>JAUZTB010000127.1:41350183-41365657 GCA_034780895.1 Rhynchobatus australiae | reverse complement strand
AAACTTCCCTTGTAACATGTCCCATTCCTCAGCATCAAATTCTATCTGCCACTTAACTGCCCATTCCACCAACCTGTCTGTATCTCCTTGATCTATTACCATCTCCTCACTGTTCACTCTGCCTCTTAGTTTTGCATCATCTGCAAATTTGGAAATTGTGTTCTGTACACAGTTCCAAATCATTAATACATACCACAAAAAAATGACTAACGCGAGGACATAGACAATGAATGGTAGGGTGCTAGGGAGTATTGGAACGTTGAGGAACAGTGGAACTTTGGTGTGTAAATGCAAGGATCCATGAAGGTGGCAGCACAGGTAGATGAGGTGGTAAAGAAATCATATGAAATTCCTGCCTTCATTAGCTGGGGTATAGAATATAAGAGCAGGGAGGTTATAGTACAACTTTATAAAATGCTTGGTTAGACCACAGCTGGAGAACTGTGTTCAGTTTTGGTCCCCACACTATAGTGGGAATGATTGCATTGAAGAGGGTGTAGAAAAGATTGACTGGATGTTGCCTCAGTTGGAACATCAGTTATAAAGAGAGACTGTATCGGCTGGGCTTATTTTATTGTAGTAGAGGGGACTATAGAGATGTACAAAATTATTTAGGGCATGGATAGGGTAGATAGGAAACTTTTCCCTATACTAGAGGTATTTAAAACTGAAGGACATCGGTTTAGGGTAAACGGTAAGAGGTTTTGAGGAGACTTAAGGAAGAACTTTTCACCCAGAGAATAGTTGGAACCTAGATGATGTTGCCTGAGTGGTTAATGGAGGCAAATACTCTCGCAACATTCAAGAAGTATCTAGACGATCACTTAATTGCCAACACAAAAAGTGCTGGTAAATAGGATTAGTGTAGATAGGTACATGAAGGTCAGCATGGACATGGTGTGCTGAAGGGCCTCTTTCTTTGCTGTATGACTCAGTGACTCTATTTCAGGATATTATTAGACTCCATTTGTTACAATTTTTTATTTGACTTTTGCATTTGTTTTGGATCAGTTATTATTGTGTTCCATTGTATTCATTAAATCTTTATTTGCAAAGACTAAATCAATAACATTACCAGTGTTCTTGGTGATAAAGTGAAAAGATTCTGTTTGTATCATGCTACTAGTGGTGCTAAACAGTCACACCACAGTCTCCACAGATAATCAATTTGATGTCATCATAATCTTCCTGATCCAGAACTCTGCAAATTTGAAAATATCATGACTTCGGTTATGATATTACAATTAATTGATGCTATTGATTTTAAATGTAGTAGTAACATTTTTTCTTCCTTTTGTGACACCTGCTGGGATCTCTTGCTGCATCTTTGAAGCTAGCTCCTGAAAAATAAACATATTCTGACAAAAGTTATATATGACATCACTTGATGGGTGAGAAGGAATGCATTGAAACCCATCAGAAATGGCCACTTTCTTCATTGGCACTCCTTGCTGGGTCTTGAAATAGTTATATATTCTTTGCTGGGTGTCATTGTCGATGACTGGTCCATTGTCATGATGCTATCTGAAGCATTTTTGAACCTGCAACTTCTCCAAAGCATACTTGATTCTTTCTTGTCAATGTTCCTTTGTGATTTAAAAATAAACATCAGGTTGGGAGTTTGGTGTTCTTTCATGCAGGGACTTTTGCAGTTGCATTAGTTATTTCTCCTCTTTTGGTTCTGTAGTCTTTTGGAATCAAGGATGACTTGCTTCCATGCCACTTCTGTGAATTCTGAGGTGGTTGATGAGGTCAATGTGGGACCCTGGACACTGTCACAGGGGGTGCTTGACTAGGTGAGGGTAGTTTAGGGTGGCTGTTCTTTTTTGGCATGGGATGGGCTGCTTTGTGTTTCTGATGTATGGACTCGAGGTTGTCAATGGTAACCTGGATGCTCTGTATTGAGCTAAAGCTTCTCATGAGTCAGTGGGAAAGATACACATTTTCAAGAAGGCTTTGAGAACACCATTCAATCTTATTCTCTGTTTACATGATGATCTCTTTCCATGACAGAGCTTGCACTAGTGTGTCTGTTTCCAGAATCTGGCATCAGACATGAAACAATGTGACTTGCCCACCAGTGCCAGTTCCGTATAATCAGTGCTTCAATGCTGATGGCATTGGCCTGGGAAAGGGCACTAACATTGGTTCACTTATCCTACCAATGGATTTTTGCAGACAATGAGCAGCTGGAATCTCTTAAGTGCTTTAAGGTGTGTACTGGAACGATCATTGAAGCCTGGTAAGCAATGGGCTTTGTTCGAAGTCTGAGGTTTTCTGCTTTCTTTCTCCAAAAACATTTTTTTTTCTCAGATGGTGAAAGACTCTGCTGATGCAATGAGGGTGATGGAATATTTCATCAGTCATGTCTACCTTTGCTAAAAAGTGGCTCCTGAAATAGGGGAAATTGTCCATGTATTCCAGATTCTTGTTGTAGACCTCTGTTGTCATAGGGCAGTATTGTTCAGTGGGCTCATGTTTGTTGGAGGCCTTTGGCAGTTTGTAAGTGCTTATTCTCTCCTATGCTTCAGTGAATGAGTTGACAATGACTTGGCCTCCAAACTTGTGCAGATAACTTGATGACCGAAATTGGGGATCAATCTTGTATTTGGAGTGAGGCAACTTGTTCTGAGCAGTTTCTCCTACTTGTTCTGTAGATTAGTTCCACCACAATGGGAAGCTTGTTGGAGGTGAAAAAGTGAGAATGTATGAAAATAGTGTTGGGGCCATGACACAGCCTTGCTTAACACCAGTCTGCAGTGAGATTGGGTCTGTTGTCAACCTGCTAGTTAAGAGCACAACACGATTGGATGTAAAATTGAGACGCATTTCTCCAGGCTATGAAATTTGAGTAGAAAACTCCACATTCCCTGTTGATTGGCAGAGCCAAGGATTTTTAAGAGGTCAAAAGTTGCATACATCATGGTGGATGCTACTCCCTGCATTTCTCTTTGAGCTGTTGCATGGTGAAGATCTTTCCTGTTGTGCCTGTAGATGGATGAAATCCACACTGTGATTCAGAACCACTGCTACCACTGGGAGGAGACAGAAGTGGAGGACCCTGGTGATGACTTTTGTGCGTCCATTGTAACTTCTGCTTCAGTGGTGAAAATGCAGCTGGTTTGAGGAGAGAACCTTTATGGCAATGCTTGGTCATGGGTCAACAATCCATTTTAAGAATAACTTGGCAACAAGCATTGGACTGATGATAAAACTACTGGGTTATTCTTCTTAAGCAAACAAAAAATCCTAATCTGTGTGTCTGAAGGAACCAGAAGGAATCTTGCCCATGTGAATGTTGGTTTAACAATCTAAGTTTACACTCCATTAAAATCAGTGGACAAAATGTAAATCATGAGTTCTACTAGCCCTTAGATTTCATCTACAGTGGGTTATTTAAAATTCCTTTGGTATGCCCAGCAACTGAATTTTCAAAACAAACTATGTTAAAGGAACTTTAGTTATTACTAAATGAAAGCTTCGTGTGAGTGGAAGGTTCAAATAGTCAAGCTGTCAAGTGTAGTGATTTGGAGGCAGTGAAGTGATGTGAGGTGGAAATGTATTGAATTGTGCCACAGTATGAAATAATGGAAACTGAAGCATGATTTTTTTTAAATATAAACTAAACTGTTAATAAAGCTGATAGTCTCATTCGATCCACGATTGGCAGCATTGGTATATATATACCACGCACTATATGTGATTTCCTGTGACTATGTCATTAATTTTGTTCTAATTGTTAATGCTTGTTAAGCCTTTGTTTTTGGTCCTATTGAAAAAATTGATGCATTGAGTGACACTTGCGACACTGATACATTTTAATTGCTGATTGTTCTGTTTTCCTAATTAACAGCAATATCCAAAAGTATCAGAAATGTTAAAACTGGTTCTCCAAAACAGTATTGCAGTTTATGGTATGCTTATAATCAGTTAGAAAAAACGCATAATTTCCAATCTCTTTTCAAAGGATATATTTCATTACAATTCATTACACCAGTAGCGAAAAGCTGAGACTCCATACCAGAAACCAAAAATGTGTTCTTTTGGAACTGTTTATCACAAGGTGTTCTTAAGCAAAACAATGTTGGTATAAGTACATTTTTGGGTTATATTTATAGTATGTGTCAAAGTTTTTTGTCTCATTTCTATATTCAATTAGAAATGAACATATTTCCCTCTACAAAATCTAATTAAAGCTAATGCTTGGCATTCCAGTGAAATTATAGTAGCGTAATGCAAGGCCAAATTGATTACTCCAAATAAGGCAATTTTTAATCTTCAACAAGGCCAGATAAATTCTAAATACTTTGCCATTTATATTGTTTTCTTGGGTTTCACACTGAGAAAGAAAGAAAATCAGGAAGGAGAGATTTTGGATGAAAATAAAGTCAACATAATGAAGGGATCCAGGAATATATAATGAGCCTGCCAAAACGTGCAAGAGGTAGAGTGTGGGTCTCAGCCACAATGTCAGGCCATGAATGAAAAATGAGAATTTTTGACTTTGAACTATTTGAGGTGGTGCTTTGCTTCCATGCATGTTACTTTGTTTTTATTTGCATTTTTGTAGTGTATAACAGCTTGTAAAACCACTATCACCACCCAAGTAGGGTAATTTTGGATAGCTGTCAGGGAGGTCATGTAGCTGCTGGGTATTAAACTACAGCCTGACGTCCCAACCAGGAAATGGTGAATGTAAAACGATCTGTTGTGTAATTGCATCATAATGAAAACAGTCTGCAAAATGCCCTGGAATTCTTAATGACAAGGATCTTTTTATAAAGTGAACCTTTAGGAGACTGTTATCAAACTTCCAGGATTGCAGAACAAGATTAATCGCACTAGACAAAACACAAAATACTAGAAACACTCAGCAGGTCAATCAGCATCCATGAAAGTTAACCTTTTGAGTCCGGGACCTTTCATTATAGCCACGTCAATGGAAGGGAGTTTTTGTCAGCACCTCATTTGAAAACTTGATGGGTGAGAGAAACCACTGAGAGTGAACAAGGCAAGAGGAACAGGTGGAAGTCCTACCAGAGAACAGAGACGAACATTTCCAACTTGGCATTCCTGGAAGAGAAGTTGCAGTGAATTCAACAGTAAATGAAAATACTGCTGGAAATCTTAAACAAATAACAGAGAATGCTGGAAGCACTCAGCTGGTCAGGTCACAGTTAACATTTCAGAAGCAACACACACAAAAAGTTTTGGAGGAACTCAGCAGGTCAGGCATTTCAAGGTCTCGCCCTGAAACGTCGACGTTTATTTCTCTCCATAGATGCTGCCTGACCTGCTGAGTTCCTCTGGCACTTTTTATGTGTGTTACTCCAGATTTATTTCAACATCTGCAGAATCTCTTGTGTCTCCAGTTAACATTTCAGGTCTGGGACCCTTCATCAGAACCCTTAATATCACTCGAGATTGTGATTAAATCCATTTTGAGAAGCATCAAATGGCTGTAGTGTGATTGCCTTTCTCAAATTTAATGGTTATTGTTAGGTTCTGTTTCTGTACTGCAACATAAAGATATGGTTCTTGAAGCCTGTGTTACTAAGCTATTGCTATGGCTGGACTTTCCTGAAGCAAGGAGAGCTCTAAGAAACAGGTTAAATAAAGAGAGCAGCTAATAAATTTGGCAGGGATGCTAGTCTGGGATAGCAAGCAAGCCTACCTGATCAGCAGTGCTACTAAAATGCTTTTTTAATAAGGGATTTTATGACTAAATGCATTATTAATGTAATCTGATCGTGGTAGTTATAGGGTTCTGTTCAGTAAGACATGGTATTATCTCCCTCACTCTTCAGGCAGTCTGCTTTAGAATGATGAACAATTTTATTTGAAGTGTGTATTCAGATTCTACCAATATTAATCCATATAATGAAACATATTGACATAATTAACTTGAAAGGCATGGGAATATGAAGAAGAGTAGTCAGGTAGAATCTTTGAATCTGTGGTTAATGCAGTGAATTGACACATTTTTCTTTCACATTTCTAAGACCTGAGTTTGGATTCAGCTCAGGTAAATGGGTGCACAGCATCAAATTATTTCAATTATTATTTCAGTCTTCAAAAGCAAATTGGCTCACTTAATAAAACTCTTACTCTGAATCAGAGGAATGTTGTGCATTCAAGCCCCATTCTACAACTTGAGTCACAGCCAAAAGGTTTAACTTTTTCGGCTGTTACTGAGCCAGGACAAAATTAATTGAATAATGTTGTGACAGGTTGAGAGGCAGGAATGATTTATTGATGATTCAAAGCAGAAAATGGTGGCAATAGTGCAAGAAAAAAAGACAACACGTGGTTAAAAAAAAGTGCATATTTCACAATAACATGATTCAATTTCCTCAATCCTCACCCAGGCAGATTCCAGTCTAGCTGGCAAGTTGTGAGCAGAGATTTCTGCTCTGTCTAGAGCAGTTCTTCAGTCTCATTCTGCCTCTCTTTGCATTTGTGGCCTTTATCTAGCTATTATGAAATACTTATTCATCTCCCCCTATTTAATAATTCCTCATATTTGATAATTTGGGGTCCGTCTAAATATGCTGTCAATCTAAATGCCATATTAATGGGTCCATTGTCATAGGAAATAAAGAATTCTTGGTTGTCTCAATGGTAGATAACTGCTTTTGACAACAAAACTAGGTATAATCCAGCCTAAAGCAGAAATTTGACTGCATCAGAAATTGGATAAGTGGTCACTTCTCATTTTTTCCTCATCTGTCCATAGAAGTGAATGCACTTAAAAAGGAAGCCCTATTCATGTAATTGGCACATAAGGATGGTGTTGTTTGAGATGTGTTTTAGGTTCAGAGCTGAAATTGTTCTATTTTACAGCAAACTTTGCTAGGTCTGACCTAGACTTGGAAATCATATGTCAGAATGGCCTCGTCAGCCATCTTATTAATTCTGAGAGCAATATTTTGTGAATTTTCCAGTGAGCTATCATATTAGGTGAACTAACAGTGTGATTACTGGCAATAGTCATTATCATTTCCTTTATCTCAGTGATGGATAATAAAAGCTTTTGAAACTTACCATCTTAAGGAATAACCCCATTCACTAACTCTAGAGATAACTGGCGGGGACTTTAAGTGCTTGAAATGGGGAGGTTTTCTAGAATGGAGAGTCAATATTCTTCACCAGCACAAATTTAAATAGAGAGAGGCTCAACTTTACTTTTTCTGAAAGAGGGATTGTATTAAAAATTAATTAATGTAGCACTTCGAGTTGCGATAATTGGGAATTAATATAAACTGATTACCTGTCATAAGTTGGAAAATATTTCTGGCAAGCTGATTATTTATTTAAGAGGATTTGAATGTTCTCATAGTTGACTTGTGATAAGATACTAATCTGAAAAATAATGTAATTAGTATTCATTTGGGTCCAACTTTCATTTATTTTACTAGCCATTATAAAATTTAAATAATAATTAATTTGGAGCTGATAAAGCCATTATGTCCTTGAGAAACAATTTATTCTCACGGCAGAAGAAATCTTCAGAAATGAATAATTATTCAAAATTTCAGTTTGACTAATAAAAAATGATTTTCCAAATCTGCCTCATTAAAAGTTGTTACATTTTTCATCTCTGTAGTCGAACTTCACAGTTTAATTTTACTTTAATAATTGTCATATATATATATTTTTTTCTATATGTTTATGAATCTGGATAACGTTAAGAAATAAAGCTAATGCAGTCTTTTGGAGAAATGAGTGACTATGATCTTAGTGAAGTGTACTTTGTAACAGGGAGCTTAAAGTTGAAGCAAAAGTTGCAAGTATTTTATTTTGTCACCTATGCATGTTCAATGAGGCTTCACCCAGTATTGTGTGCAATCATGTGCTTTGTATCCTTTCCTTTTTCTTGTTTTTTAATGGGAAATAACAGTATGCTTTTGTTGCTTGACTCAGGAAAAACTTAGTGGACCAGAATTTGTTGCTATTGACTAGGTACCCATGCTTGCTGTTGACCTTGTCAGTGGTCATTTGGATTAATTTTTGCAGATTCATTGTCAGCTTGACTTCCCAAATCAGCCCAATTCTCAATGACAAAGCTCTGTATGGTAAACACCATCAATCTGGTGAGTGGATGATGAAGAAATTGCAAAAATAACTCTACCCATCAGCCAGTTGAAAATATATTGAGAGACAGCTAAGCCATCTCCATACCAATCAACCCTTCCCCCACCACCTGGGCTTAGCCAGCTGTCAAAAAAATATTGTTTCTGACTTTCTGAAACATTCAAAATCATCTACAAGCTATGAAGAACAAAGAATCAGTCCTTAAAATTATTGGAAATGTAAAAGAAAACTGAAGCATAATAATACATAACACTTGTAAACAACTAAGTCATGTGATTCAGTTGATTGGAAAAAAATATACATTAACTAAATTTCTTGCTCCCTCAGCTATCCCTTTCTATTCCAATGAATGGAGATGATGTTCTGTGCCAGGTTAATTTGGCACAGGTTCTACAACCAGATTTGTGTGCAAGGGCTGGGGAAACGCACAACTATTAGCTCTGCTGCTGACTTTGAGGGCTGGAATATCTAATGTAGGAGCACAGTCTGGAGACCCAAGAATAGCAGCCAGGAAAAGAAGAGGAGAATGCTGGCACAGGCACAGTGGGCCAAGTGTACCTCCTGAGTTGTTGGATTTTGTGGAAAAGTGTTTAATGGGTTGGAAATCATTAGTACAGGAACAAGATAAATGGATAAAGTCCCTTTAAAAGACTGGAGCTATTAACATCTGAAATGTTGACTGAAGTAAGATCTGTTAGAGTAAATTATGGGCTCCAAACCTCCAATTGATTAACCATTAAATGGCTGTGCTGAATGTCAGTGAGTAATATTTTCTTTCATCACATCTTGATTCCAATGTAATTGCAGTTATTTGCTCCCATCGACCAGCAGCACTAAATTGTATAGGTTTTACAAGAAAGCCAAATCGGGTGATTTCTTCTGCAGTAAAGTGGAACCACCATGGATTGCATTGATTAGCTAAATTATGAAATGTGAGACATGAAACACATCTATGTGTTACTGAGATAAACTATTTAAGGCCAATTAGTTCAATGTTCTTCAGCTATAATGAACTCTCACTGTCATCCATATATACAAAAATAAGTTTTTAAAAGTCTGTACCTCTGTGTGTACCATTGATCATCCAGTAGCTATATGGATGGGACAGTTTAACAGTATTATAATATGGGGCAAGGTTTGATTATTAAGAGTTTCAGAACTTTTCTTTCTCCCAACACTAAATGCAATCGAATATTTAATGCACTAGCTGTGTACTTAGAACATAGAACAGTCCAGCTAAGGAACAGGCCCTTCGGCCTATGATGTTGTACTGAACTAATTGAACTAATGACACCCAATCCCTTATGCCTGCGCATGGTCCATATCCCTCCATTCTTTGCATATTCATGTGCCTACCTAAGAGCCTCTTAAAAGTCTCTATCAAATCTGCCTCCACCACCACCCCTGGCAGTGTATTCCAGGCACCCAGCACTCTGTGTAAAAACTTGTCCTTTGAACTTTTCCCTCTCTCCTTAAATGCATGCCCTCCAGTATTGGATATTTCAACCTGGAGAAAAAGATTCTGACTGTCTACTCTATACCTCTCATAATTTTATAAACTTATGTCAGGTCTCCCCTCAACCTCCACCACTCTAGAGAAAGCAACACCAGTTTGTCCACCAGTTTGTCCAACCTCTCCTTGTAGTACTTGCCCTCCAATCCAGGCAGCATCCTGGTAAACCTCTTCTGCATCCTCTCCATAGCCACTTCTTTTTATTTCAGGCACTTAATTTGAATGAAGGTCAGATGCAGTAAGACCACTGGGTCTTGCAGATTTTGTCTATGTGTGAATGCTTCTACCTACCAACTGATGTCCCATTTCTTTGAAAGATCCCCAACCTCTCCACCTGTCTTCCTATGACCCTATCGTCCCCTGACACCCAACCTCAACTGGTTTCTTGATCCATCATTCTATAATGCTCTCACTTCCATCCAAGTATCTTCCTGACGTATTCTACATGTGAACTTCTACACAATAATTTTCTTGATTGATTCCTCCACTGACCACACCTCACAGTCCTCCTTTCCCTCCCCCTACTCTGTCTTCCCTCTCCCACGTCATGCTGACCTCCCTCCCATTTGCTATTGTCCCTTTCCCCTGCATGCCAGCCCCCTCCCTCCTGTACCAATCTCCCTTCAATCCTCTATGTCGTCCTCCCTCTCACCTTCCCACATCTTCATCCATACTCCCACTCCCCATCTGAGGTGCTCCACCCCACTTCTCTTCTCTCTATTGCACGACAGTGTAGCGGTTAGTGTCATGCTATTACAGTGCCGGCGACTCGGGTTCAATTCCAACCACTGTCAGTAAGGAGTTTGTACATTCTCCCTGTGTCTGCGTGGGTTTCCTCCAGGTGCTCTGGTTTCCTCCCACATTCCAAAGACATATGGGTTACGAAGTTGTGGGCATGCTATGTTGGCACTGGAAGCGTGATGACACTTGTGGGCTGCCCCCAGAGCACTTGTTGCAAAAGATGCATTTTACTGTGTGTTTCGATGTACATGTGACTAATAAAGATGTCTTATCTTCAATCATATCAGTTAAATAAATGGTAGGCGAAGGGGGATCTAACAAAATGGAGTGAGCAGAGATTAGATGCATGTTAGAAATATATCTAAAATCAGTCCCTGTCACAATTTAATCCAGAGGTAATAGATAGGGGTAGAATTCCATAATCTCTATTTTGCTTAGAATAGTAAAGTTTTATCTGCATCCAAATTTGCTCACAGAAGTGTAAATGTCTGTCAAAGTGTCATGTCTCTGCCCCAATTTCACATGAACAGCTTCACAATTGGGACACCATAAGAGGACTTTGTGTGAAACAATCTTAAGGCTGTGACCACTGAATGGATAAATCAATTTAGACTTTTAGAAACATAGTGTTCAATTTGGTTTAAATTGTAAATGTGGACATTTAGAAATTTCAGTTACTCAGGAAAAAGTTTGTTTGGAGCAACCATTGTTTGGAACCCAGTGACAAGATTTCACAAATTGACATGCTTAGATGCGTTGTTTTCACTGTAAACCAGACATAAAAATTTTCATTTGAGGAAATGACACCAGTAGTGTAAAATAAATTGTGACAGAATATCAGTTTGTGCAAATTGGAATTGCATGCAGGTGCTTTTATAACATTAAAATCTTCGGTCTATATACATCCTGTTGTCAAGTTGTTGACACATTATTTATGTCAAATTTTTGCGTTATAAATTCTTTTCATCAGACTTGTCACTGTGATGGTGTATTGTCATAAAATATAATTCCATGTTTACTAATCACAGTTTCTAACTAGTTTTGCTTTTGGATGTTACATCCTTGGACTGAGGGGAAATATTTTCGATCACTTTATTATATTCTGTTAATTATTTATTAAAAAGCACTTGCATTAATATTTCCTTTCAAATATCTGAAGAATGGAAAACAAAATTCATAGTACTTGAAATAAAATATCAAATGCTTTGACTGCACAAAATCTGCAATATAAAAATGCATGTAATTTGTTCTTCATTTCTGTCAATGGGCAACCCCTTTTCAAAAAATGTTAATTGAGTTTAAATATTGTTTATACATTGCATTGGAAAGGCAGAGTATTATATTTAAAATAAATGTTCCTGGCCTAGTCAACCTCGAAGGTGAGCTAGTATTGTATTTGCGGCAGTTTCCTAGAAAAATATGTTACAGAATTAACCATGGAATTCACCATTTTAGATCTGGTCATGTGAATTAGTTACAGAGAATGGTCTTCTCGGGAAGAGTGCTCATAACCTGGTAGAATTTCACATTCACTTTGAGGGTGAGAAACTAGTGCTTTAAACTTAAATATAGATCATTGCAAAGGTCTAAAGTGGACTGGAACAGTGGATTAAAAGCTGATGAATTGGAAGCCATATAAGTAAATATTTCATTGGGAAATACTGTTAAGGGAAATGTGATTCATCCGTAACTAACAAAGGAAATTAAGTGCAGTGTCAAATTAAAAGTAAAGGCATACAATGTTGTGAAGATTTAATAGTGTACCAGATGGTTAGGAAGTTTTTCAAAACCAGCAAAGGGTGATTCAGATAAACTGAAGAAAGTTAAAATAGATTATGAAAGTAAACTAGCAAAAAATATATATATAAAGAAGCTTCTACGTGAATATTTAAAGAAAAGAGAATAAGAAGTTGAGGGCGAGAGGTTGAGTGAGGAATTAATAATGGGAAATAAGGAAATGGCAGAGAATTCAAATTTTGTGTCCATCAACTTAGAAGATGT
The DNA here is from genome assembly GCA_034780895.1 of Rhynchobatus australiae. Classification (NCBI taxonomy): domain Eukaryota; kingdom Metazoa; phylum Chordata; class Chondrichthyes; order Rhinopristiformes; family Rhynchobatidae; genus Rhynchobatus; species Rhynchobatus australiae. The sequence continues at coordinate 41,353,308 of JAUZTB010000127.1, read as the reverse complement.
GAAATGCATTCTAGTAATAGAAAATCAGAGGAAGCAGGAGAGGAGGAACTCTGAAGAATTATCAGTAGAGAAAAGGTTCTAACCAAACAAATGGGTCTAATGGCTAACAAGTCCCCTGGACTTGATTGCCTGAATCCTAATGTTTTAAAAGTGTCTGCAACAATAGTGGATGTATTAATTACAACCTACAAAGTTACGTTGGTTGTGATGTCACAGCATTGTAAAACTGCAAATATAGCAGCGTTTTTTAAGAAGGTGGTGGATGAGTGCATGGGAGAGCAGTAAAATGTAGGGGAGCCTGTCATTGGGAAAATGCAGTATTGAGCAAGTGATTACAGGACATTTAGAAAGTCATAATACAGAGTCAAGGTGATTTAATGAAAGGGAATAGTGTTTGAGTTCTTTGAGGATGTAATGAGCAGAATGGATGAAGGGGAACCAGTAAATGTGGTATATTTGGATTTTTGGTAGGCTTTTCAATTAGGTGCACTCAAGAAGTTACTGAAGTTAATCTAGAGTACATACGATTGGGGATAATGTGCTACTGTTGATGGATGTAATTTAAAAAAAAGTGGGAATAAATTGGGAGGTTGAGGCCTGGCTCTTCAGTCTGCATTAGTGATTTGGTGAGAGGATTAAGTGTAATGTATCAAAATTTATTCAGAAAAATTGTATGTGAGGCACAGTTGCAATATGAGGCATTAGGCTACAAGGAGGCATGGGTAAGCTAAGTAAATGGGAGAGGATGTGGTAGATAGAATAAAATGTGAAGTCCATGTTTGTGGGGGGGGGGAGGAGGAGTGGAAATAAGTGTACTTTTTTAAAAACTTGAGTGTCATGTATTCTCATTACTAAGTATTTGGCCTTTACTGCAAAGATTTGAGTTTAAGAATGAAGATATTACTGAAATTGTATAGGGAGTTGGTTGCATCCAGAATATTATCTGGTCTTCAAACTTGGGAAAGATGGAGCTGTGCTAGCAGGACTGCAGCAGAGATTTGCTCTTTCAACTTGCATCTACTTGAGGCTCTCAAATTGTGGTTATGGTCTAATTCTGCACTTCCATGGTTTCGATGAAGATCAACGTGCTGTTTACTGTGGTCTTTGCCCCTGCTTACAGCATCTCGTTTGTGCTGAAATTCCTCCTGGTGCTGTGTTGATTCCAAATGGTGGTGTTCTCCAGTTGAATCCTAGCAAATGATGTTGAAACAAGTCAAAATATGACTCTTCAAACTGCTCAAAGCATGCTTTGCATTTCCTTGAGTCAACTTTAGTCTACTTCAGTCTGGGTAAAGATTGTCTATTATCTTCATAGGGTAATGGATCACATCTAGAGCTCCATTAAAATTTCTTTGGTCCAGACAAAGTCACAGCTTGCTTAATTTTTCAGCATGCACCAAGCTGGATGCCTTGGTTGTCAGGTTTATCTCTGCCTGAGTCTTCAAAATCCAACTCAAATGAATCAGTCTTTATAATCCTGTCACGGTGTACCTGTTTGGGGTCCCAGCTACTGCACTCTTCCAAATAAAAGTTGTGACATCTTTGTGATCTGTCTGGATGAAATGCACATCGTGCACACTTTTCCCCCAATGTGGCAATTCTTTTCCAGCCACTGAATGATTAATTAGTTTTGCTTTGGCTCCACTCCCCCAAAGTCCATTATTGAATACTGACAACATAAAGTATTTTCTTTTGCTTCTACACTTGGCCTGCAATCCATCTAGAATTTGCATCTTGTATCACAGGGTGCCTTTGTGCATCATTGTCAATAAGAACACTGGTTGCAACCCAGTAAAATTCTAATCCAGCATATTTGGGATTTTTGGAGTGACAGATTTTCTGGACCATTGAATGTTGTTCCTATTAATATCCCACATTTAATTCACTTAGGGGGGAAAAAAGGTACAAAGTCATTATAATTTATGGAAGTAATGCTGTAGTTGGGGTCCAGAAAAGGTAGTTTAAAGGACAGTGTGTGAACTGGGACTCTAGTGAGTTGAATGGGAAAGTGGCAAAACCCTGGGAAAGAACATGAATTTAAGTTGCAGAGTAGGTGGGGGAAGGGATGGTGGATCAAAGAGCATAGGGTGAGGCTTGGGTTGCTATGCGATAAGTTGTAATGGTCACTTGGTTGGTGGGTGAATGGATGACTTCAATTTATAGCTTATTCCCAAGGCAACTTGGGCCTCATACCACCCAGCTTTAAAGAGTCTTCAACCTGAAACATTAACTATCTCTTTCTACAGATGCTGCCTGACTTGCTGAATGCTTCTTGCATTTTCTGTTTTTATTTCAGACTTCCAGCATCCACAGTTCTTGATTCCATGATTTTTTTTAAGAATTGTTTTTCCTCTTTTTTGGCATCTATAAATTTCTTGCAGTTTTGCTGGCAATTGCATACAATGTCCTCTGAGATTGAATTGCAGAAGTGGCAAGTCCTCACACATTCTAATGCATTCTGAAGGAAATTCACTTTTAGGCAAGTATTTTAGTAAGAGATTTGCTTTGTTTTGAATTTGTGCCTAAGCTACTAAGCCTCAAATCCTTGGTTTCTTGTGTATCTTCCTTTAAGATGGCTGTGACGTTTTCATGTAATTTGGACATTTTAGACTAAGAATTAGCCTCTGTCTTTTCCACCTTGTCTTGGGGCTTGAAAATTTCCTTAGACCCTGTGACTGAAACGAATGCAATATAGAATGTATATTGACATTAAATTGTATGTCCTTTTTTTAATTGATGTGGAGCTGGGTAGTTGAATTATGTGACTTGTCACTACAGGTGACAGTGTTGCAGCAGTTCAGGTAGTAGAAATTTGGGTAGTGATTATAGAATTCACATTCACCAACCAAAAATTTGAGATGCAGAATAACATTTTCTCTCAACAGAATTTGTGGCAGGTGATTTTTTTTTTTCAACTCATTTCTTGGTGTATGCACAGATGATACAGCTTTGCATTATGGGCCACTTTCTAGGAATGCAACCACTTGTATGTGAGGGTCACCTGTACCCTTGAATTTTTCGAAATCTTATCTCATAAGCTGTACTCTCATAGTTGTTATCAGTATTTTAGGTTCTTGTAAGAATTCCGTTATTTTATTAGTGACCTTTTGATATTTATGCCTTGT
>JAUZTB010000127.1:41122183-41133162 GCA_034780895.1 Rhynchobatus australiae | reverse complement strand
ACAACACCACCAACCTTTGTGTCATCTGCAAACTTGCCAACCCAACCTTCTACCCCCTCATCCAAGTCATTAATAAAAATCATGAAAAGCACAAGTCCCAGAACCGTGAGAGTCTCTGCCTCTACTACCTCCTCAGGCAACACTTTCCAGATTCCAATCACCCTCTGAGCGAAAAAGTTCCTCTAAACCTGCTTTCTCTCACCTTATACCTATGCCCTCTTGTTTTTGTCTCCATGGGAAAAAGAACTTGGTGCTATAATATTAACATTAGTGAAGAAAACAGTTTTGACTTCCTATAACTATTAATGGAGAAAGTCTAGACTTCAGGTCCTGAATTATGCATGATGCTCAGATCACAAGATGGCACCATCCAAAATCACAAACCTTGATCTTGAAAATAAGTGTTTAAAGGCTGTATTGAAGATGGGGAGTCACAACTATTGAATCCATAGGCAGAAGAAGTTTCTTTCTACCTAACTTTCAAAATCTCATGCTCCACTGCTATCTGTATTCTAGGAATATGATCACTGACCTTTGACATATCCATTGAAGTTTAACCGTGAACAATATATTAACTTCTCACAATATTCATAATTCATCTTGCATCCATAATTCAACAGTTTTACTTATGTTTTCCTTTTGGCTTCAATCCAAGAGATGCAAGGGAGTGTCTGAAATACAACCTAATGGAAACTTTTTTTGAAACTAATTTTAGATTTGATTTCCATTTTGAAATTGTTAGGTCCTGGGGATAGAAAGTTGGGGCAGAAGATTGATTTCTCATTGTTTCCCCATCCAAATATCACTGTGTTCCTTTGACATCAGGTTGCTCCTTGTTCCTCTTTCCTCTACCCCTCCTTTGAACATCATGGCAGAAATTAAAGAGAAGTTCCTGGAGGTCGTATAGTTAGAACTTGGAATAAGAGAGGGCTGATCACTTTGCTGGGATTGGCCTTCTGATGGTCAGCAGATATGTAAGCAAATTACAAAAAGGCGTAAGAACAATATGGTAATAGTGGGGGATTTTAACTTCCCCAATATTGACTGAGATTGCTATTGTGCAAGGATCAAAGATTGGGTGGAATTTGTTAGGTGTGTCCAAGATTTTTTTGCCACAGTATGTAGAGAATCCTACTAGAGACAGGGCGGTACTCGACCATATCTTAGGAAATGAAACTGGACAGGTGCTGGATGTGTCATGGGGAACATGTTGAAACAGTGGTCATGATTCAGTAAGTTTCAAGGTAGTTATGGAAAGGGATTATAGTTGGTACTCAAATTAAGGCCCTAAATTGGGAGAAAGTAAATTTCAGTAGTGTAAGAGAAGACCTGGCAAAAGTTGATTGGGAGCAGATGTTTGTGAGTAAGATGACATCTGATAAGTGGGAGTCTTTTTAAAAAAAAGAGTAAGACTCTAGGGCCAGCATATTCCAGTAAGGATGAAAAGCAAAGATGGATGAAAAGGATGTTATTAGTAGGGAACTTTGGACAACAAAGCATATTGAAGGTTTGATCACGAAAGAAAAGGAAGCATATGACAGGTATAAGCAACTGGAATTGAATGAGTCTCTTGAGAAATCCAGAGATTGTAGGAGAGAACTTGAGAAAGAAACTAAGAGAGCAAAGAGGGGCCATAAAATTTCCTTGGCAAGTAAGATAAAGGGAATCCCAAGACATTATACAAGTACATCAGGAGCAAGAGGGTAGCCAGGGTGAGAGTGGGTCCCCTTAGGAACCAAAAGGAGCCAGGGGATGTGGGTGAGGTCCTAAATGAATACTTCTCATTTGTATTCACCAAAGAGAAGAAGTTGGAAGATGGTGAGTTCAGAAAGGAGCAGTTGATTTTCTGGAGCATGTTAAGATTATTAGAAGTATTAAGAAGGGGGAGGTGTTAGGTATTATGGAATGCATAAGAGTTAATAAATCTGTAGGGCAGGATGAGATCTTTCCCAGGAGAAGCAAAGGAGGGGATTTATGCATCACTGTTATCTATGGGTGAGGTAACAAATACTGGAGGTTGGCTAATGTTCCTTTATTTAGGAAGGGCAGCAGGGATAAGATGGGTAACTACAGGGCTGTGAGCCTTGCGTCAGTGGTAGGGAAATTATTGCAGAAAATTCACTGTTTCAATGTACATGTGACTAATAAAGATATCTTAAAATGGATAAGATTTTTATACATTTGGAAAGGCAGGAACTGATCAGGGATGGTCAGTATGAGTTGTGTGAGAGAATTTCTGCCTCACTAATTTGTTTTGAGTTATTTGAGGAGATAACTAAATAGATTGATGAAAGAAGGGCAGTAGACTCTGTATGGACTTCAGTAAAGCATTTGATGAAGTCCTGCATGGTAGGCTGGTCCAGAAGGCAGAGGCTGTGGGTGGAAGGTTGCTTTTCTGAATGGAAGTCTGTGACCGGTGTGTACTGTAGGGATTGGTGCTGGGACCCTTGTTTGTGATATATACTAATGACTTGGATGCGAATGTAGAAGGAATGATTGGTAAGTTCTGTACTCAAGTTAAGAAAGATATGGCCCTAATGCAGACAAATGGGATTAGTGTAGATGACCAAAATGGTTGGCAAAAATGTGGTGGACAAAGGGCATGTTTCTGTTCTGTATAACTCCTATGACCACTAACCACCACACTTATTATGAATTACTTCAGGAATTTTTCTGCTTTGTCCTGTCCCCCTCTGCAAGCCTCAAAAATAAAAATAAAAGATTTGTGTGTTTTTGGGAGCATGATTTTTGCATTTCAAAATGCATTTTCCTGCACATTAGGCAGATATTTTTGGAAGGGTTCTTTTAACATCAGCACAAAAATCATTCCTGTCTGTAATGGGGGTTGTGAAGAAGGTCCAGTTCCATTAGTAATGCTGTGGTAAGTGCTAACCCTCATGAAAATTGCTGAATAATGGTGGAAGATTGATATACCGATGAATGAACATAGAAGTTTGTTGTATCCCTTTTGGGAGCAACATACTGAACTGTAGCTGTACTGTTACAATCAGTTAGTGCAACGGGATCACTAATTCACAGATATTTAACAGGCTGAGGTGTACACCTGGTTCATATCCAATTGATAATTAAAATGTATAAATATTTGGCTTGCCATTGACTTCTTTTTGTATTATGGATGCTGTAATCAATACAACCTTTCACGATGATATGATCAAATTTTAAAAGCTTAATTGGACTGAGTCAAGCCAGATGGCTTCAAAGTTCTCTTTATATTTAATGACGGTGGATGTTCTCTTCAGAAAATTTGGCACTGGATGTTCGTCCTTCCTGATAGGATGAGCATTTGGACTTTGTTCTGTGCAGTATTGCAATGTTCAGTTTTGTACCTTTTGCTGGGGTTTGCACAAGGATTTCACACTTGGCAAAATATGTAACATGTAGTACTGTTTGTAAACAAAGAACTGAATAGTCATAGATGTGATGAAGCTGACCTTGTTATGAGAATTAAAAAGATGACAGATTGCAACTGAAGCAAAAGCTAATGACAATCTTCTCAGCAAAAATACTCTGGTGTTAATCAGCTTTTAGATGGAATCGTGCTGTCCCAGCATTATATCTGCTCCTCAACAGGAACAACAGATGCCACCAACTGGTTGACTGAAGTGGTGAAGGTGCAAGGAATTAAACAGGTGACTACACTGGGGCTTTTCATGATTGAGAATAGTGGATTTATTTTACAGTGTGTTAAAGGCTTTGTAATGAAGTGAAATGTAATTACGCTGAATTTAATATTTAAAAGTGGGCATCTCAAGGATTTATTGATCATAAATTTGATCTGTTAAAATTAAAGTGACTCTTTACTAATTAATTAATGAACCCAGCAATAATTTATGATTTTTGAATTGCCCTTGTATGCCTAAAAATAAAACGGAAAGTGCTGGAAGTACTTATCAAGCCAGACGGCATTTTGGAGAGAGCAACAAGTGGAAAGCTGTTTTTCAGAGCTGATCTGATGAAAGATGAAAGGTCATTTTCCTGAATCAGTTACCTTTCTTCCTCAGATGCTGTCTAACTTTTCGAATATTTATAGCATTTCCTGTATTGTTTGAATTCCAGCAGTGCCGGTACCTTGTTCTTGGCCCTGTTTGTCCTACTTTCTTCCTCTGTTAGTATTTGCCCTTCCTGTGTCACTAATTTGATGTGTCTTTCCCTTCTCCTTGATATCTCTATTCTTTTAGCACTTCTTCTCACTTGCATACCCTCCGTCATTATTCCTCACATATGCATATGGTCTCCAAAGAAATTGGACGGTATTCTTATCTGAATGATAGATAGCACATTGAAACATCTGGTGCAGCAGGTATTGCCAGATAAAGTCATAGAGTAATACAGCATGGAAACAGGCCCTTCGGCCCAGCACCTTGATCCTGCAGTCAGTGCCTCATGTTCATCACTCAGACAAACTGCCTCTGTTGAAGAACCCATAGGGCAGGTGGCGGACTGGGGTGGAGGTTGCCACAGGCTGACCGACTCACCAGGGTGGGGTGGGTGGATGGGTGGTGTGGAGGTGGGGTTGGGGGGATGGGATGGGGGGGGTTTGGGTTGGGTTAGGGGGCAGGGGTGAGGCTGGGTGGGGGCAGGGGTTGGGTTATGGGGTGATGGAGTGGGGTTTGGGGGGGTGGTTAGGTGAGGGCCCTGCCCAGGTCCCACAACCCCTCCACTGCCGACATCCTGCGGATGGCTCCCTCCAGTTCCATGTTTGTTACGACTTGAGAATTTCTTCCAGTACCTCCAAAAAAAAAGTCATCGTGTGTTAGGTGTCTCACTTTATTACCACACACCCACTCCCTCAACATTTCCTTACCCAAATTCCTGGAGTTTGAAGTGCTCTGGAAAATGATTGGCAGCCCAGGCTCATTATTATTCCACTCAGACTATACCGTGCATCCTACATAGAACTTGGAACAGTACAGCACAATACAGGCCCTTTGGCCCACAATGTTGTGCCGACCTTTAAACCTCACCTAAGACTATCTAACCCTTTCCTCCCACATATCCCTCTGTCCCACATTCCTCTATATGCCTATCCAATAATCTCTTGAACAAATGGTAGTTGTAGTTTGGCCTATTTTTGCCATCCTTAACCAGAAGCCATTGTGTTTCTACTGCCACACTGACTTGAGGATGAAATGTGAGCATTAGTAGATTTCAAGGCTCCATTGCTCACTGAATTAACCAACTAGGTCACTCGAGCAATGTGTGTTTAACTGAGGGGGAATAAAACTGGCAACAATAAAAGAGAGTGTTGCATAATCTGAGTTTATGAAGTGACTGTGGCACTTTGGTGCATAACTGTGTTATTATGTATTGATTTCAATCCAGAGACCACAAACTAAGCTACTTCAGTCCCAACAATGGTGTCAATATCAATGTCAAGGGACTAGTGGTTTGCTGTCATGTTTATTGGATGGCCCTTAATTAACTTCACAATTTTATGTACAATGAAAGATTTCTAAACTCTATAAGGTTTCTCTCTTGTGCAAACACATCAGGTTAATTTAATACTTGGCAAAGTATTTTGTTGTTGAAATGTATAATTTATTCATAAATACAAAGTTCTGATATTATTTTCAGTTTTGCATTCTATCTGTGGGCATTTCAATCAAGGAAAGAATACCCCATTAAATAACAATGTAGTTTTTAATCAGAAGCATGCTGAAGCCAGTATGTGTTTACAGCAATATGTCATCCTTCACAGCCCCAGTCACAGCCTGGATTAGGTGGATATATAAAGATGTGCTTTTAGATAGACTAGTAACTCACCAGGAAAATGTTATATAATCTCCTTGCAATCGGGAAAACATAAAGGTCCACTCTTCCCACCTGGTGGTGATGATTATCGTTCGTGTTGGATTTCAGCAGCTCCCTGGTTCTTTGTGTGAGTGCCCATTTATAATTGGCAAGCCTTGATCTTGAATGTCCATCAGCTATTTGACTGCAGAGCACAAAAGTTGAGCATTACATTGACAAACTCTCCCTCAGCATCCACTGGCAGTGATAATGACTGATATTATTCTTGGATCAGAAGGTATCACTCTCATCTGTGAGTCAGAAGATTTTAAATTCAATCCTACTCCAGAGACTTTAGCCTGAAAATCAGGCTGACACTTCAGTGCGCAACTGTCTAAGGTGCCTCCTCTTGGATAATATGCTAAACTAAGGTTCTGGGTAGGGCTCCCACCGTATTATTTCAAGGAAATGTCGGGGATTTCTGGCTAATTTTTATTCCTCAGGCAACATTAGGTTTTTCAGTTATCCCTCTGCAGTTTGTGGATGGTGCAGTAAACATACTACCTCATTTGTTACATGACAATAAGGCTTACACTTCAAGATTATTTTATTGGTTGTAAAGCAATTTGGAGTTTCCTGAAGTCTTTCTGTTTCTGTCTAATTTTATCTATAGGTTGCGTGTCACACAGTATTAACAGTTTGAGAGAGATTTCAAAACAAACTATGAAACATGTTTGAAAATAACTTTCATTTCACAGAAGCTAACAGATTGTCATTCAGACTGTAGGCACATATCCACCTGGAGAATATATTAAAATCTCAGATTTTGTGCAAGCTTTCAGGCAGGGCCACTGTCCCATGAGCGCATTTTGCTTGTGTCTGTGATAGTGAGGAGGAGAGAAGGCAATGAGAAAGCATTGATCCATATAAAACTCTTCCCCTGAGCTCCCAGGGGCAATGTGGCTGTGTTCTTCTTTTGTTCTGAAGTGAATGAGATAAACTGGTGCCTGTGTGAGGTTACTACCAACATCACCAGCCTCTGATTGACCTTGTGCCACGAGGAGTTATCTTCCTAAAGGATCAGGAACGAGAGTAAACTATGAAAATCCCTGAAGCTTCTTTTGTAGGACAAACAGTAAGGCAATAATCCTGAGCTTTGGCAAATGAAATCGGCTGACTGCTACTCAATCACTGCATATTACAAGTTGGCCCTGTAGCTACACCTGGTGTGCAGGATTTATCAGTGCTTATACTAATGTCGGCCAGTGAGATGAGATGAGATTGTTGCTAAGTGATAACAAGCTATGTTGAGCCCACCTATGCTCCATAATTTCTTTTTGTTTCAATGCACATGTGAATCAGCTCTAGTAGCACAAGGGCTCCTGTTTTGCATGTAACCCTTCGTTAATCCCAGCAGCTTCAGAATTTCAGTATCATTGATTTATTTTAATCCTTTTGAACAATTTTCCCCCGCAGTGTCTGTTATATAAAAGGATTCCCCTTTTCCCCTCAGATATTTTGCAGTAATTGTCATTGTTTTCAAAGGCTGTAACTAAATAAAAGTAAACAACCTGAAATAGCACTTCAGTGTATTTAGAAGCAGCTTCCTTTTAACGGCTTTCTGCATCTTTTAAACAGTAGCTATGCACTGCCTCGAAGTACAACTGATCAGAGGTGCTACATATATTAAGTATTTGGATAAAGCCGGCCCTACTGATCACATCATCTGAGCTTTTGGTAACACCAAGGTTACACTCTGAGCAACTAAGTTAGTGTTGGCAACAGATGCTGCTTAGAAAAACAAATATGATAAAATCAAAATATTCATTACATATGGAAAAATTACACCATTAGCATTTTTGGTACAGAAATGTAGGGTTGTAAAAGAATGTGATATTTATATAGAGCATGAGGGAGTTGGAATAAAGATTAATTATTTCAATTCTTATTGGTGGGTCCCAAAGTACCTGCCCAGTGCTAGGGTTAAGGTCATCTCCAAGGAGCTGCTGACAAACTTTGTGAGAACTGAGGATCCAGTTGAGTTCCACAAAGCAACCATTAAATGAGGTGGTACACAAAACAGAATGCTGGAAGAACTTAGTGGGTCAAACAGCATCTGCAGAGGCAAAAGGTGTAAGTCGATGTTTTGGGTGGAGACTGAGAGGGAACAGGAAAGATTGCCTGTACATAGCAGTACAAGGGAGAGTGGAATGGGGGCTGGTAGGTGATAGGTGGAACCAGATGGGGAAAGGGTGATGGGCAGATTGAACCAGGAGGGGTAGGGGATGGGAGAAGTGAACAAAGGGGAGAAGAAAGCTAGGTGGACAGGTGAGTGTGTGTGGAGGAGAGTGAAGTGGGTTACCTGTAATTGGAAAAGTCAGTGTTCATACCATTGGGTTGTAAACTACCCAAATGGAGTATAAGATGAGGTTCTTCCAATTTGCGTTTGGCCTCTCCGTAGCAACGGAGAAGACAGCTTGGTGTGGAATTGGGAAGGAGAGCTAAAGTGACATGTAATTGGAAGGTCTTGTTCACCTCTCCCATTCTGCTCCCCGCCCCCCACCTGTTCCATCTGTCCATCATTCCCTCCCCATCTTGTTCCACCTATCACCTACCAGCTTCTGTCCCAACCACCTCTCCCACCTTATTCCATCTGCCCATCATCCCCTCCCTATCTGATTCCACCTGTCACCTACCAGCCTCTAACCCACCCCCATTCTGCTGTATACTGGCAATCATTCCTCCCAGTCCTGATGCAGGGTCTTGACCCAAAACATTGCCTTAGACCTTTTGCCTCCAGAGATGCTACTTGATCCTCAAAGTTCTTCCAGAATCTGTAGTCTCTTTTGTCTTAAATGAGGTGGGATGAGGTGCTGCTGACAGCTTTGAGGAGAAAGGGTCAACATAAAACTTAAAGCCTCAAAGTTAATAATCCTTGGATTGTTACTTTTGCCCAAATTGGCATAGGTTTGAACAGATCAAAGTGTTAAACTTTGAAGAAATGGGATTATTTTAGGTGGGCACATGATGGTGCTTGATGTCTGTATGGATATGATGGGCTGAAAGGCCTGTTTCTGTGCTCTGTCACTCTATATCTGTATGTTGACACAGAGAGTTATGTGAGAGGAAGGGTTTAGATTCTTGGGACATGGCACCAGTTCTTTGGGGGGCAGAGAGCATTTCCATCAGAATGCTACACTTAAATTGGGTTTGGATCATATCCTGATGAATCAGATAACTAAGGAAGTAGAAAAGCATTAAACTGATAGCAGAAGGCAGGAGGAACAGGTGTCAGGTGTTGGATTTTAAAGAGAAAGGTCAAACATCATAGAAGCAGAAAAACAGAGTGAGAGGGGAACGGTAGAGTTTAATAGTGCAGCGGCAAACAAAGTCAATTCAAAATTCAAGTCATTTCAAACGTTAAGGATGTTGCATCTAAATGGGTGAAGTATTCATAACAAATTAGATGAACCAACAATACAATTGGGTATAACCTATAACTCTTATAGAAATATAGTTGCATGATATCCAGTACAGGGACTCTCATATTTCAGGATGGATGTGTTTTTTAGATAGAACAGACAAAATGAAAGTGAGTTTGGTCATTTGCCCCTTGGATAAAGAATGACATAAGAGCAGCTGTGAGGAATGATCTTAGCCCAGAGAAAGAGGAAGTAGAATCAACATGGGTGGAAAGAGGTAGCAAAGAAAAATGGTAGTACAATTGGAGAGAGAATTTAAAAAGAAATTGTAGCAAAGATAATATAGTAATCATGGGGGGCTTTAAATGTTGTATAACAGGTAAATCAAATTGTCAAAGGTAGTTTTAAAGATTAATTCTAAAAATGCAGTTGGGATTGTTTTCTGGAATAAAGTCCTGAACTTTAAAGGCAGTAATTTAAGTCAGGGAAGTGAATTTGCAGAGGTAGATTGGGAAAGGATTTTGCCAATAGATAATAAAAGGAAAGCATTTAAAGAATTATTTCAGATTTTTCTACTCATTTACATTCCACTGAGAAGTAAAACCTCCAGTAATAAAATGATCTGTTTGTGAATAATAGAGGTTAAGGATATGGTGGATTAAAGTCTTACTATGAAAGCCTGATCATTGGGGGAGTTTTAGAAAGCAGCAAATAATAAATGAAATGAGAGGACAAAGATTGCACGAGCATCACTTACTATGGAAAAAAGGAAGAAAGTAGCAAAACTAAATATGGGTCCCAAAGAAACAATGACACAAATTATAAAGGGGAATAAAAAATGGCTAAGGGATTAAACAAATACTTTGTATCTGCCTTTATTGCAGAAGGCACAATAAGTGCAGGACGTAACGAAGAACCAAGGGTTTTGTTACAATGCTTACTTAAAGCAATTGCTTATGGGAAAGTATTGGAGAAAGAGGACTAAAACTACTCAATAGTGGATGCATTAGTGATGATCTTGCAAAGTTCCAAGATTCTGAAACATTTGTAATTGATCAAAAAGACACAAATGTATTACTATTATTGAAGAAACAAGGGAAGTGATAAATAGAGAACTGTATATCAGCTAAAATCCATAATTAAGCACGTGGTACTTGGCACTTGGAAAATCCTAAAATGATTAGGCGGAGAGTAAGGAAATTCATGTTTGACAAGAAATTTTCAAGGATGTAACTAGCTTGGTAACTGGCAATGTTTTTGATAAGCTCCCACACAAAAAGTCATTATATAAAACAAGGGCTAATCATGTTGAGTATAGTATATTAGCATGGATAATCACTGAAGGATAAATACATGTTCAGGTTGGAACACTATTACTACTGGAGTTGTGTAAGTGCTATCTGCACTCCAGCTATTCACATTATATGCTAATAACTTTGGATGAAAACACAATACATCTTATCCAAGTTTGCTGACAGTACCAAGCCTTTGAGGGTTTGGGAGTGAAACTAGGCAGAAAGTGTCTGAAATGTTCAGCGGGTCAGACAGCATCTGTGAAACGAGAAATAGAATTAACATTTTAGGTCAATGATCTTTTATTAATTGGGAAGGAGAGCTGTGAGAAGGTAGCAAACAGCCACCAATGGAAATAACAACATTTAAAAGAAATTAATAACAACATTTAAAAGACATTAATAACAACATTTGAAAGATATTAATAACAATAGTTAAAAGACATTTGGATAAGTACATGGATAGGAAAGGTTTATAGGGATGTGGGCCAAACACGGGCAAATGGGAGTTGCT
>JAUZTB010000127.1:41049700-41061439 GCA_034780895.1 Rhynchobatus australiae | reverse complement strand
CTAACCCACTCATAGAGCACCAGGTAACCATGACCTGCTGACAGTCAGCAGCATCACGTGTGCAGCTGAAATTATGTTGTAATGGGGAAATACAATAAGTAATTTATGGATAACAAGGCCCCACAGAAGGGAACGTGATAATGACTAATCTGTTCTTAGTAATGTTGATAAAGAGGGAGGTGTTGGCTGGGACACTGGAATTAAGTTTTCCCCTGAAATAGAGCTGTTTTCGTGAGAGGGATGGAGCCTTTTTTAACTTCACTTCTAAAGATATTTAGTAGTGTGGATCTCTCTCGGTTCTTTACTGGAATTCCCCTTGCTCTATGTCAATATTTAAAGCCCACAGAAACATGTTTGGGACATTAGCCTTGAATAAAATGGACCAGAAAACTCTTTGATGAGAAAATTGTTTCTCTCAATTTAAATAAGAGCAAGGACATGTTGTTTTAGTTTCCTAAATAAACAGCCTGATGCCTTTCTTTAATCTGCAAGCAAAATGCTGTGAAAACAGGAAATCTGATATAAAAACTGTAAATCCTGGAAATACTCAGCAAGTTGGGCAACATCTGAGGACCTGGAATCTGTTTGATCAATATGAAATGTTAACTCTATTTCTCTCTCTATAGATGCTGCCTGACCTGCTGAGTGTTTCCAGTGTTTCCCATTTTTATTCTTTTTAACCTTATTTTCTGTGTAATGATATTTTAATTTGACAATTAGTGAACACTGTGTTTCAATATGGAAATTGAAAAGTTGTGTCTTGTGCCAACCTTTCTTCAGCCTCCGACTTCTGAGCTCCTGAAGATCAGATTGGCTTTTAGCTAGAATTTCATCCAACATTATTTTAGAAGCTATGTGTCTGATGTTTTAATGCCAGACTTACATTGTTTATCCCATTGAGGCTATAGCACCTCTTTTCTAGTAGTGCATATATAACACGGATATAAACTGTAAGTCATACTTAGATTGAATTTACATTGTTTTAAAAAGGGAAGTTTTTGTAGAAGTAGTGATTTTTTTTCCAAATAGGAACTGAATACTGATCAAAAATTAATTATACAGGAGTTCTTAGTGGTGCGGCTCTTCCTCACAGTGCTAGAGACCCAGGTTTGATCCTGACTTTCCACTCTGTCTGTGTGCAGTTTGCATGTTCTCCCTGTGACCATGTGAATTTCTTCTGGGTACTCTAGTTTCCTCCCACATCCCAAGGATATACAGGTTGGAAGATTAATTGGCTCTGTAAATTGCCCTTAGTGTGTAGGTGAGTGGTAGAATTTGGAGGTAATTAATAGGAGTGTGGAGAAAATAAAAAATGGGATTAATGTAGGATTAGCATAAAGGGCGGTTGATGCTCAGCATGGACTCAGTAGGCTGAAAGGGCTGTTTCCATGCTGTATGACTCTGATTCTTAGTTAGTATGTGTTGCTACGTTGTCTAGACATGTAGATTAAGTGGTCGACTTACTTTATCTCTCTGTTAAGCATTGCCTTGATCTTAAAATGCTTCCATCGCATCACCTTGTCCCACTCTCTGTAATCCCCTACAGCCCTCCAAGATCTTCTTGTTCTGGCCATTGGATCATTCCTGAATCTATTTGCTTCCCCATGGTGGTTGAACCAACCCTATATGGAAACCTATCTGTTTCAGACTCCTCTTAAACCTGGATCTTTGACCAGGCTTTTGGTGTCTGCTCTAATGTCTCCTTTTATCACTCAGCATCAGTTTTTGTTTCATAATATTATTGTGGAGGGCCTTGGGGGTGTCTTGCTATGTTAAAGATGCTATATAAATGGAAGTTGCTGTCATTGTTTGTCAGTCCATCCTGGTGTTGTCATGGTTGGATTAGCAGCGAAATCATGAATAAAGCCTGCCTGTTAGCATAGTGCTTCTCTTCAGAAGCCGCCTCTAATTATCACAGCAATGCCTAAAGAATATCACATTAATTTTTAATCGCACTGCCAAAGGCAGTCTAGAGACAGCTGATATCCTCAACTTATCCACAGGAGTCTCGCCAATCATGTGCTGACACATGAAGAAGGAATAGAATGGCAAAGAATCCTTAATGTATGTTTGGGAATAGTGTGCAGGAGAATATTGAGGTGGGGGTGGGGTTATCAAAAACCTTCTGTTTCTCTGAAAGCAGACTTGCTTTTACATGACAGCTGTAAAGCATGCTGCTGTGCATTTGTGATTCAGCCCTAAGAGCAAAATACACCAATTTGTATAATATTGGTGTGCCTTTGGTTACTCAGTGTAATTGAGAAATTGTGCCTGCATGAGTTCTTTAATCACTAGAGGCAATGGAGTACAGTGCACCAGTCTGCCATGGCATGTGTTGGTGTTTCAAAGAAGGCAGGTACCCTGGAGTATTGTAACAGGGGCTGAAAATTGACACTTGTTTTTTGGCTGATAGAAAGCTGCAACACACACATGCCTGCCAGTCATTGGGAACTTGATGGACTAGGCAGTGCATACATTGTATTGGAGTTTGAAACATCTTGCACACTGAGCTTTATATTTGCAATACTGTAAAATTCTCAACAATTCATTTGATGTATAGATCTCCTTGCAAAGTAGAAGAGGGGGTAGGGAAGGGATCACTTCCAATCTGTTAGATATAAAGAGGGATAGTTCTATTCCTATGGCATTTTTTTCATGTTGCTTTCAGGACATCTCTAAATGCTTTACAGCTAATCAAGGATTTTTTGCTCTGTAGCTCCTTCTGTAATGTAGGAGAAACAGCAGCCAGTTTATACAGGGCCAGCTCAAGGCATTGAGATATTCTGTGACAGAAACAGAAAATGCTGGAAAAACTGAAGTCAAGCAACATCTGTGTAAAGAGAATCTGTATGTCTTCGAAACTGTTTGGAGGCAAGATATTGATGGTGGCACTGGAGATAATTCATTTATTATTGTGTAAAATATTTCTGTGGAATCTTTTAAGTTCATGTGAAGGAGCAAATGGGGGTGCAGTTTTTGTTTAAAATCTGAAAGATGCTGGACATACATGACTCTGTTCACAGATAGTTGAGTGGAGGAGTGACAGGGTGGAGTGAATCCAGCAACAGAGCCAAGACATCAGATCTCCCAGACAGCAGAGCTCAGGTGGCTGATGGGAGGTAACAGAAAGTCACAGAGCAGCTGACTGGAATATTTCCAAGGCCAGGAAAGACATTTTGCTTCTCTTTCCAACCTTGTTACCTCCCTACACCTGCAACAATAATTGTCTATATTTTTAATTGGCCTTGTCTAAGTGGCTTCCAACTACTTCTATAACTTTCCTGGTTTGACCATATTCCCTTTAGCATGCTGCTGCATACTTAGACTTCAAAATGGCAGCAAGATCCTATATATGCTGCTGCAGAAGCAAACTTTGGGGTGGTCTGTTGGTAGTTAATCCACCTGAAAACAAAATACCTTCACTCTGTTTGCAGTTCATTCATTAATTTTACTGTAAAAAAATCAGCAAGTGTTTAAAAACACTAGACCAAAGGGAAATAACATGGTTGGCTGTATTATGTCCTCTTAAATTATGAAACCACTTTTGTCTTTATCCATGCACATTTCACAGAAAATAAATAATTAAAGCAGAAAAGTGTTTCATCTCATTGGCATCGGGTCCTATTGATTTTTTTTAATCTCTCTTCATCTTATGACTCAAATAACATCAGACGAACCTTTGTAGTAAAACTCCCATTATAGCCTAAGGGGACACTTCCTGGAACAGCAAACCATGATCAGATGTGTCATTCTCCTCAGATTTTGGTGCCCAGAACACTGATGCCTTAATGAGCTGTTACCTGCAACAACCTGCAAACACATAAAGCACCTCAGTGAACTCTCCTTCTGCATCATCACCATAGTCAGGTGCATGAACAAGAAAGAATTTGCCAGCTTTTGGAGGTCATAAAGCTCTTCAGGGTGGTGAACACCTTGGGATGTGCTAAGGTGGTGAAAAGCACGGTATCAGTTTAGTTTATTACTATGTTGATCCAGCCTCAACAGTTTTATGGAGGATGGGGAGTTCTGGATTTGCAATATTCCTGAGTGGGGGAATTCCTGCTTGCCCTAATTTTCATATGCTCCCCTCTACCACAGTCCCATTGAAGGAAATTGTTTCTATTAACCTGTCAAATGTCCTAAGCATTTTTATTAGATCACTCCTCAGCCACTCTGTTCTTGAGGGAGTGCAAGACCAGAATATTCATCCTGTTCTTGTAATTTAACCCTATTGGTGCTGGTGTACTTCTGTTCTATATCCCCACCAGTGTCAATGTATCCTTCCTCATTGGCCAGTTTTCCCACCACCTCTCCTGATGGTACATGCTTAATCAGATCAGATTTCAGAAGCACTAGCAGTTGTCCAGTATCTCATCCTAATTTAGTCCCATTGACCAATCTTTATATGTCTATGTGTGTTGTTTTTAAAGGAGCTATTGCATGGTGATCAGACAGGAACAAATAGATCAGGAGGAAAGTCAGCAAGATAGAGAACAGATGAAAAGTTAGGCAAGGCATCGGCGATAGAATTTTATCCCGACAAATGGGAGGTGGAAGTCTGACAGGGATATACAGTAAATGGTTCGGCATGCTAAGGAATGTTGATAAACAGAGGGATCTTGAGGTTCAAGTCCTTCGTTCCCTAAAAGTGGCAGCGCAAGTCAATAAGGTGGTGAAGAAGACATATGGTATGCTTGCCTTCATAGGTTGGCACACAGAATATAAGAGTTGGGACATTATACTGCAACATTATAAAGCACTGGTTAAACCACACAGAGTATTGTGTGCACTTCTGGTTGCCACACTAAAGGAAGGATGTGGTTGTGCTGGAGAGAGGGCAGAGGAAGTTCACCTGGATGAGAAGATGAGTTATCAGGAGAGATTGGAAAGACTGAACTTGTTTTCCCTGGGTCAAAAGAGGCTGAGGGATAACCTGATAGAAGTCTATAAGATTATAAGAGTCATAGATAGGGGAGATGGTCAAAACCTTTTCCCATGGTAGGCGTATCAAACAAGAGGGTATAGGTTTGTGAGAGGAAGGAGTTATAAAGGGGATTTGAAGTGAAAGTTTCTTTTACACAGAAATGGTAAATTGGTTTATTATTGTCACATGTACCAAAGTACCGTGAAAAACTTTGTTTTATATGCCATTCATACCGATCATTTCATTACAACAGTGCATTGAGGTAGAACAATTATAATAAAAGTAATGAGTAGATCTGCAGAGAGCAGCTTGCAACAAGTCGTCACGCTCTGGCACCATCTTGCTTGGAATTAGTATAGAATGGTACTTGAATGAATGACAAAGCTGCCTGGAGGGCCCTATGGTTTACCCCTGCTCCTTATCTGATGTCCAGTTTGTGTGTTTAGAGTACACGGTAGCCCAACATAAATAGTGTCAGTGTAATTTCCGACAAATTCTCTCCCTTTACTGGATCTCTCTGTCTCCATCGTGGATGTAAATCCACTGACTCACACAGCTACCTTGACAAAGTAAGCCTTTCTGTTCCAAGATGTCTGAAATGTCCTCCTTTTTCAGGAAACGTGACTCCCCTCTGCCGGGGTTGACGGACCCCTCACTAACTCATAAGTAACCCTTCCACCTGCCCTACCTGTGGCAAAATCCACGAGTCCCACACTGGCCTCATCAGTTACCTTAGCACCCATAGTGGAAGCAAGTCTGAGTTGATCAGGAGGGGCGATATCTGGAATGTGCTGCCAGTTGAGGTGGTGGAAACAGATACAATTATTACATTTATGGGACTTCTAAATAGGCACTTGGACAGGCAAGGCATAGAAGGATACGGACCTAATGCGAGCAAATGGGCTTAATGTAGATGAACACAAAGGTTGGCATGGATGTGGTGGGCCAAAGGGCTCTGTTCTGTGCTGTACAATGCCATAACTCTATGACAAAGAATCTCTAGCTACCTTTTTGTATTGGAGCACATTTGTACCTAAACTGCAGTTCTGGAGAAGATCAGTCCACTCAGCAACCCTAGGATCAAAACTGGGACCTGCTGGTTTCCATGCTAAAGAAGGGCCAAAGTCGACAAATACATTTAAGAATTGGAGAGGCATAATGGTCCAAGTGGCCTATTCTGTGGAGTAAAATTCTGCAATATATCACCTTTTTAACAGTTTTTACAGCTGTGCTCTAACCTGTGATTTTCATCTCAATACATCAATTTCTAGCACAGTAACAGTAAACTTGTCAATTTTATCACCTTTGTTACTAACTTCCACCATGTCCTCAAATGCACTTGGATCATTTTGACACTTCTCTCCCTTTACTGGATCTCTCTGTCTCCATTGTGGATGTAAATCCACTGACTCACACAGCTACCTTGACAAGGTAAGCCTTTCTGTTCCAAGATGTCTGAAATGTCCTCCTTTTTCAGGGAACATGATTTCCCCTCTGCCGGGGTTGATGGAGCCCTCACTAGCATTTCCTCCATTTCCCAGATATCTGCTCTCACCCTAGCTCCACCCAGACAGAACAGAGAGTCCTCACCTTTTACCCCACCAGCCTCTGCATCCAGCACATCATCCTTTGCCATTGCTGCCAGCTGCAATAGGATCCCAGCACCAGTCACGTCTTCCCCCTCCCTCCCCTTCTGCTTTCCATAGGGACCACTGTGACTGGTCTGTTCATCCCTCCCACCCACCCTTCCCTGTCCCCTGGTATTTCCCCTGCAACCATAGCAGGTACAACACACGTCCCTGCACATCCTCCCTCAACACTGTCCAAGAACCTAAGCAGACTTTCCAGATGAGGCAAAAATACATGTGCACCTCCTCCAACCTTGTCTGCTGCATTTGGTGCTCTTGATGTGGCCTCCTCTACATTAGCAAGAGCAGAAGTAGACTAGGTGACCATTTTGCAGAGCAGCTGCCATGGCGAGGCCAAGCGCAAATTAGATGAACAACACCTCATATTCCACTTGAGTAGCCTACAGCCCAGTTTCAGGTAACCCACGCCCCACATTTTCCTTTACACTCCTACCAATCCACCCAGGTTCTCTCTCCTTTGTTCACCTTTTTCATTCCTCTCCCTCACTGACCCCCTCTCTGTTACCTAGATCCATTACTCTGGTTCCATCTGCCCATGTCCCACATACCAATCTACCTCAGTTTCTTCTACCTTGGCATACCCTTTCTGTCCCCCTCCCCTATCTGCTCCCATCTGCCCATCATTCCTCCCATTTTTGATTCCACTTGTCACCTTCCAGCCTCAGTCTCTACCCCCCCCTCCCCTCCCCCCATATGGGTTCATCCGCTTAATTTTTCTTTTCCTTCTCTGTTTCCACCAATCACCTCCCCCCACCCCACCTATGCTTCTCAACTCCCCCCTCCTCCTCCCCTACCTGGGTCCATCTGCCCATCATCCCCCATCTCACCTGATTCCACCTATCACCTACCTCCTCTCTCTCACTGCTACATACCAGCTATCTTCCGTCTACACTGTCAGTCCTGATGCAGGGCCTGACCTGAAACGCCCACCATCCCTTTGCCTTACCTTTTGAGTTCCTCCAGTGGTTTGTTTTTTGCTCCAACTTTCAGCATCTGCAGTCTCTTGTGTCTCACATTAATAGGCCATTTGCCCCTCTGCTGGAGAGCATGCTCCTCGTGAGCTTCTTTCCACATTACACCTCACCCTCTCAGCATTATCTTTTAATTCCTTTCTCCCTCATGAATATCAAAGTTTCTGTTATGCCAGTGCAAAATCTAAGATCAAAACAATCAAATGTATTTGTATGTTTCAACTGGAAAGTATGAACGAAAGGATCTCTTTCAGCACACCCAAGAAACAGTTTAACAAGAATCCATCTAATAATCAGATTTCTTATCTCAAAACAGTTGATGTCAGTCACTAACATCAACAACAATTTGCATTGATGTCACACCTTTAACATAGCAAACAACATCCCATGCTTTGATACCTAGCTACTTAGCAGTTGTTAGAACAGTGATCAATAAATTTGCCAAAGAGGGAGGTTTTAAGGAGCATCTTAAAGGAGCAGAGGGAGGCAGAGAGCAAATCCTTTAACATAGGGCTGTGGTGGCTAAAGGTGTAATTGCTTGATGGCCCCTGTTTGGGACTTTCCCAATCGTACTCCATCCATAGACTCCAGTGGACCTCAGTGGAGGAGACACTTGTGAGATGAAGCTGTGTTAGTATTTCTAGATTATTAATCGTTTTTCACTTAAAGGTGCTTTTGCTTGTTTAAATTTCTTTTGATCTTTTTATTTAAAAATGTTTCTGAATATCAGGAATATTCACTGCACTTTGAAAGCGTTGGCAGAAAACTATGCATGAGTGTGGCTTAACCACTGTGCAAGTTATTCTCAGTATTTTCATGTGTGGTACCTGTTCTGATCCCACATTCCACCCACGAGGTGGGATTTCGGAGTGGAAGAACAAAAAAAAGTACTGCTCACTATGGAAATCTGAAATAAAAACAAGACGATGCCAGAATTATTCAGCAGGTCAGTCAGCATCTGTGGAGTCAGAAACACGGTCAATGTTTTAATGAGTAAGAAGCCTCCCTGTGGGGCATTGCCTTTCCAGTGAGTTAGTTAGGAGCTGGTGTTTTTCAGCAAGTTGGTTTCAGGATGACTACAGAAGGCAATCTTGATCTCACCTCTTATGTCAGCAATGAGTTTGGACTGCTCACCACTGATCGTAAATTAAAGGCCCTTAGGACAGCTGTCTTGAGATAGGGATACCGGAGGTCCTGGAGGGATCTGAAAACAATACTTGATGAGGAGCCAGTGTAACTCATCAAACTCATGGGCTTGGAACATTGTCTGCACAACTTTTGATAACCTCAAGTTTGTGCAAAGTAGTTTGAGGGAAGCCAGCCAGGAACGCATTAAATAGGCAAGTCAATGAGAATGAGAATTTACAAGTGGTAATTACACTGGTTATGTGTGTCAGAATAGATGATTTTTTAAGGCAAATGCTGTTAATAAATCCTGTAAAAATAGAAATGTGATTGTTGAGAATGGTTTTACTGAAGAATAAAGCTTTTGTTTATGTAATGAGTATTATGATGGAATTTGTTTTCCCAGTCACAAGGAAGAACTGTTCTGGAACTGCTGTTATTGCAGGAAGTTCCTGCTGTTCTTTCAACTTTACTAGAGTGGTCGGATCATGTATATCTTCTAATGACTCAACAAACTTATCCATTGACAGACTGAGGGCAAGGAGTAGTTGATCTCCCACATACGGTACCTGGCTGTTTGTGTTTTTGTTCTCTCAAGGGCTTGAAGTGATGGTCATAAGGCCAGCTTTTAATGCCCATCCCCTAATTCCTCTTGAGCAGGCAGTGATTCACTTTCGAACCCTTGTAGTCCCTGGGATAAAGGTAAAGTTACCTGATGTTATTGCAGAGCCAACATGATCGAAGAACAGTGATATATTTTCAAGTTAAGGTCGTGTATATCTAAGAGAGAAGCTTGCACCTGCTGCTGTTCACAAGAGCCTACTGCCTTTGTCCTTCAGGGTGGTAGAGGTGACAGGGTTGGAAGGTGCTATGGAAGAAGCCTTGGTGAGTTGTTGCAGTACTTCCTGTAGATAGTGCATACTGTGCTGTACCAGTGCTGGAGGAAGTGAGAGATCAGGGTGCCAGTCAATTGGGCAGTTCTGTTATATGGGTGCTATATATCGTTGGACTGCATTCTTACTCTAATTTGCATTTGATAGAGTACACACAGTAGTACAGGGCTTGGATGTTACTGGACAACATTCTTGTGATTCATCCTATCGGTGCCTACAATAAAAAATTGTTCTCTATCTGAAATCCCAACTTCCCTTTTGATCATTGCTTTCCAAATGTACCGTAGATATCTGGTGAAACAGAGAGGTTGAGCAGGAATGAGCTGACAGTTAGCCTGTGATCTGTACAGAACTGCCAGCTAGGTGCAGTGTGCATTTCAGCACTGTCAGATGGAAGTACTGAACAAGCTGGAGATCAGAAGCTGAGCACCTCACCTCTCCTATCCTCTCCCTCTGCACCTCACCTCACCTCTTTCTCCACACCTCACCTCTTTCTCCATGTGTAATTCAGTGCATTATGTAAATTTCCACCCTGGTCCGGATTCCCGTTATACCTAGCTCTCAGCTGTTTCCACAACTCTGATCACCTGGAAATGGTGAAAGGCTTGGGCAGCTGTCGAGCAGTCCTCAGCCAGTCCATAGCACTGCCTTGGTGGCACAGGCCTCAGAGTCGATGGGAGCCACCTGACTATTAAAGATTAATGTGGCTGTGGGCAAGCATGATACACTGAATGATAATCTCTGTTAATCAGTTTACAACCATTGTTATATTGTCCTTTTGATCCTTTTTGCCCTTTCAGTCTCTTCCAACTATTTTATTGCTGTAGAAATTCATCTGTCTTAAACAGTGTTGATGAGAACATAGGTTACCATAAATGCCCATCCAAATGCTGTTGCCATTCGCCGTGCACTGACCCTGCAGGTTGCTCAGGACATAGATGTCAGGTAATGCTATCTTTCCTTCACACCCTCCCTCAATTCTTCACTCTGTCCTTGTGGCCAGGAGTTAGTTGAAGGAAGATGTACATTTATTTTAGTGAGTTCAACAGCAGTGCCCAATTGTTGCCCTTATTCCCAACATGCCATTCAAATGACATCAAACTACTGCCACAAATACATAACAGAACACTAGTGTTAGAAGTCAGTGTACTATTACATTCATCACTCTGGTGGCTGTTGGGATCCGGCCAGACAATGACTCTCTTTTGCATATACATTTCATGTAATCCAAAGTTGAGCAAACATTCTCACTTTCAATGCTGAGATGATTTATGTCCACAAAAATTGCTTGATTCAAATTCTGAAGCTGTCAAAAGTTTGTGATCCATATCCACATCTATCTTTTAAGTAGCAGCATGATTAAGGTTGAAATAAAGTTAGAGAAAACTGATATTCTGCGGATGCCATTTTAAAAGGCACTGATCTGTGACTGTTGATAAAATTGCTAATTACCACACTCAACAATTAGAAGAGATTGATTAGAGCAATAAAATACCACATCCAAATATCATGATTGCTAGATGCCTGAATGCAAATTAATTTAATGTAAAGTGGCTGTTGAACAGCAGCTATTGTGCCAGCTTGACAGAGTGAGAAGGTCCAAGACAATTGGAGACTAGTCTCTGCTGCACGGACTTATACTCACGTATGTGGTTACACATACACAGATGCCTGTACACAATGAGTGCATCCAGATGCACTCTGAATGCACACATGTGTACACATACATACACCCCTCACTCATCTACTCCCTTGGGCTGACTTCCCTTTCCCTCTTTCCCTCTTTTACAGGTTTCCCACATGATGGTGTCTGATGTGTACAGACTGTGGGAGGCTTGATAGGTTCCAGCATGTCTTTTGCTGGCCAGTGGGGATAGAATAAATGTGTGGTAGCCACTTTCAACAAATATACATCTGTCTTTGGTTGTTAGTGACACCAAAGCTGTCTTATAATAGCAAATTATTAAAACAATTGTTCAAACCCTTTTCAACAATCACGTATTCACTTAATGTATGATCTTCAGCATTGCTTAAGTGAGATGATTCCATAAAGGGCATTAAACTACTCTTACTTTGATCAATATTATCACACATATGCACGTCAAACTATCAGCAAAATCTCAAATTGATTTCTGAGTGGGACCCACAAACTGTTTATATATATATATATATATATA
>JAUZTB010000127.1:40910767-40921580 GCA_034780895.1 Rhynchobatus australiae | reverse complement strand
AGTGCGTGAAAATTCCACACATAAAGAACCCAAGGTCAGGATTGAACCTGGGTCATTGGAGCTGTGAGGCAGCAGTTCTACTCACTGCACTACTGTGCCATCTTCAGGTTCCAACAGCTCATAGTTCCAGCACTGTTTGTTTTTCTGTCTCCTGTTTTTATTTATCCCTTCTGTTCACATCTCTTCCAGACAGATCATCTGCATTTAGCAAACCTTCACCACTGTCTCTCAGCCAGCACCACCACCACCACGTGTCATTCATCTTTTCTTGGTCTTTGCTCTCTCACAAACATTCCCCTTGTTCTCTCCACCCTTCCCCTTTTCTGCAACTTAAACTTTCTCACTATTCCAGTTCTGATGAAACATCGTCGACCTGCTATCTTAACTCTGCTTTTCTCTCCACAGACGCTTCCTGATCTGCTGAGTGTTTCCAACATTTTCTGTTATTATTTCAGATTTCTAGCATCAGCGTTTTGTTTTTAAATTCTATATAATGACATGTTGTCGCTATTCTGACAGAGGGAAAGGAAGAAATGATGGCAAACCAAAATTCTAAAATAGGTAAAGATTAATTTTGGATGTTGTGCAGGACCATGGGGACCCAGTATGGTGTGGCACTCACATAGTAATAGCAGGGGTAGGTCATTCATCTCCTCATGTGCGAACCATTACTTAATGCATTTCACTGTGTGTTTCAATGTACATGTGACTAATCTTATCTAGTATGATCAAGGCTGATGTTTTAGCTTGGCACCACCTCCTGGTCCAATCTCTTATCTCTCGATTCCCTTGGAAAATGTGTGGTTACTGAGTGCTAATGGGATTGTGCCATGATTCTCATTTCTTTTAATTTATAGCAAAGGGAAAGGGGGAGAGGGGTGGTGAGGAAACCAGACAGGGTGGAATACTGAAGAAGAAAAAATGGATGGATTTCACCTTTGGATACTTGCAAACACATGGCTTTGGAGAAGAATAAAGGATGCATCATGCAAACCATATTCTGCACTCTGTTTCAACAAACAATCTGCTGGAAGAACTCAGTGGGTCAAGCAGCCTCTGTGGGAGGAAAGGAATTGTCGATGTTTCCTTTCCTCCCACAGCTGCTGCTTGACCTGCTGAGTTCTTCCAGCAGACTGTGTGTTGCCCCAGATTCCAGCATCTGCTCTCTCTTGTGTCTCCATTCTGCTATCTGTTTTCCTTTTTATTACCTTGATGTACTTATACTTGCAATGATCTGCCTGGATGGCACACAAACAAAAGCTTTTCACTGTATGTTGATGCATGTGACAATGATAAATCAATTCGAATTCTGATTTGAAACACCAAGTCTTAGAAGGCTATGGACCAAGTGAGAGGCATGGATAAGGTGGATGGTAACAGTCTTTTCCCCATAGTAGGGGAGTCCAAAACTAGGTGACATAGGTTTAGGGTGAGATGGGAAAGATTTAAAAGGGACCTTAGGGGCAACTTTTACACGCAGATGGTTGTGAGTGTATGGAATGAGCTGCCAGAGGAAGTGGTTGAGGCAGGTACAACAGTATCATTAAAAAGCACTTGGACAGGTACACGGAGAGGTGGGCCTTGGGGGGATGTGGGCTGAATGCAGGAAGTTGGGACTAGCTGTATAGACAATGTGGTTGTCATGGACTGGTTGGGCCGAAGGGCCTGTATCTGCGCTGTATTTCTCTATGACTCATAGTACCGGTAAAAGGGATGAGCATAGATGGATAGTTGATAGCTGGCATGGACATGATGGGCTGAAAGGCCTGTTTCTGTGCTGTGTGACCCTAAGTCTATGACTTGGAATTGTCAAAACATCATGCCATCTAAGGAAGACGAAGACTCCCCCAGTTTTGTTTACTGGTTCAGTTTGTGTCCGTGCTGCCAAGGTTATATGATTTCATCATTTACTTATAACCCACAGACCTTACCCACGTAAGTAGACATAAAAATAAATACAACTTGGGAAACAGATCCTTCTGCCACAAATGTCTGATTGTGGGTATTAAGCATTAAAGATATATAACATGGGTTCCCGGAATTCCTTTGCTAGTGAAGTTTCCATGGCAATGTGATCTGACTGACTTGGTTCAGAGGACTGCTGGCAAGACTAGCATTTATTGCCCATTCCTAATTGCCCTTGAGCTGAGGTCCTTGCCAGGCTATTTCAGGGGCATTTATGGGTTTGGAGATTGGCTCTGACTGGGTGAGGGGAGGCAGTTTCTTCTTCAATGACAGTCCAGAGGTTTTATGGTCAGCTCTACTGATTTACTACTAAATTTCAGATTTGTGAGTTAATTGAATTTAAATTCCTCAGCCACTATGCTTGGTTTCAAAGCTGTCTCTGGAATTCTAGTCCAGTAACATAACCACAATGTCACTTTAGCCTACACCGTGTTTTGTATGTACTCAGTACTCAGCTGGAATGAATTCAGTATTGTGTAATTTTAATTAGGTGTTCTTTATCTCCATAACATTTAAAAGTTTAAACAAATGAGTCACAAGTACGTGTATAATAAACATGCTGCTTTTTCTGAATCACCTGTTTGGTTGGTTTGAACAAAAGAATTAAAAGCAAGAGTAGGCCATTTGGCCCCTGGTGACTGCTCTGAAATTCAATAAGAAAATGGCTGATATCTTACCTCAGCACCACTTTCCTGCACCAACTCCTTACGGCTAATACTCTCCGTCAACAACAGAGGCTCCACAGCCCTCTATGGTAGAGAATTCTGAAGATTCATCACCTTCTGGGTGAAGGAGTTTCTTCCCATCTCTGTTGTGAAAGCCTGGCCCTTATTTTGAAACTGTGA
Organism: Rhynchobatus australiae; assembly: GCA_034780895.1. Lineage (NCBI taxonomy): Eukaryota > Metazoa > Chordata > Chondrichthyes > Rhinopristiformes > Rhynchobatidae > Rhynchobatus > Rhynchobatus australiae. The sequence goes on along the minus strand of JAUZTB010000127.1, from coordinate 40,918,770 downwards.
CCTCTGGTTCTGGATACCTCAGCCAAGGGAAATATCTACCCCACATCAATCGAGTCAACCCTGGAAGAAGTTTTTATGCTTCAGTGAGAGAACCTCTCATTCTTATTTGCCCAGTCTGACTACTCTCTCCCACCAACATAGGAATCAATCTGATGAACCTTCACTGCACCCCCTCTGTTACATGGATATCATACTTGATGCAGGAAAACCAGACCCGTACACTATATACCAAGTGTGGCCTCACCATGGCCTGACAAAACTACAAAAAAGACATCTTTAACTCCGTACTGAAATCCTCTTGCAATAAAGGCCAACAAACTATTTGCCTTCTTAACTGCTCACTCTGTCTTCATGTCAGCATTCAATGATTCATGTATGAGAACAACTTTTCATCTCTCACCATTTAAATGATATTTTGCCTTTGGAGAGTCTCAGATGAGGGGACATAGTTACAGTTAAAGGGGGCTGGTTATTTAAAACTGAGCTGTGTAGGAATTATCTTGCAGAAGTAGTGAATCTCTGGAATTGTCAAACCCAGAGAGTTGTGGAAGTTAGATCACTTGAGGTATTTTAAGAGGAGGTAGACCATTTTTGAAAGAATGGGGAATTGAAGACGATGGGGAACTGTCACAGAAGAAGAGTTGAGGACTGGGGCAGATCAGCCATGATCATATTGAATGGTGGGGCAGGCTCAAGGTGCTGAGTGGCCTGCTCCTATTTTCTTTTGTTCTTTCATATTTTTCCACATTTTATTCCATTGCCTATGTGCCTGTTCACTTAACCTCCACAACATTTCTGCTAAATTATTTTGCCCAGTCTATATGTAATCCAAATCCTCCAGGATTCTTATAGTACTATTGTGACATGGGGCTCTGCTTTTCTGGTTTATATTATACCCTGCATCACCACTGTTTGGGGCCAATGGACAATTCTCACTACTCTTTCCTGCACCTTGTTCCTTCTTAACTCCACCCAAGCTAATACTACTTCTTGACTTTCTGATCAATGATCCCTGTTGTCCATCACCTTTATCTAATCTTTTTTTTTATTACTGGAGCCACCCTTCCTCATTTTCCATTTTAGAAAATTTGTATCCTGGAATATTTAATTTCCCCACCTTGGTCAGTATGCAACCATATCTCTGTAATTGTAATTAGATTGTATCATTCATTTTTATTTGTGTCATTAGTTCTCCAATTTTCCTATGTGTTGCATGCATTCACATGGCCTTCCGTTTTGACTTTTTAACCATTTGTCCCTGTTCTGACTATAATTGGAGGCATTCTATAATGTTTGAATGCACTGTCTTTATCTGGCTATCAACACCCATTTCATTACCCTGCACTATTGCCTTGTCCCTTCTCTTTAGCTTTATATATTTCCTCTCATCAGGACCCACCCACCTATCATCTCCTCTTGTATTCCTTTTATCCCTTCCCATTCTAGGTTCCTTTCTGAGGAGATGTCCTTAACCTTGGCAATGAGTTGCAGGGTTACGGGGAAATTAAGAAGGGAATGGGACTGATGAGATTGCTCTGTGGGGGGCTGGCACGGTCCTGATGGGTCAACCAGCTTCTTTCTCCATCCTAGTTAGCACCTATATGTTCTAACTCTATCATCCCAGTTGGTTCTACATTCCTTTCCATTCTCCTAACGCATGCACCCTCCAGTCTCTGCTCTCATTCACACATCTGGAGAACTGCATACCCTTTGGATAAGCACAAGGGCTGAGACTCCCCAAACATCACCTTCTGGATCCCATATCTTCATATGTGGTCATGCCTCTTGACTGACCAAGTAATTCTGAAAAACTTAATCAAAAGGGTTGATTGCTTCCTGGAACATAGTGTCCAGGTAACATTACCCCTCTCTGGCATGTCCAAGTCTCAGACTCTAACTCATCAACTCCAAGCCAAAGTCCCTTGAGCTGTAGACACTTAATACAGATGTTTTCATCAGGTCCCACATACAGCAGCTGCAAGACATCACCTGACCTGCCATGAATATCTTAATTTATTTTACATAATTAATTTGATTTATTTATTTCATCTTCAAGTATACAGCTGCACTGTGGCTGTAACCTCACTGAAGTCCCCTCACTCACCAAAGTCAACACTTTGTGTACTCACAGACTTTGTACTCAGTGGGCACTGCCCGATGTATGATAGATAGCAGCACCCACTGATTTATATTTTTTGTCAGAAAGGTGCTTGAGAGAAGAATGGAGAGCATGTTTATAGATGTCCTCACAACCTACGATATGTAACTGAGCGGACAGTCGTGCGTGTGTATGTGTGTTGGGGGGGGGGAGGTCGCAGGTGAGGAGCGCAGGGAAAATCAAAGTGGTGGGTGAGGGAGCAGGAATTAGACATCGGCCTGTTACTCTCACTTTCCCAAAGTGGGCTCATCTGATACCTTCACTGGCTGGACTTGGGTAGGGAGTGATCACCAGGCCTCACCCAGCGAGCATACTTCAACGTCGGCCAAACAAAGCTTCAATACACAGGAATGTAAGAGGCTACAGAGAGTGGTGGACTCAGCCAGCTCTCCCCACTATCGAGGACACCTACAAGAGGCGATGTCACAGGAAGGCGACATCCGTCATCGGGAACCCGACTATCCCAGTCCTGCCCTCTTTTCAATGCTGCCATCAGCAAGAGATACAGGAACTTTAGGACTCACGCGTCAAGGTTCAACAACAGTTTCTTCCTCACTGCCGTCAGGTTTGTGAACCGACCTGAGAAACCCTGACACTACCTCAGACTATTTTGTTTTTCTCTTTCTCAATCTTGCACTGGTGTTGTTAAGCTTATTTTGTTGTTCATTTTTGTGGATGTGTAAGTTATTAATAATTTATGTTAATTTAAATTTATGTTATGTTTGTCATGTTTGTAATGTACGGTGCTGCAGCTGCAACAAGCTAATTTTCATGGCATTTATCCCCTGTGTATGTGTGCCTATGACAACAATAAAATTGAACTAGACATCCCCGGAGAAGTGCTGTCGAAATATGAGTACTTTATAAATGTTTCCTTTTCTTGTTTTCTCTCAGATTTTCTCTGTTTCTTTCTCTATCTCTACCCCTCTCTAGTATTTTCTTTGATCCTGTGTCCCTGTCGGCAGTGCAGACTTTCCTCTCACTGAGAGAGCCGGTGACTTGGACCAGCGGGAGCGCGACAGAAGAAACCATTCAGTTCATCTCTTTTGCCAGTCCAGTTTTATCCAATGCTTGCGGTCAGTGCTCAGACATTCATTGGAAATCAAACAAACTGCTCTGTAAAACCCGCGATTAAAACCTGATACAAACAGGCGGAAAAAACCCAGAAACATCATTGCAAATATAGAAATTTATCTGTACAGAACTGCAGGGGGAGGGGGTTTTACTGGTAAATATTACTGTACAATGCAGGGTGTGAGCAGTGTGTGAGCCACAATTACACAGTACAGTCCAGTCACAGTGTGCACTGTACAACGAACAATGCCCCATGTACACCACAGTGAGTCACAGTCACAGGATAGAGTCATGCGATAAATAATATCTGATATTCCAAGGCTTCTGGGTGTCCTTATCTCCATCCATTTATCTTCATAAATATATAGTATATTCTCATATATATAGATAGACATTGTCCATATATATGCATGAGAGTGTGCACATATAATATATATTTGTAAAGAATTCATTTACACATTTTTAGAGATCAATTTCAACAATATTTTCTTTCCAATAATAAAAACAGACACTTTGAACTTTTCCACTGTTGTGCCCAATGTAGTCCCGGCAAGTTAGGGATCAGGATTTATGTTGGCTGGAAACCCCTTTCCAGTAATCTAGAATATCATGCAAATCCTCATCCGTTGCGAACTGGACTTTCTTTCTCAGCGCGTATCCGGCCGCCAGGTATTCCTCCTGCCTGCGCCACTTCTCGTGAGGTTTGTAGCGCTCCCACACACCCTTGGAGGGTTTGCTGGAGTACTCGGGGCTGGAGGCGTAGCTGACGCTGTGGTACTGGGGGGAGAACTGAGTGTAGGCCAGGTTCCTGCGGGAGCGAGATCGCGGCGGCGCTTCGATGACACAAGGGCTCGGACTCCTGGCTTGCTTTCTCTCTCCGGGATGCAAGCCGGCGTAGAGGTGCGAGTGGTCACTGTAGGTTTGCATCTGGCCCGCTTCTGCTCTCCCAATTCGGCACGGAGTCGCGCTCAGGACGGCACTACGTGCCGGAGAGGTCCTTTCAATGTATTTGCTTTCCGGCTTGTACCTGGGGCAAGCATAGATGTCGGAGCGCACCGACCTGGGGCTGCGCACCGAGCAGTTGGACGCGTTGCTGGGACACCTGGGCGCCGCGTCCATGCTGCTGTGCCTCTTTAGCGGGTGGTAACTCTCCCGGTACACCGGCGACAGGAAGCCCGATTTGCCCAGGCTTTGCTCGGCCATCAGGAAGCCTTGTGACTCCACGGAAGGCCCGGAGCCGGGTCCGCGGAACGAGCTGCTCTCGGTCTGCAGAGCGTCGATGCAGTTGTTGATGATGAGGTTGACCTGGTCCACCTCCTTGGCTATGGTGGAGATCTCGGCCGCCGAGTCGTGGCTCTCCGCGAACATGCTCTCCAGGATGTCCCGGTGGTACGGGTGTTCTCCCGTCCTCACATCCATGTAGCTACCCCGGCTGGTGTTGGGACTGTCCAGTGCCTCCTGCACATCATACTCGTCCAACGCCCCCGACGAGGGCAGGAAGGGTAACCTGGAGGACATGATGTCTGAAGGGGGTGGGGGTTTCTGCGCCATCTGGGTGATAGTGATTGTCTCCAGCTCCGGGGCGTATTTAAGCTCAATGATGGTCTTCTTGGCGTCTCCTGGTCTCTTGTCCTTCACCCGCTCTTCCTTCTTCTTGCGCAGGCAGTAGTAGATCACACTCAGGAGGATGGCCGCTCCAAACAGGCAGCCCAAGATAGTCATGATGTAGTGCGTGGTGCTGGAAGCGGCCGGCAGTGGTTTGCCTCTGATCCTGGCCCTGGTCGAGAAGCTAATGCACGTCTGGTTGTAACGCAGGGAGTTGCGCACGGAAGCCACGCAGTAGGTGTAGTTGGTGTTGGGGGTTAACTCTTTCACTTTGATCTCCTCTTCTTCGGTGTCGAGGCTCTTCACGTCTTTGGACGCGCTGTTGTTATACTGGACCAGGAGGTTGGGTGTGGCGGCGGAGGACGGGCTGCGGACCAGCAGGGTGACCGTGGTGTACGACACCTCTTTCAGCTTCAGCTCCGGCGTCACGTCCACCGTGATGACCGGAGTCTGGAAGGAGATCAGTGGCGTGGACTCCTCGCCCGATGGGCAGTCCTCGGCCTCGCACGGGCTCTCGGAGGCGGCGGTGGTCGTGGGTTTCTGCGTGAATAGAAACCTGGGGTCCATGGAGTGCAACTCCTCGTTGCACATGAGGATCAGGGAGCTCAGGGCGTCCCGGGACCCGGCCTGACCTTGTCCCAGCAACGGGCAGCCGGCAAGCTCGGCGGGAGAAGTGCACTGAGTGCGGTCATAGTTCCGGGTGGTGTTGTTGAACTGCACCAGCCACTTGAGGAAGCCCAGCAGTTGGCAGGAACAGTAGAACGGGTTCCCGTAGAGCTCGCAGGTCGAGAGTTTGCTGAGTCCCAGGAAAGTGGAACTCTCCAGCGTCTGCAGCCGGTTCATGGACAGGTCGATGTTCATCACGTTCGGGCACTCCCAGAAGGAATTGGGACTCACCACCTCTATGAGGTTGGCCTGGAGGTACAGGTACTCCAGCCTGCCGAGTCCCCGCAGGATTCCCTCGGTGATGTTCCGAAGCTTGTTGAAGCCCAGCTGCAGGACGCGCAGGTTGTACTGGGCAGAAAAGGCTCCATCCTCGATGTAGGAGATCTGGTTTTTGGTCAGATTGAGTTCGGTCAGGTTGCCGAACCTGTTGAGCGAGGAGTACTGGACGCTTCTGATCTTGTTCTCGTTCAGACGGAGGTCGACGATGGTGCTGTTGATGTGCTGAGGGATGGATTCGTAAGGGGGTTGGTTCTGGCTGCAGATTGCCAGCCAGACAAATCCTTTCTCTCCTTCAATGAGCCAGCAGTCACCGGAAACACCAACAGCATTCATCAGCGACGCGAGGCAGACCCAGAGACCAAGGCTGTGTAGAGCCATCCCCTTATGCTCCAAGGGTTTGTGGGCAAAGACTTTCTGAGAACACCAACTGCTAAATAAGTTGAGATAGTCTGCAGGGCTGAAATTTACTCATTTTTGTTTGAAATGCTAATTATTGAACTGAGGTGGAGTTTTTCCTTGCTTTTGCATTTCATGTCAATTTCCTTGTCCAGTTTGTCTCTGCACAAAGTTCTCTTTGAATTCTTTTGTGGACTGTGCCCCATTCGCATACATTCCTTGAGATAGTTTCAACAGCTTGTCCTGGTTATCCTGAGAAAGGGGAAGAAAAGACATTTTAATCAGGCTGATCTGAGATCACTTTTGATCAAAAATTACTTCCTATTTTATTAGCAGGCCCCAGATTAATCAGGCCTTTTTTTTTAAACTTAAATACCACAGGATTTATTTTGCGTTGGTTTTATTGTTTGATATTCTGTGTGGGTTTAAATACCTTGAAATTGTGGAATCCTGTCGAGTCCAGCAAGATTTCCACAACTCCGCGCCTCTTGAAAACCAGGAGATAGGAGGTGTAGGTTTGGACAGCTGCTATTCTACTAGGACTTTCCAACTTTTCCATGAGAATTTATCATTAGAGGGAAGATTCAATATTGGGATCAGAAGTGACGTTCTCTTTCTTTGACGAAGGAATGGCAATATTCAAGTGTCATCCTGCAAGTTTTTAAAGGACTTGCTACTACTTGTCTGGCTTGAAACAGATCTTATCTCTCCAGATGATTCAATGGATAAATGCATGGCGTAGTGTGATATAGACCGAACATTCACAGGTTCCAATCCCGTTCTGTACTGAGTTAGCTGCTCTTAATCAGTGTGCACATCCTTAGGCTTAGAAGGAGGAAAATCAATTAGTTGTGATCTTCCTCACTATCCCTTCTTGGCAAGTACTCAAGGTGGGTAGAAGGACCATGCTTGTATGTCACGCCTTCTAAGATCTGAGTGTTAATTAACAGACAAATAGGTGAAATGTGACATCTGTGCAAACGTATCCCCATGATACTGTACGCCTTCAGGAGAGTGGGGGAAGATAGGTAGAAGAAGAAAGAATCCAGTCATGGGGCGCACACATTCAGTTGTCAGTTCTGCATGCTGAAGGCTGTGGGTTCAAGTCCTACTTCAGGGACTCACACCTAAGATCTAGATAATGGTCCCAGTGCAAAACTGAGGGGAGCATTGGACTGTCAGAGATACAACCTTTAGCATGAAACATAAAACCTGAAACCTGCTCTCTCAGGTATAGGGGAAAGATCCCACTGCCCTGCCAATATGTACCCCTCAACCAATACCTGCTCATTATATCATTGAGGCTTGTGAGAACTCACTGTGCACAAAGTGACTGGACTTCACAAAGATGAAAAAGCTCCTGCAGAGCTTCAAGCTTTCTCTTTCATCAAGATGAATCAAAGCTGCCAACTGCAATCATTGTGGTAATTCTAGCTCCAGTGCTCCCTCACCTCAGACCTGCTCCCTCAGGGTTTTGCACAAGGCCACAGAATGGCCAGTGCAGGAAATGCCCACTTGTGTGGCCAACTTAAAAGAGAGGATATTGCACAGGCTGGAACCGCTCATGTCACAAGTGTTCCATGCAATCATCTTCTCCGACAATTGAGTTCAACCATCTCCCATTGACGCGCAATGTTATTGTCATCTCTGTCAACATTTGGGAGTTAGCATTGACTAGAAACTCAACTGAACCAACCACATAAATACTATGCCTTCCAGAACAAGTCAGAGTCTTGGTATTCTGTAGTGAGTAAGTCATCTCCTGACTCACCCAAAATTTTTCTTGCCATCTGCAAGACACATCAAGAGTGTGATGGAGTTCTCT
>JAUZTB010000127.1:40302366-40314307 GCA_034780895.1 Rhynchobatus australiae | reverse complement strand
AAAACCAGAGCCCCTGGGTCACAGGGAGAACATGCAATCTCTTCACATCCAGCACCAGAAGTAAGGATTGAACCTGTTCCCCGGATCTGTGAGGCAGCAGCTCCACCAGCTGCATCACTGCCTATTGTAGACATAGACCAGGAAAGTTTCTGCTGTGAGCTGTGTTTCTATTATCCCACTCTACTGTACTGTAATTGAATGACTCATTTACTGAAGAGGCCGATTTAAAAAATCCTTGACTTTAACAATGATCCCGCAAAACCTGTGAACATTTGTATGGGGTAGGATGTTTCTAAGGCTTTATGTTCGAGAAGGCAGGTGATTTTTTTTTTTGCTTTTCAACAGTCCCCCCAGCGACATTGTTGGATGAGATAGAGGCTGCAGAGCTGGAAGGAAATGATGACCGCATTGAAGGGCTGCTTTGTGGAGCAGTGAAGCAGATGAAGCTCAATCGGGTGAAGCCAGACACAATGTTGTTTCTCAGCCTGATGTATTTGGCCAAAATCAAGCCCAATGTCTTTGCCACAGAGGGCGTTATTGAGGTAAGGGTTGGTATAGATTATGTGAGAAGGAAGGTAGGAATGACTCTACCATGCAGGACCTCAACTGGAATATTACGGATGGCAATGAGCACCACGGTTCAGGAAAGAAAGGCCATAGAAAGGGTGCAGAGGATATCTACTTGGATGTTCCTAGGAATGAGCAACTTCATTTATGATGTGACCTTCAAGTTCAGGTTGTTACCTCTAGTTTGTGTGTTATGGACAAGGTGAAAGAGCTGCTTCTGGTTCATCATCCAGTCCTTGAAAGAACAATTCAGTTTACTGCATGCAATGCCTTTATTTTAGGAAATACCCACAGAGCAAATAAAGGAAAATTTGCCATTGTAAAACACCTTTTGTCTTCTTGAATCATCCTGAAGGGCTTTACAGCCATTAAGTTTTCATTTAATTCTAGTTACTCTTGTAGGAAAAATGGCAGCCTTTTTTTTGTACACAGCATAATCACACAAACTGCATTGTGGTAATGAACAGATATCTTTTTTTAATAACGTTGCTTGAGGAATGAATATGGGTTAAAATACTGGGAAGCTGGGGAGAACTTTCCTACTCTTCTTAAATTTTGCCGTGGAATCTTTTACATGCATTCCAAAGATTCAGATAGAGCCTCATCTGAAAGTCTTAACGTAGCACCTCAGTACTGTAGAGATGCCATAATAGTTCAAGGCTTTGGAGCGGGATCTGAACCCATGACCTTCTGACTGAGTCAAGACTGAAAATTGGCCAAATCTGTCACCTTCCTGTTATGTACAATGCATTTTGCAACAGTCACCAGAATTATTTTTACATAATGCTTTAAGGAGAAGCTTGAAAGCTACTCCTCAGAGATCGACATAGAGGGTCATGTGATGGTTAGATGATGGGAGTAGAGGAGGCTCGTCCTGAGGGTTAACAGCAGCATGGACCACTTGGGCCACATAGTCCTTTTATTGTAAATTCTTTGTAACTTAATTAGATGCTTGAACTCCAGTCAGTCCCCCTTCATGAAGGGAACGTGGGAAGCAGGCTATTATGCAAGTATCGATGTGTCCACTTAATATCTTTTTATTAGGCCCTTTGCAGTTTGCTCCGACGAGATGCTTCTATTAATTTCAAAACAAAAGGCAACAGTTTGGTTTCAGTGCTTACTTGTAATCTCCTCATGGCGGCCTACGAGGAAGATGAGAACTGGCCTGAAATCTTTGTCAAGGTATGTCTAATTTGTACATTGGTGAAACACGGCTCTGGCCTTTCAATACACTCCCATGTCATTTTTCTTGTTTAGTATTGCTCTTGGGGAATTTTGTGAGCAGCTTTCTGGCTGGCAGACTAGCTGTCATGGTTAAGATAGAGGAACTATACTGTGTTCATTTAATGTAGAGCCAAGGTTATGAGCAAGCTTCTTTTGCTTGCTTATTGGTACAGTTTTAGGGGAATCCTGAGCATAATGCTGTGCCTTGTCGCTGTGCCTTGTCACTGTGCAGTGAATCAAAGTACTTTTCAATACATATTCTGTATTCTCAGTTCATTCACTGACTTATTGCCCATCTAACAAAAAAAACTTTTATACAGCACCTAGTATGACCTTAGATGTCTCAAAGCACTACATCTAATAAAATATTTTCTGCAAGTGTAATCACTGTTATGATATAGGAGACACCAGCTGATTTATGAACGGAAAGTTCCCACAGATCAGCAATGAAATAAGTGACCAGATCAATGTATTAACGATGTTTGTTGAGGGGTAGATAATGATGAGGAGCAGGGAAAGAATTCTCTTGCTTCTGGTCAAATAATGCTACTGGATTTTTTACTTCAATCTGAAGGCAGATGGAGCCCTAATTAATATCTCCATCATAAGATGTCACTCCTCCAGCACTGAAGAACTCTTGCTTACTAACCACATTGCCTCTTGCAAAACGCAGTGAAGCATTTAGTAATATGTCACTCTGTATTCTGGTATATCATGCTTGTGTTGTATTAATTCTAATTAGCTCTCTGTTCACCCAGATGGATCTGTAATTGGCTAATGAAAGTGGTGATCAGATGAATTCTTTTATTGCAACGCTCATAAATCTATTTATTGAAAGCAACATTTCAAACACTTTCCTCAGGTGTATATTGAGGACTCCCTCGGTGAACGTATTTGGGTGGACAGTCCCCAGTGCAAGACTTTTGTCGAGAATATTCAGACCGCTTTTAACACAAAGATGTCTCCAAAAAGTATGTTGCTGCAGGCGGATGGGGGCAGGATTGGCAGTGACCTCAGTGCAGGTGAGAAATTCGGTGTCTTTAAATGTATTTTTGCTATACACCTCAAAACATGATAGCATATTCCATGTTCTCAGCATTCTTTAGTTAAATATTTTCCTTCTGTCTTTTCGCTATTTACGATACTCTGCTTGTTGCTGGCTGATTCCATGGGTAATTTTTGGATGCTTTTCCCAAGTCACTGCTCTTCACACATTAGTGAGGAATGGAGTTTGCTAGGCTATCTATTGCCATTCTTGGAGACATTTAGTGTCAAGGCCAATCCTAGACTTTCTCCGTATCCAAGCTTACTTCTTTTTTGACATCAGTGCTCTGGTTGGGATTGGTTATCCAGAATAATAATTGGAGAATAAGCCAGACTGTTCTGTGTAGTCAGTTGCACTCTAGGTAGTTAGACTTAGGCTTGGAATTAGAAATTGTGTAAAGCTATAAAAACACAAACACTTGGTCCATCTGGTTCATGCTGGTATTTATGAATCTTCTATCAGCATAATCCTTTATTTCTTTCTCACTATTAATTTAGTTTCCTCAAATGGACCTGTGATATTGTCCTCAACCTTACTTCTTCTGGTAGGAAGTTCTTCATTCTCTCCGCTCTCTTGGTAAAGGAATTTCTCCTGAATTGACAATTGATGATAACCATATAATTATGATCTCTAAAGCTTTGCATTGTGTAGAGAAAGTTGCTTTTCTTCTTTTGATTAATCTATAGGAGGGAGTCCACATCCATCCACGCCAGACGACGATGATAATCAAGCTGAGCTGCTCATTGCAGAAGAGAAACTGAGCCCAGACATAGAGGCTGGCCAGGTGATGCCCAGGTAAAAGCCCGTCATGTTATTCCTCTAGCAGATCATGGACATTTTAGATAAGGTGGTGGCAGGGAGAAGATGACCATGGCTGGGGAAGAGAATGAAACCTGATATTTTAACAGCACTGTAATATGATGTTGAGGAATCCAGTGAATTGTTTAAGTGTAATATAACTTTGAGCCAATAATGGAACTACCTCTTCAATAACAGCTCTCGAGTTGTGCAGGTGAGTGGTGTGCATGAGGTGGGAAGGTAGTATGTTGAGGGAAGAGCCCCCTTTATCTCCATTTGTGACTGTTGGATAAGAAACTGTAAGGTATGCCAGGAGAAAAGTGAAAATTACCTGACATTTAGCATCTTTTAGTAATGTTGATTTTCTAGAGTGGCATGTTGCTGCAGGCAGATGGGGGCAAGATTGGCAGTGACCTAAGTGCAGGTGAGAAATTCAGTGTCCTTAAATGCATTTTCCAGTTTCTAGGGATTTGGCTTTGCATGTAGATTTTTGAACATCTAGAATCTGACTTGAGAATTCTAATATATCAGCCAGGTACTGGGTTTGTTGCATTGGTTTCTTGAGATGTGTACCGTTACAGTTCCTATGGAAAAAATTCTGCCTATTTATTTTCAGTCACTACTGTTTTATGGTGAGTAATTAAGGCAGGTTCAGTCTGTGTATTTTCTGTTCACCTGGTACCCTTGGTGCTACATTTTACAGTAAAATCTTTCTCAAATGAGCGAGAAAGCAGCTAGTTCCAGGTGCTGTGTATGATGCCTTTCCCAAAGTTGCAGTCTCTCCATAATAAGCAAGAGTTATTCTGCAACAGTTTTTATTTTTTTTCTCTGATTCATCCTCTAGGTATGAGGACTTGGCCGAGAGCGTTGAAGATTATGTAATCGACATGCTTCGTGATCAGCTCAATCGGCGCCAGCCCATGGATAACGTATCACGGAACCTGCTGCGGTTACTCACTGCCACCTGCGGTTATAAGGAAGTTCGCCTGATGGCTGTTCAACGGCTGGAGATGTGGCTGCAGAACCCTAAGGTGGGACGTCATGGGGCAGTACAGAACTAAAGGTCAAGGGATAGTATTTGATGTGGAAAATAAGTTACAAAGAACTTTATTTAAACATTGGATCTGAGAGCAGAAGGGAATTTTCCAGCTTCTTCAGTGCCTGCTCTTATACTGGAACCCTTTTCCCTTCACCGAGGGAATGTTCCTACATAAGCTTTGAATATATTTGATACAACTCCAGATTCTACTATTCAGCAAAAAAGCACACAGCTTCCCTTCCTGATAGCCTGGCATTAGCAGTCCTTCTCTTTGGGTACTCTTCCCTTCCCCTTCCACCTGGGGTCTTTCTTCACAAAAGCAACAGCTGACCTGCTTTGACCTTGCAAACTAACATTCATTTCAAACCGTTTCTCCTCAATGTTCTTGAAGGTGCTGTAGCCTCCTAAGTTCATCTTTCTTTCAACTCATTTCACTCCACCAATGAGATTTGTGACCCTACCATTTTCCCAAAATGGCTTAGATCAAAATAAGCAATGGTGACAAAGGGTGATGCATTCTTTCCTGTTCTTCTGTATGTAGGCTGGTGACATCTTCCTTTTACCCATGCCCACCATTCTTGACTCTACAGCTGCCTTGTTTTATTTCCTGTCTGACATAGCGCATTGAATGGAAAGAAATTTCCTGCATCTTAAGTGTAAAGAAGTGTAAAGCCATGTTTTCCATCCCTGTCGTAAACTCGGGCTAGGGAACAGACTCCATCTCTCCCTGGCAGTGGTCAGAGACTGTTTGGATCCTTGTTATTATCTCTACCAACGTGAACTTGAAGGACCATCTTCTTTGCCATAATTGAATAAGATTCTCAATTTTCACATCTCCGAGATGCACTTTGGACCACGCCACACTGTTGCTAAGACTGCCCATTTCCACCTCTCTAGTGTTGCTTGAATTCTCACCTGTCTCAAGTCACCTGCTACTGAAACTCTCATCCAAGCCTTTATTTTTCAGACTTGGCTATCAGCACACCCCTGGGTGGCCTAAATGTCCATGTCGACTCGTGCATTCATCCATTACCCTTGTGACTGCTGACTCCTGATTGCTCCTGATTGTGACTGTTTGCTCCTGATTGGCAAATGTCTCTAATTACAAATTCTTCTCTGTTTCCTGTCTTGGTAGTAAATTCATCCCTACATTCCCCCAGGATTTCTGTTCTGTTCCATTTCTGACTTCCTGTGAATCCTGAATCTTATGGTTTCACCACTGGCAGCTCTCCCTTCAGCTGCCAAGGACCAAGGCTTTGGACTTCCCCTCCTAAACCTCTTCATCCCTCTTTCCTCCTTAACGTCTACCTATTTCATCAAGCTTGTGGTCATCTGCACCTCAGTTGACCCTAACTCGGTGTTGAATTATTTTAGAATGCTTCTGCAAAGCACCTTGGGAAATTTGAAACTGCTGGCACTTAACCACAAAATTCAGTGTTTTGTCCTCCCCAGTTTACAAACATCTGACTTATGCACAACCCATACATATGAATGAGTATTTGGGAGACTGGCAGGATGGATTTGCCAGCTGCTGTAGAGCTGCAGGCATCTGCTGCTGGGTGGAAACACAGTTCGTGACCGCATTTCTGACTTGGGAACTGTCTGGGTTATGAATAGTTCACAGAAGTGGAACCCTGTCGTACCCTGGGGATAATCTGTATTGAGTCTTACTTTGTTTATTCCTCTTCTTCTAAACTTAATTCAACTTTGTTTTGCTTTGATAATCTCTGGATTTACTTCTGAACTGAACTTTGAGAGGAGAGATTCTGACCTAGGTTTTGCACTTTGCATATCTCACTTTGAACAGACATCTTGCCAAATATGTATAACTGTGTTTTGTCTCTGTGTGTTAGCTGACCCGTCCAGCTCAGGACCTGCTGATGTCGGTCTGCACAAACTGCTCCTCACATGGAACAGAGGACATGGAGGTTATGTCGAATCTCATCAAAATCCGCCTGAAGCCCAAGGTTTTGCTGAACCATTACATGCTCTGCGTAAAGTGAGTACCAGAACTACCAGATGTCCTGTAAAGGCATCTAAAAGGGACTTGAAAACAAAGTATCTGCAGAGGCCAAGGAAAGCAATTCATGTCAACAAAGCTAGACTGTCATAAAATGTTCCTTGTCTCAAACTAAGGAGGTATAAATTCCGCTGTGAACACTGGAAAAGTTCGATATCTAGAAAGTGCTTAGAATTTTGAATGTGCTATCACAGCAATTGAAGTAAGGGGTTTAAAGGGAAGCTTTTCAAACCCAGCATTTTTTTGCTCTAATTGCACAGAATTTGGTTAAATGTAATATAGTCTGGAGAGTGACTGAACTAATCATGGCTCCAGAATGTATTGTACATCAGTCTGCAGCACAGCCTTTCAACATACACACAGTTCTCCATGCAATGTCCAAGCCAAATTGTATTTTTGGGCGCTAGCTTCAAAGTGGTGAGTTTAAGCTGCATGCTACAGCATGAAGATGCAGGTCAGCACTTGGTTGCCAATGTTTAGTCTTGTATGTCTTGTAAAATAGGCTTGGTGGTATTCACCTGATCTGAACATGTGTTTGGGTATAAGATGAAAACCTGAGCCAAACCCAACCTGACCACAGCAAATCTGTACTTGACCTGTACGTGACCCATCTGAACTCACCCCATCCATGGTCAATCCCAACCCGACCCAAGTTTGAGCACTTATTTTTTTTTGTGTTGGGTCTTCATCCTGATCCCGACACCTATAGTTGGGTCCTGTTGTGCTCTAGTTGGATAACCAGGCCTTAACCTGACTGCTGCAGGGTTTTTGTGACCAGGTAAGAATTAAAGGTAATAATGTGAGCATTATCTTTCCAAGCTTTCTCTTAGCCATTTAAAACCACTACTATTATCCCCCACCTCAGTAGAATTGCCTCTGTGTTAAATCTCCGCTCTTCCTTTCTGCTTTGTAGCGTAATAAGTAAGGTCCTTTAACATGTAATTGAACTCTCTGTGTGTCCTCAAACATCTCCTTAGAGTGTTTATCTGTGTTAAACCTGCTATATTAAAGCAAGTTCTCTGTGTGCCCATTCTCTTTTACTTTTGGAAAGGCCAGGCTGTGTTTTAGTGAATTTTTGTGGTCAATAAACCTGAAGGAGCTCATTTTGTTTTTATATATAACATAAAGGAAGGATATATAACCCATTGAGTTTATGTCAGCTCTCAGCAGTCCAATCAGCCCCATTTCCCCACTTAATTCCCTATAACCTCTTCTCACGTACCCATCAACTCTCCCCAGTTCTCTGCCACACTCCTATACTAGGGGAAATTTACAGTAGCCAATTAAATTACCAGTATGTCTTTGGAATAGGAAAGGAATTAAGATCACACGGGGTAACCCATGTGGTAACTGGCAGAATGTGCAAACTTCGTATAAATAGCACCAAAGGACAATATCAAATTCAAGTCACTGGAACTGTGCAGCAGCAGCTGTATCTGCTGGATACTGTATCACCCGTAATGCTTGCTCCAAAATAAGCAAATATTAAATATTTGAAAGATCAGAGAATTAAGGGTTATGAGGAACTGGCACAGAAGAAGGGTTGAGGCCAGCACAGATCATATTGAATGATGGGGCAGACTTGAGGGGCCAAGTGGCCTATGCTGCTATGTTTTTGTGTGCTCATTTCAGTGTCAACATTGAGCCACTTGATGCAAATTTAGAGCTAACCTAAAGCTAACCTTTTTTTTTCCCTTCAAATATAAGCTGTATCCATGGGAATTCTCAGATTCACACCACACCTATGTGATGTGTGGAACAGTCTTTCTCTTAGTTTGACTCAGGACCCCTCCCCCAAATCTTTCTCTGTTATATCGATGACAGTTGCTCTGTCCTGCTCTTGAATTTGGAGGTTTTATTCCCATTGCTGCCAATTTCCACCCTGCTCTGACTTCCACCTGGGCCATTTCTGACTCTTCCCTTTCCTTTCTCGACTTCTCTATCTTCATCTGAGAATCAGAATCAAATTTATTATCACTGACTTAAATGACATGAAATTTGTCATTCAGGGGATAGGTTAGTGACCAATGTCCATTACAGCCCCATGGATTCCTACAGCTAGCTTGACTGCACCTCTTCCCAACCTGCTTCATGTAAGGACTCGACTTCAGTCTTCTAGATTGGGCCAATATGTTCCCTACAGTCAATGTTATTGAAACATTAAAAATAAAAACAGAGAATGTTGGATATACTCAGCAGGCCAGGCAGCATCTGATGGTGTGAGAAACTGAGGTAAAATATCAGGTAGATGACTTTTCATCAGAACTGGCAAATAAGCACATTTTACATTGCAGAGAGGGGGAGAGCTGGAGAGAACATAAGGAATGACTGTCATAGGTTGGAGACCAAGAGAATCCAGATGTCAGAAATGCTGATTGTGCCACCTAAGAGTCAGTGAAACAGGTGCATGACCTTGCATCAGAGCCTTTCAGTTCTCAAGGGAGCAGGAAAAGCTGGTTATCTGAAACTATTGAATTCAATTTTGAATCCTGAGGGCTGTAAGGTGCCTAGGTTGGAGGATGAGGTGCTCTTCTGTGAGCTTGCATTGGAATTTGTTGGAAGCACATAGGCCAAAGAAATAGATGTCAGAGTCTTTGGCTTCTATCTTTCACCTGCTACATTGTTCCAACGAAATCCAATGTAAGCTGAAGTTGTTTTCGGTCTCGACATGTTGCAACCCATGTCGCAATATTAATATTAAAGTTAATATTTTCAGACAGGAGTCTTTCCTGTTCATGTCAGAACTGGCCAGTTTTGATGCAAGGCCATCAACCTTTAATGTTAACTCAAGATTCTCTTTAGATTTCCAGCAACTGATGAGTCCCGCATCTCACCGCTCCAGCATTGCTTGTTTGTTCTTTGCCCTTAAGTGTACACTTTACATTTTGTTCTCGATGTAAAGTGCTTTGTGACACTCAGAGGTCTTGAAAGGTGCTATATAAACAAAGTTCTTTATCCAAGGATTTTGTTTCTCTTTCAACATGTGTAATATTGCCTCACTGTAAAATTTTTCTCCTTCCATTTGATTTTAGGGAATTGTTGAATGCCCATCGAGATAACCTGGGAACGCTGGTGAAGTTTGTAATTTTTAATGAGCTGTCAAATGCACGAAACCCAAACAACATGCAGGTCCTGTACACGGTGCTGCAGCACAACTCTGAACTGGCCCCTAAGGTGAGCCCTTACATACCTGTGTTGTGCACAGGTAATCCAATGGATCTGGTGGTTTGCAAGCTGATAAATGAGCTTTGTTGTTAATTTGTTCTGGGAAGATAATAATAGATACTTGTGCTCAATTCATTTAAGAACATAAACATTCAGAGCAAGAGCAACCATACTACCCTGAGTTGATTTGGGTTGCCAGCAGTCTCGTTCTGCATGAGCACACTCTGTTTAAACAAAAAATTGGTGTGCCTCGTCTTTTTTTCTTCCCTTAAAACTTTCCTGACTTGAGCTACAAAGATTGAGTCCCTATTTTGTGTTGAGTTTTCCCAACAAGGCAGAACAAGTCCTGCCCACAAAACCCTTTAACAGTCAGCCAAAACATTTACCCCTGACAAAGTTGGTTGTCAAATAGTGCCAATGGGAAATGGAGGGACTAGGTGCATGCTGAATGAGGGGAAAACAATATCCATGTTTGATTTTCTAATTATAGGAATGAAGTTATTCTTCTCCTGTTGCCTCAAAATCACTGGCTATCTGATCCTGGAGCATACTGTTTAACCCAGGCAGTCTGAGAGTTGGAATACCTGTGGAAGTTAGTGCAGCCTGTTGGACTCCATGAGGAGCGCAGGCAACAGGTCAAAAGATGCCACTACCAGCATAGGTCATGCCAGCATTGGATGCTTAGACTTGTGAGGAAACAGCAAATCCCAGTTTTAATAGTGACATGTAAATAGAAGATCAAGCCATTTAAAAACAATATTTGGGCTGCATTGAACCTCTGCTGGCAGAAATAACAAAGACTATCTTACCTTCATTTTTGAAATACAACATTGGAAACTTTGTCAGCTCTGCCATTGAGTGAGGTTGAGTCAGCTCTCCAGCACCTTGCATATCCCTTGATTACCTTTAAATCCAAAGTTCCACCAATCTCAACCTTGCTCATTGACTAAACATATCTCCCTGAGGTAGACAATTCCAAAGGTTCACAAGGCTACTAGTGAACAAAGTTCTCTCCCGCTCAGTCCTAAATGGCTGTCATCTTGAGACAACACCCCTAGACATACTTACCTACCTTGTCAATCTCTCGCAAACCTATAAATTTCAGGCCTATACTCACTGACTTGATTACCTATCCTACATGATCATTCATCACATAGGACAATTTCTTCAGTATCCAAAGTAGATTGAGAATTACTGTAGACGCCGTTGCTGAGGTTAGCTTAACGATAACAGCTTAGAAACTAAAGTTGGCGTCTTCCTAATCTCCCCAAGTCAGAGGGTGCATTAAGTTATCTGGAATTTGAATAGTTCCATGAATTTGTATGTGTTGGTTGATGGGCAACTTGTGGTTTCTCTGTATGGTTTGTTTTTTTGGTAGTTATATAAATATTATGATATGTCTCATTCTGTGCCGCATTCTCTCAGTATCTAGCTATGGTGTTCCAGGATCTACTCACCAATAAAGATGATTATCTTCGAGCATCTCGAGCTTTGCTGCGGGAAATTATTAAACAAACCAAACATGAGATCAACTTTCCCTCCTTCTGTCTGGGCCTGATGCAGGAGAGGAAGGAGCAGACGTATCTAGATATGGAGTTTAAGGTGGGTGCTTGTTGTTAAGTGCGCGCATAACGTGTTTATAGTCAAATGAAGCCAACAAAGCCCTGAGTCCTTCTGCTTTAGGAGATCAAGATGAGCATATTTATTTGAATTATTTTCTTTGGTTTTCTTCTTTGCAACTCTATAGTTGTTGCCATCTACTCCCTTGACACTCCTTTAATATCTTGCTTTAGTGACTGTTCTCATGTGAGCCAAGGTGGTGGGAAGGACCTTCAGCTGAATCCAGTCCTGATCCTTTCTTTTAGCTGGGACCACTTATTTCTCAGATTGTAATCTTATTCCAAAACTACTTTAAGTGCCATCCTGCGATCCACTGCTCAGCCCACTGAGTTCCTCCAGCAGATTGTTTGTTGTTCCAGATTCCAGCATCTGGAGTCTCTTGTGTTTGTCCTGTATACCTGAATGGTTAAACTTAAACACAGAATTAGTACTGTGTTAGACTTTCACAGAATCAGCCACTTGG
>JAUZTB010000127.1:37871479-37882243 GCA_034780895.1 Rhynchobatus australiae | reverse complement strand
GACTTAAGGCGTGCAGATGATTTTGTTTTGATTCTTAGATTTAAGCTGTTTATTTAGGCAAAAGATAGATAACACCAGTGTGATGTTGTAATTCAAGTGCTAAATTCTGGGAGATTAATACAATAGAAATGTTTGTTTCTGTTGCTACTCCACTCAGCACTATGCTAACAATTTCATTTTCATTTTAGTTCATTACCATATGCATGAAGAGTAATAACGTTAGGGTATGACTTAATGGCAAAATGATACAATTTAAACACAAACGTGCTTTAATCATGCAAAGGAGACACAAGATGCTTGAACCTGGAACAAAAACTAACTGCTGGAAGAAGTCAGTGGGTCAAGCAGCATCCGTGGAGGCTAAGGGATGGTCGATATTTCAGGTCAAGGCCCTGCATCAGGACTGAGAGTGTAGAGGGAAGATAGTCAGTATAAAGACGTGAGGAGGGAGGGGTGAGACAGAGGCTGGCAGGTGATAGGTGAAACCAAATGGTGGGGGTTGGGGAGAGATGTTGGGCAGAATGAACTAACTGGGGGATGGAGAGGGAAGTATTAAGACAGAGACTTATAGATGATAGATGGAAAAACAGATAAAGGAAAAAAATAGGCAGACGGAACCAGATGGGGGAGGAGATGGGAAAGGTGAACCAAGGGAGAAGCAGCCCAGGTGGATGGATATGAGGGTGATGGGCAGATGGAACCACGTGGAGGGAGGGTGAAGAGTCTTGGTTAAAAGGGGGAGGTGTAGAGAATCTGGGTGAACTGATGGGAATGGAAAAGGAACACGGAGTTACCTGAAATTAGAAAATTCAATGTTCACACCATTGGGAAGAAAGCTGCCCAGGTGGAACATGAAGTACTGTTCCAGTTTGCATTTGGCTTCACCATGATCGTTTTTTGAGAAACTCTCAGGTAGGGTAGATAAGGGCGAGGCTGTGGATGTTGTGCATTTAGACTTTCAAAAGGCCTTTGACAAGGTGCTGCACAAGAGGCTAATTAATAAGGTAAGAGCTCATGGAATTACGGGTAGGATATTAGAATGGGTGGAGCATTGGCTGGTAGGCAGAAAGCAAAGGGTGGGAATAAAGGGATCCTGTTCTGGTTGGCTACCGGTTACTAGTGGTGTTCTGCTGGGGTTGGTGTTGGGGCCGTTTCTTCTTACTTTGTACATCAATGATTTGTATTATGGAGTAAATGATTTTGTGGCTAAGTTTGCAGATGACACCAAGATAGATGGAGGAGTAGGGAGTATTGAACAAACAGGAAGGTTGCAGAGAGACTTAGATAGCTTGGGAGAATGGGCAAAGAAATGGCAGATGAGTTCAATATTGAGAAATGTGCCGTTGTACACTTTGGAAAAAGAAATAAATGGGCAGATTATTATCTAGATGAGAAGAAAATTCAAAGTACAGAAGTACAAAGGGACTTGGGGGTTCTCGTGCAGGATACCCTAAAGGTTAACCGCCAGGTCGAATCGGCGGTAAAGAAAACGAATGCTATGTTAGCATTCATTTTGAGAGGTATAAAGTATAAAAGTAAGGAAGTGTTGACAAGGCTCTATGGGGCACTGGTGAGGCCTCATTTGGAATACTGTGTGCAAGTTTGGGCCCCTTATCTTAGGAAGGATGTACCGATGTAGGAGAGGGTTCAGAAAAGATTTACGAGGATGATTCCCGGAATGAAAGGGCTTACTTATGATGAGTATTTGTTAGCTCTTGGACGGTACTCACTGGAATACAGAAGAATGAGAGGGGTCCTCAGAGAAACATTTAGAATGTTGAAAGGACTGGACAGAGTAGATGTGGTTAAGCAGATGTGGTGGGTGAGTCCAGGACCAGAGGGCACAATCTTAAAATTAGAGGGTACCAGTTTAAAACAGAAACGAGGAGAAATTTCTTTAACCAGAGGGTAGTGAAATTATGGAATTCTTTGCCACATCAACTGTGGAGGCTCAATCATTGGGGGCGTTTAAGGAGGAGATTGATAGGTATCTAATTAGTCAAGGTATCAAGGGACATGGGGATAAGGCTGGAAATTGGGGCTAGATAGGAATAGTTTTAGTTTAGCTCATGGAGCAGACTCGATGGGCCGAATGGCCTATTTCTGCTCCTTTGTCTTGTGATCTTAGAATTTGAGTGATTGGCTGTGACATTTTTAAGTGATATTCTGAAGATATGAAAGGTAGTATGTAAATGCAGTTTTTTTTTCCTTAAACTCTAATCGCTACAGAAGGTCAAAATTATTCTGCTCTTCAGTAAAAATATTCCACCAAGTTTTCTCCATGAAAAAGTTTCAGTTCTGATTGGCTCCTTGTTCAAAACTTTCAAAGTGTGCTAAGTTGAACCTTTGTGCAGAGGCACCAGATTCTTGCCAGCATAGTTCGCAATATAACAATAAGTGTCAGTGAAACAGCAGGGTAGACTTTAGCTAGAATTCAGCTAGAATTCCTGCTAACTGCTGTCCAACAACTGCTTTTGAACATTAGTCTTTGGTAAAGATACAATCAGACGCAGTTTGATGATGAATTACTCTGCTCATGCTTATTCTGCTACTTGCAAGTGAATCATCGTTATACTAGAGAAAGATACAAATCGGCACTTATGTCTATGGAGTACCCATTTTGGGAGAATCAAAGAAAATCCAAAAGTCTCCCACAAATCTGTCAAGTCAATTATTAGATGATTTCGCCATACAAGTCCATTCAGTAACTTATGGGGGAGATGGATTATACAACATCTAATTCAGGCAATGGAGAAATCTCAATGATCGAAGGTTGTAGTTGCCTTCAAATAAGCCTTGCTCCTATTTCAACAACAATTCATAATGTTTTCTTAGGAAATTACATCACGTACTGAAATAACAAAGAATACCAATATTAAATCAGGGACAAAATTTGCTGTTCAATGTAACAGTGATCTTAAAATACTGCAAAGTACAGTTGTGTAGTTTTAATATTCCACTATTAGATCAGTCTTTTGTATATATTGCAATTTAGGTTTTCAAATACACGATCCCATTTATGCTAAATATCATTGTCAGCTGCCCTTTCAAACACAATAATGCTCAGCAAATTTAAAAGCTTCAGGCTACATTTCTCCACAAATAGTAACTTCAGTAGTTTAGCAATCTACTACTTTCATCCACCAACAAAAGTACACTCAGGCTAATTTGACATTTGCAATGTTTTCATTCAGGATTTGAGAAAACGTTTTCCATGAATTGGCTCCAATCTTTGCCGCTACTAAGGCAGATTGTCCTACCTGAAGGGTGAGGTCTATTTTACTGGTGGCCTACAAGTCAGCTGCCTCAATGCAAGGTTTTGGCCTCTCCAAAACAATGATTCAAAATTATAGTAACTTATGGCATTAATGCTTGCATCACAATGACCCTAAAATAATTAAGGCAGCAGTTTTCATTGCTAAGATATACACAAGTTTTACTGGATTGAACAGAAGGCTCATAGGTGTCCTCGACACTGGAGGATAGTAAATTGAGGAAACCTCACTCCTCACAGCAGACAAACAGCACTTCTCTTTCTGTGTGTTTCCCACAAGATACCATTTCTATACCCACTTTTAGGGGCTTCTGAATCTTAACATTTAAACACAATTGTCGAACTATTTGAATGAGGTGTGGGGATGAAGGTAGCAGGAACACATACACAAGACACTTCTTGTTCAAGTTCCATTTCTGGGAACTGTCTGTATCAATGGTGCTGAGGTGCAGATGATTGAGAGCTTCAAGTTCCTAGGTGTAAACATCACCAATAGCTTGTCCTGGTCCAACTACATAGATGCTATGGCCAAGAAAGCATACCAGCATCTCAACTTCCTCAGAAGGCTAAGGAAGTTCAGCATGTCCCTGTTGACCCTCACCAATTTTTAAAGATGCACCATAAAAAGCATCCTATCTGGATACATCACAGCTTGGTATGGCAACCGTTCTATCCAAGACCTCAAGAAATTGCAGAGTAGTGGACACCACTCAGTCCGTCACAAAAGTTAGCTTCTCCTCCAATGACTGTCTTTACCTCACTGCCTCAGTAAAGCAGCCAACATAATCAAAGACTCCTCCCATCAAGGACATTCTCTCTTCTCCCCCTCCCCCATTCCATCAGGCAGAAGATACAAAAGCTTGAAAACACATACCACCAGGCTCAAAGACCAATTCTATCCCATTGTTATGTCTATTGAATAGACCTCTTATGTTAAAGATGGACTCTTGACCTCAATCTACCTCATCATGGCCTTGCACCTTATTGTCTACCTGCACTGCACTCTCTCTGAAACTGTCACACTATATCCTACATTCTATTATTGCTTTTCCCTTGTGGTACCTCAATGTACTTATGTTTTGAAATGATCTGCATGGATGGCATACAAAATAAAATGTTTCACTGTATCTCAGTACATATGACAATAATAAACCAATTACTTCATGCCCTGCAAATACAGTCTTAGTTTCCTGGACAATGGATTTGAAAAACCAATCACAAAGCCTCTCTCTAAAGACTTTCATTGGGTTCAGGTGGTTTATGTACAAAACTCCAGTAATACACCAACAGACAGCGTCCCTGGACATATTTGGTACACTTTGGTGAAGCTTGAAATGGCAGCAAATCCTTGTGCCTGCTGAGGGAAAATTAGAA
Organism: Rhynchobatus australiae; assembly: GCA_034780895.1. Classification (NCBI taxonomy): domain Eukaryota; kingdom Metazoa; phylum Chordata; class Chondrichthyes; order Rhinopristiformes; family Rhynchobatidae; genus Rhynchobatus; species Rhynchobatus australiae. The sequence continues at coordinate 37,877,595 of JAUZTB010000127.1, read as the reverse complement.
GTCTATTCACCTTGCTAATGAAGTTCACATGTCCTCATTATAACTGAGAGCAGCAAACTGGAAAATTTGGAATAGATCAGCTGCAGGAGCATGGAATGATCCTTGAGAATGATAGCAACCTGACTACAACTTCCAATCACATATGAGAGGTTGAAGTTCACAGATCTCAGTAGGAATAGTCTTAGTGAAACAGAGCCTGCATAGGTATTCCTCTCAGAAGAGTCTAGCTATGAGCATGTGTCCTGGTAATCTCTTGGTGGATTGACCTTAAGTGATAAACCCTTCTATTCCTCCTCCCAAAGGATTCCCCTGGCTGCTTTGATGCCTCTATTCCACCTCTATGTCACTCAATAAAGAATTGTTAGGTGTAGACAAATAACCATTGGAGGTAGGTTTTGAGGGCAGAGAACTTGTTGAAGATGCAAGGAAAACTCAATCTTAAGTGTGACCAGCATGCAGATTAGGCAGTGAGGCTGCAAAGTGCAGTGGAGCAGCCAGACAAAGAATGCAGTTTGACTACTGGCCATTTAAGCAGCACATTTTCAAGGGAAGCCACACTTAAAAACTGGCAGTTCTGCAAGTAAACAAAAATTACCATTTTTCAGACGTGTGTTACACCATTCTCGATTTCATTTGGGGGAGTATCACGCTGGAAGTAGGTTTTTAGTGCTGAAGGGAAATCACACTGGACAAGAGAGACCCGAGAGTTCGTGGAATTCTGTTCAATCCAGGTTAAACATATTTTCAGAAGCAGAACATATTTCTAAGCCCTTATATCCAAGAACATCAAATGCCAGCCCTTCCTTTTTTTGAAATGTCATTTATATTATATTTCATCCCATTTGGTTATTTGTGCCAGGAATTCAATAAACTTATTCGCCATACTTTGAACAGTTGCATATTCGGAGCGGTCTTTCTCGGTCAGCTCCTACCTGAAACAGTATATATCCTGCTCCAGCTATTCCACTGCTCCACTGGCTTTCTTCTACTATCACATGGCAATGCCCATTTCCCTGCCAACTTGGCTTAAACTCTTTTAGTGAACCTTCTTGCCAGGATATTGGTTATGATGAGGTGTAACCCAGCCATCAAAAAGAGGTCACTCAAAAAGCAAAAACATTAGATGCTATCAATCTGAAATGAAAACAGAAAATGCTGGATTTCTTAAAGTGGCAGCCACAAAAAGTACTGTGCATGGTTGTAGAAGAGACTCTGGTATTCAATGGCCCTAGGAGAATGAAGAGGTCAACACCACCTGAGACAGCAACAGTGCTCTTCGATTCTATCGAAGACAGCAGATTGGCATGATGATGTGAAGCCGAGGAACCTTTGGAATTCTCACTCTCCAGAAAGAAACCTGGGTCTTATTCTGAAGGCGTGGAGCAACATCAGAGCCCTCACGTTAGGTGCCAAAGGTTAATAGCAACATTATTCAACCTTGACTTTGTATGCTGCATGGATTCTGCATAGCCTTCAGTAACCTCAAGGGTTTCCTCCAACATCCGGGTCATGCCCTCTTTTCACAGCTACCATCGGGAAGGAGGTACAGAAGCTTGAAGTCCCATACTACCAGGCTCAAGAACAGCTACTTCCCTTCAACAATCCAGTTCTTGAACTAACCAGCACAACCTGAATCACTACAGTTCAGAAACACCATGACCACTTTGATCACTTTGTATTATAATAGACTTTTTTTGGTTTTTAATTGTGTTCTTCATTGTAAAAATTGTGTACAATTTATGTTTTTCTTCTGAATGCTGCTTATATGTACCTGTGATGCTGTTGCAAGTAAGTTTTTCATTGCACCTGTGCATACATGTATTTGTACATGACAGTAAACTCGACTTTGACATCCCAAAGATGTAATGGTAGGTTAAGCAGCTCCTGTAAATGCCCCTAACAGAAACAGGTGGAAAGAAATCTTGATGGCAAGGGTGGAGTTAACGGATATCTGAGAAAGGATAGGTTACAGGGAAATAAGTGGTGGAATGGGACTGATGAGAACGTGCTGAGAGCCAGCAGATGGGCTCACTTCTATGGTGTAAGAGAATAGGAGATCAAGTACCTTCAAAGAAAACAGTGCAAAAGATGCCAAAACTTCCTCTGTACAATGCTGCTGCCATACCACTCACAACCCTCATCACTGAAGAGGTAATTACAGCATTGATGACCACAGCACTGACAACCAACACATCTGGGAAGTCTGCCAGGATCAATGGTGTTTACCCAAAACTTCTCGAGAAAAACATAGAAATACAGAAATCAGAAGCAGGAATAAGCCATTCAGCCCTTTGAGACTGCTCCACCATACAACACAATCATGGCTGATTACCTGCTTCAGTAGTCTGCTCCTGCCTTCTCCCCATTTCTTTTGAACCATTTGGCATGAAGAAATAATGCCTACCTCCTTCTTGAATATATTTAAAGGCTTGGCCTCCACTGCCTTTTGTAGTGGACAATTCCACATCCTGTGGATGAAGACATTTCTCTTGATCTTGATTCTAAATGAGTCCTGGCTTAGTCTCCATTTAACATCCACCCTGAATCTATTCTATCTAGTTGTTAGAAGTTTTACAAGTTTCTATTACACCATCTCTCATTTTTCTATATCCCAGTGAATATGGCTGAACAATGTTCATTCAGTTCCATTAAAACATATCCCCAGGAACATTTGTCAGCCACATAAAGGGATTTTATTTCCAAGTTCTTAGCACAGGACAGCTCCACTGATCACATCTAATTGTCGAAATTTGGTATTACTATTCGAAATAAATTGTAAACCTCCCCGGGGTTTTGCAGTTGATATTTCCAATAAAGGCAAAGACAATCTAGCTTTTCAATTTCATGGAAAACAAATGTAATGTATAGTTCTTGGGTTTTGATTGACTTCTCTACCATAATTATATGTTAGTCAGTTTCTAAATTACAGCAAATAATTTTATGGTGCTATTTCAGATGTAGAAAACATTGGAATGCGGTGGACCAGGCTAAAGATTAAAAAACAATATATTAATAGGGAAGGCTATAAGCTGGGCAGATTCTCTGTCTGATTTACCTTCAAGTATTTCCTCAGTAGATGAAGGGGCTTGAACAGAGCTCAATATAGAAAAGGCAACATGTATTCTCAGTTTGGCAACTGAGCCAAAGAGAAAATTTCTTATCACACTATGTTAAGGGGTTTGCAACATCATCTACTTTCACCAGGTTGCTGAAGGAAAATAATGTTTCACCTGTCAAAGGAAGGAAGAATAAACTGCCCAACTCACGGATTGTAAGTATGCCTAAGAACACTTGCTCACACTTTCGCTGATAACGTGGTCTGAACAAAGAGGCAGAGACAGAAGTGATAGGCCTCAGTTATGCAATTAGGGAGATAAAATCATCACTTAAGTGTAATTTATGCAAATTTAGCAGGTCAGCCAAACTACAAATCTGTGAGCTCCCATCACTGAAATTCTTCTCGAAATTGCACTGTTATGCAGAGGACAGCTATTTAAGAATATAAAAAGAATATAAAAGCTAGGCACCATCTTTTTGTTTACTGTGCTGTTGTGGTTTAGACCCCATCGAGATAGTGCAGGAATGCAAAAAGGTGCCACACATCTAATCATTCACACAATATGCTACAATATACTACTGGGTAGGAAAGTAACTGTAGGCACCTACTTAGACTTAGCTGCTTTTTTACATCAGATAGTATGAACTAACTGTACAAGTTATTCGGTGGGTCACCATGGCTTGCAGTACCCACGGTGCCTTTAGGTGGCACCATATGAGGCACAACACAAGTTACTCTCAACACAAAAGCTCAAGTAACAGCTATATAAAACTGTACTCCTTTCTTTGTTTTAGATTCTAGATGTCATAGCTTAGCCAGGATTTTATTACCAATTCCTAAATGTCTTGAGCTACATGGCATGCAAACAGAAAATAACATTGGTAGGTCTGGAGTTGCAAATTGGCCTGACCAGCAGGGATGGCAGATTTCCATTCCCAAGGATATGATTGAACTAAAAGGAATTTTATGGGAATCCAGTAGTTTCATAGTCACCACTATTGATGGAAGCTCTTTACTCCAGACTTGTTCCATTTCTTGAACTAAAATTCTCCAATCACCATCTTGCGTTGGAAACTGATGTCTGAAGATCAGCAGCTATGGCCACTGGACACTAATTTTGACCACTATACTACATGGCAATCGAAGATTACGGAGTTTCCAAGAATAGAATATCTCCAATCTCTTGTAATCTTCATTTACCAGGCCCCAATAAACATCCTCATGACACTGCATCTCCTCTCCCTACAGCTTTAAGTTTGCTTTTTTCAAAAAACTTCATTTGTTTCAACTCCACAAATGCAACATCATGAGATATTAATTTCCTGCTCACAGTTTTGACTACTTCAATCCAGGATGGTACCAAGGTCATGGAAAGAAACTGGAAGAGATCTACAAGATGAAAGGTGGTTGGAGATGAAGGGAAAGTTAATTCCACTGTTTGATGCATGGGGCATAAATTTAAGAATACAAGATCAAAAGGGGATAGTTTTTATTTAACTGTCATGAATGTTTGGCAAGAAATGCCCCATCAACATATTAAAAGACAGACCTTAATATATATTCTGAAAGGCCAAGAGGATGGATACTTGAGAAGAAAATATTGTAAAAGCTCAGGGAAAAGCCAAGGGAATTCAAATGAGCAGTAAGCACCAGTGGTGAGCCAATGACCTCCAACTGTGATGCAAATTCAATTATTTTTATAATGGTAATGAAAACTTAACCTACAGCTAATGCTAGGTTTCTCAGTGTAAGGTTAAAGCAGAGATACCTCATCCTAAGCTCCACACTTGGAGCAAGACTTCTGATCTTTTCAGGATTTTAATAAAGTGTAACATTTTTAGTGTTCTCATACCATCCAAGGCTGCTTTAAACTGGTTTGAATCAAACCACATGATTTAATGTGTAAAACTGAAAAAAGGATAATGATGAGCAATGACTCTGCTCTAATGCACAGAAATGGCCATAGCAGTTTCAAAACGCTGTGGGCACAGACAGCAAATACATAGTGCCCGGTGAGTAAGAATAGTAAGAATATTAGAAATTTTATTAGCAAGTGCCAGTTAGAAAACTATACCTAAAAAATTCATTTGAATATCTACCGAAGAACACCGCCAAAAGCAGCATTTAGTGTGAAATAATACGATTTCAGGAAAGCCAAGTGTAGATATAATGCTTCCCAACAAGCTCTACTTCACAATGGTACATGAAATCTGTTCAAATAAACAGGAAATACAATTGCTGATAAGATCTGCTAACAAACTTAAGATCAAGAAGATTTTAGGAACATTTTTGACACTGACAAAGTGTAAGGGCCTTTTTAAATTTCAACATTACAACTGCATGTAAATGACAAAAGGATAAAAACTCAAATACCACTGTACTTTCCAACCTTCTTGATCATTTTACAAATATTCACAAATCAAGAAAGGCATTTCTGGCTTTTTTTAATAGAATAGTCAGTTATGAAACAAAAGCTGGAAACAGGCTAAGCTAATGTCATTGCATTGCTCACTTGATTGCAAATTTTCAAAGCTGTTCTTCAGCATCACTGTCTTCTCCACATAACAACATCGAAGTGGATTATCTTTCTCCTGAAGGAAACATTAATTCTATTTTAAATCAAGTGAAGTCTTCTCTCACCTTCCCATAGGAACTAACAAAAAAGTAACAAAAATATTATAGTAGATACTTTAAAAAATGCAAACCAAGACAAAGAATATCAGCAACTGTAATGCACTCTTACTTCACTGTACATTCTTCAGCTCGAATCTATTCACACAGCTAATCTGGAAACCATTACCTCTCTTGTAATACAGGAGTCACAGAGATATAGAGTTATGAAATGCATTCTTCAAAAATCCAAGAAATGAATTGAAAACATATCTTTTAATCAGAGAACTGAGCCAGAAATTCATCTTGACGACACCAACATGCAATCTGTCAATGACTTTTCATTGGAACTGGGAAAAATTTACATTTTTGAGGCGCAAGAGACTGCAGATGCTGAAATCTGAAACAACAATCTGCTGGAAGAACTCAGCGGGTCGAGCAGCATCTG
>JAUZTB010000127.1:37780057-37795579 GCA_034780895.1 Rhynchobatus australiae | reverse complement strand
CAGAAGTAAAAACACATGTGATTCAAGAGAACAGGGATCCAAAACTGGCTACCTTCCAGGAAGCAAAGGATAATGGTCAATAGGTGTTTTAGTGGCTGGAAGGCTGTTTCGATTTGGGGCTTTGCAGGACTCAGTGCTGGGTCCCTTATTTCTTGCGGTATATTTCAGTGGATTGGGCTTTAATTAGGAGGCATCATTAAGATTATATTAGAATTAGCCATACATCTTAAAGTGAGGATGAAAGCTATCGATTGCAAAAAGATGTCAATGGATGGGAGGCTGGGCAGAAAAGCAACCAGGTTTCATCCTGGAAAAGTATGAAGTAATGCAGTGGGGGAGGACAAGCAATGAAAGGAGTGTACAAGACAAGGCACAAAGAGGAATGGCTAAACAGACTGATCTTGCAGTGCAAGCCCATGGATTCCTGAACTTAGGTGGGAAGACAAATAAGGACATTAAGGACTTTATTATGTAAGATATAGCAGAGGGATCATTTTGGAACTGTATAAAGCACTAGTTTGGCCATGGCTAGAGTTCTATGTACAGTTCTGGTCACTACACTACAAAAATGATGTGATAGCACTGGAGACGGTGCAGAGGAGAGTCATGGGAATTTTAGTTATGAGGCCAGATTGGCCTGGCTAAGGATATCTTCTTTGGAATAGAGGATGCTGAAGGGAGATTTAATCAGAGTGTGTAAAATCATGAGACATCTAGGAAAGGTGAACAGAGAAGATTTATTTCCCTGAGCAGAAAGGACAATATCTAGGAGACATGGAAATAGAGTGGAAGGATCAGAAAGGAAATTGAGGAAGGTGTTTTCACCTTGAGAGTGTTGGGTCTGGAACTTAAGGCCTGAAAGAGTGGTGGAGGGAGATCACAATCAGAATCAAGTTTATTATCACTGATGTATGTCATGAAATGTTTTGTGGCAGTACAGTACCAGACATAAAGACATAAAAATTACTATGTTACAAAATAAATAAATAGTGCAAATATTAGTTCTTAAGTTCGCTAGTTTTTTTTAATGACTTGAAACAATGTTGCTTACTGCAGTCTCTGTGGCTGCAGATTTCAGCTGTAGTAGTTGCAAACGGGAGCATTTTATAATTCCCTTGGGAGCTGCACACAATAAGTCACCTCTCTCCAGCGCCATCTTTTTCAGGTAAAAATAAATAAAAAGTGCAAATAGATCTCTTTATCGCATTCAAAATATACTCAAAAGAACACCTGATTTGCCCTATCCCATGGGTTACAAGCCAAAAATTTAAAATGGAGTTAATCTAGGTAGCTCATTTATTAGCCAATATAGACACAGTGGTTGAATGACCTCCTTTCATACTATAAATTCCTATGGATGTTAAACACTATGGATGAACTTTAGGTAACTCTAGATACATGATAAGAAAGTGGAGAGATGGTAATAGAGTCAGATTAATTTGTGTTGGAGGAAAGCTCACCAACAAGGTTAACTGGACCCAGTGGCCTATTTCCATGTTGTGAATTCTACCTAAACATCAGATAGGCAGGTTAGTTATAACTCATCGCTTACGGGTGGTGGTCAACCTTTTGAATCACAAGTCTTTGGGTTGAACTGAATTGAATTAATGCGAAATTACTAGAAACATCTGGGTCTAGTACATGTAAAACCATTTTCTTTTTTATTTTACACAGGCTGTGAGTGCTGGCAAAACCAGCAGTTACTATTCATACCTAATTGCCTTTGAGAATGCAGAGGTGGGATCTCTATCAATGGAGTTCATCCAGTGAAGGCACTCCCATTGTAAGGTTTGGGAGAGAGTTCCAGGACTTAGATTCAGTATCAATGAAGGAAAAACAATATATTTCCAAGCCAGGATGGTATGCAATTTGGAGGAGAATTTGGAGGACGTTGCATGCCCATGAACAGAGTACCCATATGTCATCTCCAAACATTTTAATCCTGGTCAGAATTTAGATGGGAGATCACGTGGGAACAGCAGGTGCTATTGACTCACTATTGAGGGAACTAACAGGCGAATTCAGTAAAGATCCCAGCCACATTGCATTGCACACGGTAAACAATGGCACTTTCACCGGTTAGTCGACTGTGTGGCACGTATTTAATCTGCTTTAAATGTACAGGAGCTCTTCGTACGTTGTTGGCTGTGCATTCAATGTCTGTGCCAGAGCCCTGGTAACATCATGGAATCTACAGCATTGCTCTGCTGGAACTGCAAGCAGCTGGGAGAGCGTGTAAGTTATAAGAAGAAATAACAAGAAGTTTTATTTTAAAGCAAGAGTTAACAGTCAGACAGCAATATAATAATTTTAAAGGAAGAATCCAACATCCAGGCGCTCCCTTCAATGCGATGCCCTCTTTTTCCCCGGTATGTTTTTCGATTGTTTGCTCACTCGGCTAAAGAGAACACAATGTCCAGGATCACTGAGGTCACCAGAGCTGCGATATCTCATTATTGCATCTTCACCTACCAGTCAGGTATGAACCGTGTCACACAAAAGTAAAATAGAGTGGATGCTCGGAATCTGCATAAATTGTGTCAAACCCAATCTTTTTTTTGTCCTAGTGAAATTGTTCCCCAAAACTTATAATTGAAACGGATGAGAAAAAAACATTCCAGCGGTGCTGAAGGTTGCTGGAGTGGAATTGCCGTAAGCGTAGCAGAGAGTAATGCAGGATACGTTTGTGGTAAACTGGGGTCTTCCTTTCACCGACAGCTTGTTTGACATCGTGATACTTTTAAAGGGAGTGGTTATGTTAATATTTGTGCATAAATGTTTCAGGTATGACAAGAATCTTCAAAGATACGTTTTAAAGCATCCAAAATAACACATGCCTCTTGGGAGTTGTTGAGACAACAACTATGCTCCCGCCGACACTTCGAGTTTTTTGTTAACTGAGGTGCGGCTATCAACCTTCGACAGGCGGTACCCGCAGTGCACGCACATCCCGACTTAGACAGTAAGGCCATGGTGGTGACATGTTGGGAATGGTTACCATCAACATTATAAAATTAGCATCTCTTTTGGGCGGGGAGGAATATGATGTCTTAGTGGAGTACATAATGAGCACATTAGTCTCCAATATAAACATGAACTTTATAGTCATACAAAGTTTGGGTATGTTATGCAATGCCCATATAGCGTTTTATTATCAATGCCAATATTAATGCAAAGGCTCTGCGTGGTGTTATAAAATGTTATATCAAACTTCTTCCAGGTCTGTTCGTCTATCTGAAGTGTTAGTTCTGTTTCTCCGCCACTTGCTGAGTATTTCTGCATCAATTTTGTTAAAGATTTCTAGCTCCCGCGGTATTTGCTTTTATTTATGGAAAGTTGAGTTTGAGGGCTATTTCTGCCGACATGTTATGCAAAATGTCCCAGCCCAGTTGCTTTTTTTACAAGGACATTTAGTTAAATAATTTAAGTGAGCTAATGCTTCCTGTCGATAAATATCCGACAGAAGAATTCAGCGTGATGGCTTTAATCCATCACAAACCTATCCCACGGCTCGTGGCTGGGACAGAGCAGATGCATAGTTCAACTCCAACAGGTCGCCTTAAAGATAATTCCTTTAAAGAAAAAAAGTATTCAATTTGACAGGAACACGGTATAATTCTACAAAGAGTTGGAATGGTTCGGAGGGCCGAATGGTTTCTTCCTGTGCCGCAACGATATCAAATCATGGAAATGATGAGCCGACAGTTTTCTCTAGGACTGGCTGAATTGAAGTTTTTGAAGCCTGATGTTTAAATTCAATGACCCCCAACACAATACTCCATTGTCCTCTTTGTTAGTCCCGCTTGTCTTAATCTTACCACAGTCGCCGCTATCATAGGAATTGATGAGGCCTGTGGTCGCTCCTTTGTAAACAAGTTTGGCGAATATTAGGTGTTTCAGCTGCATTCGGGAACCAGTTTTTAACTACACGCGCCAGCTACGAGTACAGATTACAGTGTCTCCGAAAGGATGTAGTTAGCAGACATCATGTCAACGCGGGGAGGTGGGGAACAAACGATACCGAGGGATTTACTGCAATGCAAGAATGATAATCCTTCAAAAATATCTGAGCTGACAGGGACATAGACTTTACCCGCTCTGTAATACAAGATGATCTTTGAGAGAATAGACTCGCCAGTTTTGTTTAGGGCGGACTAAATTACATAACTTAAACTTCAACAGTGTGCTAGTTTATAGACATTGATACAAACCATATCCAACAATTGTAACATCTTTCAAAAGGTTTCGTTTTCTGTTAAATGGGGGGGGGGGGGGGAACGCTACATGAAAGCCGAAATTGACCTAGATGGACTTCGGTTATCTTGCCCACTTCTAAAGTTAAGAATGAAAAGATTTGAACATCTGCGTCCTTGGAAATGTGGAGAACAGAGACAAGAGAACGGGCCCCTTCTTCTGCCTCCTAGTTAATTTCACTTGATCACACTCGCGTCCAGATGATTAATAGACCAAAATTGGTCAAATCTGTCCCAGTTGCTTGTAGGTGAGATGAGCTGGTTAGTATTAATTATTATCATGACAAATATCAAACCTTCGGTAATTGTGAGAATGTCGCGGTTGCTCGGTCAAGGAGGTTTTGCAATTATCTTTTTTCTAACCATCCTGACACTTCTGAATTTAAGACCAAATACTGGAGATAAACGACATGAAAATTTATTCAATGCATTAATATAACTTAATTAGGAACACGGAACAAAATAAAGAAAATAGAAACAGATGGATAACGAATAATTGATAGTCCGCATACATTTCGTGCTATTCCTCTGCACAGAAACTTTAGAAAATACATTTCTCGAGCCCCCCCCCCAAAAAAAAAGACCTTTTGATCGAAAAATGGGTATGTTTATCTATAACTGGCCTGTATAAAACTAAGTACAGGACAAGATGGCGTTCACTGCCCATGTTTATAATTTCATTAACATTACACTCGGTCATTAATTGCATATTTGCAAAGCCTTTTGTGTTAATAACTATGCTGCTATAACAGCATCTCGATTAATTCTGCTACTAGGGAAAAATCTGATACATCTGGAAAAAATCTAAACACATGAATAAACAAGTCTATTGATGACAAGTTGTTATATTTAATGTCTTTCGTTCGGCAAGACATCCCTTTCTGAAGCTATTTCAATAAATATGTGAACAATGTTTGATTAATTCCAGACAGTGCACAGCCATCGATACCTGAAATAGTCCAAGCTAATCATCCTGGGAACCAGAATAGAATGAGTGGAACATACTGCGTGGGGGTATGGACTTGAAGTTGCATAGAGTCTTGAATGTTTCGTCCAAAATATAGGGTTTCAATAATTGGGTATCATTCAAAACGAAATGACAGCAATTCATCATGAACAGCCTTGAGAGCCTTATAACTAAAGATCTCCGTTTATTGGAGCGTCCTTTGAGGCTCGTATTCAATAACTACAAACTTATAGCTGGGAAATTAATAATAAATATTGAATTTGCAACTTAAAATAGTTATTTAAGGGAAATTTGCACCGGACAGATAATTTACAAATGCCGGGATGCTTATTTCTTAATAAAAACAAAGGTGATTTATTCTTCGGTGGGCCAACATCAGTCGTCGTACAACATTCACAAAGCGAAATGTAAACTCACAACTTATCTGATTTTTGTATATTTTTCTTCTCCAAATAGAGCAACTAAACCTTTAAAGCACACGTAATAAATTTCAAAACAAAAAGATAAAAAGAAAATTGTTTCCACTGGGTCTGTAACGTGGTGCTTGTAGTTACTCGATCAAAGCCTCTTGGCGCATATAATTTCCTTACCAACATGAAGTAAAAACCAGCAGACAGGCATTCCGTTGTTTTCGCCAGGGTCTCTTGTTTATTTATAAAATGCAAAGGGAATAAATGTTAATGTTTTTTTTCATTTTGCACTTCTCAGTAGTACACAGTACGTATTAGTGACGGTTAGTTAACATCGTCATACAATTAAAAACATAATCAATTCTAACAGAAGTGGAACATCGAATAGCTAATTGATTGTAATATAGTTATCTACTTTTAAATATCAGGAATACGATGATATAAAACGGGAGACAGGACCTATTTTCTTTGAAGAGGTTTGCTCGGTGCAAGGTGAGGATAAGGTGATCTGCAGTCGGTGCCCTCTGATATCCCGTGTACTGGGCGGGATAAATGCGAACATTCCGATTGGAACCTGATCAGGAGAATAAAATCTCATTAGTTTCTATTAATTCATAAATGACTTTTTGTTTGCTAGCTTGTTTGCACTAGTCCCAACTTTCTTCTGCAAAATCTACAAAAGAGCAAGTTTGTCTAATTCCTTTAAATTCTGGATGTTTCTTTTTTAATTGACACGAGATCTTTAGCACTGACATCATCTTTTGCCGAGCACAAAGGTATAAATTAGATGAATATGGAGATCAAAACATAGCACAGGCCTCTTCAGACATTCCAGCACTGTACCGCCGAAGCACTCACGCCGTGTGGTCAGGGAACATGAGCTTCCGTATGTTGATTATTGACTCTAACCCAGGAACACAGATCTACAGCGTACCTGAGTTTTGTTGACAAGATTGCGAATTAAACCAGAATAAGTTATCACTACACCGTTGATGTTGGACCAGAAAGTGCAGCATAAGATAATGCTGAAATGCTGCCTACCCACAGCCGAACGCTGAACAGAACGAAGGACAATTTAGTGAAACCTGGAAGCAGGAAATGCCCGAATCGCTTGTGTGTTCAGGGCCCACTCGCCCCGCAATTCAAAGCTAAACTCTCTGCCTGCTAATTCACTGTCATGAACCTTCATTACTTTGCGACAAACTGCCTCAGACCCATCCAGAATCAATTAAAAGCACTTGGAGATTTTGTTTTGTACAGCCGTCTGGGTTTCCTTACATATCCCACAGACAGTCTGACCCAGTTGGGAAATTGAACTAAATAGTTTCACCTCACAACCCAGCGGCAGCGACACAGCATCGTTGCTGTTCTCTCTGATTTTTTCTCATTCATACCGAATACTCACTTGGCGGGTATTTGATCGCTAGTCTCTCCAAATCCATCTTGTGGAAACATTAACAATCAAACTAACTGACAACTGGAACACTAAGACAACGATTTTTGCACTCCCATTGCACTCTTTCGTAATTGATCCGGTTTCTCTCAAACAAAATCTGACTGAATACATTCAGTATCAATCCAAATCAAACCCCAGTCCTCGTAGAAAGTTACTCTATTCGGGAAAACGTCCCCAAGGTCGATTCGCCTTCGTGTTAATTTGGTTTATAATTCAGTTCTGGGAAAACGTCACACGGTCCGCATCTTTTAGAAGTCCAACGGTCCCAACTGATTCAGTATATACCAATTTTATATACCTTTGATATTGAAGCACAATACCGGAGACAAGCAAGCACTCCTATATTAGAAGGTATTAGACCTTCGCCATGAAGGTTTATTAAAAATCAAATAAAAGGGAGCCGGACACGCATCGATCTCCATCTGATTGTTATTTTCAGCACTAAACAAAGTCGTTTGCTAGAATCAATTGATGTTCATGTTTTCTTGCTTTTTGATCGATCCTTTTTTAAAGGACTTCTTACAGCGATACCCCCTTCCGTATACCGTCAGAACCAATCTTATGTAATGACAGCGGAGTGTCGGTTGATAATCTAAAAATTTTTAAAATTCCACTAATTTGGTCCACATATTTTCAGAAACATGTTTATAAAGCAACCTTTGATTTAAAATGGTTCACGTTGACATCAACATTATGAACTACACTCTTAAATCGTTTTTCGTTTAAACGTTTGTAAAAAGCTCAACAACTTCCAAGTTAGCCCCGAAGTCCTCTGAGTTTAAATTAAACAACGCCAGATTTCTAAATCACATATCAGTCCCTCTCGCTCCAGACTACAGCAAAAGAATTAAAAATAACAAATTGTAAGTATTGTAGGAAAGTTGCGAAGGATAGCGGGAGAATTCAAACACCCCTCCCCCAAATGTAAACTCTTGGAGTTTTAGCCGAATTATTTGACAGGTGTTAAGGGAGTGATACCAAAGGGAACTTACCACATATTTTGAAAATAAAGCCCTATACAGATTGTATGACCTCCCCACTTGTTTAGGCCAACTCTGCAGCAGATATTAATTTTGGATATTGCAGTGTTCACACCTTCAAAACGTTTCTGGTTGTAACCTCCTCTCGGCGGATATGGCGTGAGACAGAGTACAGAATGGACAGCAAAGAAGAAAAATAAACTGTAGTGGGAAAGAAAAAAAATCCATCAATACTCTCTGACATCAGCTCTTCGGAAATTAACTTGAAATAGCACAAAGAGAAGTGCCTTAATAGACTTCAGAAATTCTTATGTCTTCTAATTATCCAGCAGAACAAGTTGAGGTTAACTTCATGAAGACTCCAGCCTGGAAAACGTTCACATTATTACTTAACCGAATGAAAACTGCAAAATGAAAAGAAAATAACCTGTCCACATTGATACTGGACAACATTATTAATTTTGCAACAGATTACCAAATCACTAAACTACATCGTGTAGGTCAATAAATACATTATATTCAGGGAGAAGTTACACATTAGCTTATCCGCTGTATAATAACGAAGTTTCAAGCTTTGGGTGACACTGCCTGGTGTTTAATAAGCAGGGTATAGCGATTCAACAGTTACATACCGAGACAACGCTTGCAACTGGTAACACCAACAGTTACAAAGGATCCCTGTTTACCCCGGGTAAAGCACTTAATGAGGGTTTAAACGCTGCAGTGAACCATAAAACAGAGAGAGAGAGAGAGAGAGAGAGAGAGAGGAGGTCTCATGGTGTGTGTAAGTTACTTACCATGTTTAGAAGAAACAATCGATATGGCGGACAGTTTAGCGATAGTTGTCCTTGAGACCTCGTTTAATTCCATTTAAAGATGAAATATCCACTTTAGCAAGCAGGCCCAATTGTCCAGTCCACACATACAACGATAATTCTTCATTCATTTCTGATGGGTCGGATTTATACAGGGCGCCTTTCTGTGTACTCACTCGCTTTAATGGTTGGGCAACCGTATGACAAGAGAAACTAAGCGAGCCGCATAGTGTGGAAAATGCATACTGCAACTTAATCTTTTTAAAAAGAATACATGTCTCTGATCATAAATATTCATATATCATTTAAGCCAGCTAAACCACTGAGATTTCAGCCAATCTTAGCATGTTTTCTGTTCAGAGAAAAATAAAAGTTAATCGCGGTATATACACACTGAAATGCTTTGTGAATCGAATTTGCAAGGGGAAATTTTCTTCCATCTTGCCAGAATATTCCTGGTGATCAGCCGTTTAATATTTAAATAGTTAAAAAGGATTTCGGGGCGTTGGAACTTTAAAAAAACCGGATTGCCCCTTCAAGTGATTCCCTCCTCTTTTAACAGGAGGAGCCAATCAGAGGGAGGGGGACGCAAACGGGCCAATCAGAGAGACGCAGCCCGGGACTGATATAGCAGCCGTAAACAAACTTCTGACAAAAGTTTCTTTTCCAAGTTTTCCTGAGCAGCCGTCCGGCGCATATCGAAGGCGACTTGACAGTGTGTCCTCTGCAGTTCAGTGTCTCCATGGCCGCCGCCCGCTGGCTCCCAGTCCAACGTATCTCTTCCTTGCATTACTTTATTTAAATCCCTGTCTCGAAGCACGTGGCTTTAATATCGGAATTCCGAGTTCGGAATCGAACCGTAACATTGCGCTTCCTAATTCCCTTTTTTGTTTGGGAGGTTGCATTGTTTTATTTTTGAGTTTCTTGCAATTTCAATGCACCCCTGGCGTCTGCGGTGAACCGGTTTGCCAAGTCGATGCTGAACATGACGGAGGAACGCGGGCAGGGAGCGGCGGATCCGGGCTGCAGCCCAGCTTGCAGCGGCTCCGACAGCGAGTCGGTGGGATCGCCGGGCTCGGTGTCCGAGGGTGAGGCTCAGCCGGAGGACTGTGGCCGCTCGCTGCCCGCCGCCGGAGCCGGCAAGAAGATGGGCGGCGAGGAGGACGAGCGTTTCCCGGCCTGCATCCGAGAGGCCGTCAGTCAAGTGCTGAAGGGCTACGACTGGACTCTGGTGCCCATGCCCGTGAGGATAAACGGCACTTCCAAGAACAAGCCCCACGTAAAAAGACCAATGAACGCCTTCATGGTGTGGGCTCAGGCTGCCCGGCGCAAACTGGCGGACCAGTACCCGCACCTTCACAACGCCGAGCTCAGCAAAACTCTGGGCAAACTCTGGCGGTAAGGATGGCCCGTCGGCTTGTGTCGCGTCTCCTACTAACCAAACGACCCATGTCAGCGGACCGGTTTGAACCATCCACTGCGAGTGTCTGCGTGGAATCGGGGCGACCTGAGTGCGAATCAGCAATGCTTGCGTGGACTCGCAGCTCCTGATACAGTTTGAGGAGCAGCGCCCATAGGCAGCGGCTAAACAAACAATCCACTGGATGAACTCAGCGGGTCGAGCAGCATCTGTTTGGGGGTGGGGGGAATCTGCCCATGTTTCGGGTTGAAACCCTGCATCAGGGCAGGGCAGAGTCTCGACCCGAAACGTCGACAATTCCTTTTCCCTCACAGATGCTGCTCGACCCGCTGAGTCTCTCCAACAGATTCTTGCTCCAGATTCCAGCATCTGCACTCTCTTGAAGCACCTTCCCCACCTCCGGAACTGTCCGACTGGGAGCGCATTGTCTTCCCCACCCCCCGCCCCTTCCCCCAAGGGGTCATCCAAGTGGCAGCCCCTCGGGAGATGAGGGACCACCCTGGCCACTTTGTAGCATTTGGTTAGACTGAAGGAGATTTGGAAAGGCGATCCCATCCGCTGGGACGCCGTGCGGAGGGTGTGAGAGATTTGACGGTGTACCCCGCACTGCGGGTTAAGCCCCCTTTAGTTGAGTGACTTTACCCTGATTCCATCCCACACCTCCTCCGTGTTCATTCCCGCAACAGTAGCTTTGGAAATCGCGGCTGCCTTGGATGGACAGCGAGAACGATTCAGTTCATGGGGTTGGTTCGTGACCCCTGCGCTGACACCTCCGTGTGTACATTGAGCAGGTTCAGCTGGCAACCACGGAGGGAACGCGGCTGCTGTCCGAACAAGGGAAGGGGTAGAGGGTAGGAGCGGGGCCGGCTCCCTTTCACTCCCAACGTGACTGCAAGGAGAACTTTAGAACTTGCCGAGAGATAAAGTGAAGGAGAAGCAATCGCGCATAGCATGTGAACATTGCAATGGAAATTTCACAGGGACATTGGATCCCTGTACGAGAGGAAGACGGGCTGGTCTATTATAACCTTTGAGTGGCGCAGTTAAGACCACGCAGGTGATCGAAGAAGGATCAAAGTCCTCAATTCGTTCAATATTAGTCCTTCGTCGGGGTGACGGGGAAGGAGCCTTAAGGTGGATCTTGTGGATTTTGTTCAGTAAAACACTTCAAAGGGGCATTGGCGAGTACTTGAAGGGGATATTGGAGAAAGAACGGTCTATGGGGATAACCCAGTAACAATGTGCTGGAGGAATGCAGCGGGTCGAGCAGTATTTGCGGGGGTCCTGATGCAGGGTTTGACCCGACACATCGACAATTCCACCCCCCGCCCCCCTGCTCGACCTGGTGAGTTCCTCTGGCAGATTGTTTGTTGCTCCACATTCCGGCATCTGCGGTGTCTTATGTCGCCGGGATAATTCAGGCGGTTCGATTGAGTTGGGCAGCGCCGCCAGGCTCGCACTGACCCACTGCCGTACCTTCCTTTGACAGCTTGCTGAGCGAGAGTGAGAAACGTCCCTTTGTGGAAGAGGCCGAACGCCTGAGGGTGCAGCACAAGAAGGACCACCCCGACTACAAGTACCAGCCCCGCCGCAGGAAGAGCGTGAAGAACGGGCCGGCCGACTCCGACCAGGGCGCCGAGCAGAGCCAGCTGGCCGTCGGCCAGGTGTACAAGGACGGCCTGTCGGCAGGGAGGGGGGTCTCTGACGGCCACCACCCGGCCGAGCACACAGGTGAGGAGCCGGGGGCTTGTGAGCGGCGTGGTGGGTAATTGGAAAGGCACGCCAGACCAGCGGGAAGCCCACAAAGAGAGCGGGGATAATGCCGCCGGTCTGGGGACAAAGAGGAGTCACACCGACTTTTCCCTATCAACCGAACCTATAACTACTTTACAGGCGAGGCATGGTCCATCTTGCCAACGTATTTGTACCGAGGAAACAACGAGTTTATCAGAATACAAACTCAGTCTACTCTCAAAGATAACAATGCCCTATCATTATTCAAGACAGGCCACAATATTGGGTTGTGTTGAGGAGCCTCTGTCCTGGTTCTGTTTTCCATTGCGAAGTTTTCTCCCCATCCACTGTAAAATAATTTTAAAAAAACAGAAAATGCTGGAGATACTCAGCAAATCAGGCTGCATCTGTGGGAAGAGAAACAGAGTTTCATGTCGAACGCCCTTTTATTTTAATTTTCTCCCTTACCGGGGTGAAAACATCCATTTTCCTTCCTTCCAATTTATCTCAATACGTGCACTAAACAAACCGGTTAGCATGGTTGGGATTTTCATTTATTTGGATTTTAACTAAACATTTCACAGAATTGCTAAAAGTTTCCAACAGGTGGCAAAGAGTTCTGCGGGGAGATTAGAGACGTCTAGATTGTCTTCCAGCAGGGAAGCTGAAGAGGAGAATCAATAATGTGGTTAATAAAATGAATAGTTTCCGTTGGCAGGAGGGCGGGTAACCATAGGTATTTTGAAGAGGAGGAATAAGGTGATCTTTTTTCCCGCTGGTTAAGTTCTACAGTGGACAGTGAAAACAGTTTCAGCAACAGGCTAGGTCTGTTGACGCCACTGGTCTGGGTCCTGTGTAACAGCCTCTGGAACACCTCAGTGGTGCATTGTTTGGGGAAGCACCAAGAGTGTTGACACATTCATGTTTTGAATTGATGTTACAATGCATGTTGAGAAAGATGTGCAATAATTGTACCTACTTTATGCCATGAATAAATTATATATATATATATGTATGTATATAAAGAAAACAGGTCCAGCATTACCTTTTGAAGGGGGTTTTAGATGCACTGGAAAGGGTGGTTGGTGGGGAGTGGGGAAATGCAGTGTCAGGGTGAATGTGCAGGTGGGAGTGGCTGATTGGATAACCCTGGCACAGGTTCAATGGCCCAGGGACTTCCTTCCACTTTGTGTGATCTTTAAGTGCTGACTTCAATCCCCGTGGCTGTAGTGTAATTGTTTGCTCTATTTCTGACTTCTGTAGTAAAGGCCTGTCCTTTTGTTTTTAACCAGGCCACGCACAAGGGCCCCCAACACCACCCACCACTCCCAAAACCGACCTCCACACGGGGAAGCACGAGCTGAAAAGGGAGGGCCGTTCCATGCCGGAGAATGGCCGCCAGAACATTGACTTCAGCAACGTGGACATCAGTGAGCTGAGCAGTGAGGTCATCAACAACATGGAGACCTTTGACGTCCACGAGTTTGACCAGTACCTACCACTGAATGGCCACACAGTGCCTCTCTCCTCTGACCACAGCCACGGACCAAACACGGCCGGCTCGTACAGTGCTTCCTACCTAACCAGCAGCAGCACAGCCCAAGTTATCTGGAACCATAAGAGTGCCTCATCTTCATCGTCCTCTTCATCAGTCTCCAGTGAACCAAGTCAGCATAGGCCGCACATTAAGACCGAACAGCTGAGCCCAAGCCACTACAATGACCAACATCATGGCTCTTCACCTCAAACCGATTATAGTTCCTACAGCAACCAGGGTTGCAGTCCTGTCAGTGCTACTGCTGCTGCCTTTCCTGGCTCCCAATGTGACTATTCTGATGTCCAAGGTCCCAATTACTACAACCCTTACTCTGGATATCCTTCAACCATCTACCAGTACCCTTATTTTCATTCATCTCGCCGTCCTTATGCGTCACCCCTTCTGAATAGTCTGTCCATTCCTCCAGCCCACAGCCCTACCAACTGGGACCAACCAGTCTACACAACCCTGACCAGGCCATAGGAAGTCATCATTTCCTAGGATAAATGTTGGGTGGGTGGGGGGGGTGGGTTTGGGAAAAGCATGATCTCAAGAACCCTTGAGACCTAACCAGTCTTCCATGGCATTATGCACTAATGAAAGACTGACCGAGTGGAGCACTGTGCCATTCCAGTTTAAGTGCCTGCTGATCTAAAAGATGCCAATTCTGACCAATGACAACCATAGGTGACTTAGTTTTCTGCAAAAGGAACACAAAGCTTTTGGTCTGAACTGATTTCCAGCATGAAGACGGAGAAAAATTAAAACCTCTGAAATCCTCTGTGAGGACAAAGTACGTTTGAACGAAATAGGTTAGATTCCGCAAATCTTTATTCTTCCCCTAGTTTGTTTTATTTCCTAAGTTTATGAAAAGAGGTTATGCAAGTATTGAGGATATCTAAATTTTTGAAACGTGTTGTTTCTGAAACTTAGTTGTTGAAGTGTGTATTTATCTTATGTATTTTTACCTTTTTATTACTTGGAACAATTCAAGCAAAAAAAAAATAGACTTTTTCTTGTGGGATCAAGAATTCATGTGGAAATGGAAAGGGTGTCTTGAAGCAAAATAAATCAGTTGACTTATTTCCCATGGGTTTGGGAGGTAGTTTTTTGATTGACATGCCAACTGTTTTCTAAATCAGAGTGAAAACTATATCTTACTAAACATGTTACACGCTTTGAAATCATGTCTTTCTGGATCACAGTTTCTGGATAAAATGGTAAGTTTTCTAACAGAAGTTTCAAAAGTTTGTTCCTTGGCAACTCTGGCTATTGGGGACCACATATTTTAGCCAACAAGCTGTGAATCTTTTAATTCTCCACTACAATAAAATGGAACCCATATTAACAAATGCTGTCGATGAATAGTGTAGTCTAATACTGTCTTTTGTTCTCCAGTTTCAATTGTATGCTGAGCATATAAACTTGTTTTCCATTTAAGTGCTAATTTGTGCCTTAATGTTTGCAAGAGTAAAAAGATTTATGTTAATTTTTACTTCTATTTTTGGAAAAAATGTTTGTTTTTGAAAAGATATTCTTGGAAAATTCTTTTTGCAAACTGTTTACTGTATAAAGTTTGAGAAATCAATTGTAACTTAACCATTCTGTTTGTACTAGAGTCTTCTGTTAGAGGAATACAGAATAATTTCTGACTAAGCAATGTTAACTTTTGTACAGGTAAAATGTCAAGATTAAAAACAAAGCTTTTTACTGTATTTTGGTGCATCTAATTTTAAGAAAAAGAATTAGTCCATGTACAATTTATTTACGAGATTTGTTGGGTAACAATAGGTTAAGCCATAGTCATAGAAACAGGCCCTTTTGGCCCACCATGTCTACACTGACTATCAGGTACCCATCTCAACTAATCCTATTTAACCACAATTTGGTACGTAAGTTTCTATACCTTGGTAATTCATGTGCTTATTTAGATATTTCTTAAATGATGTG
>JAUZTB010000127.1:37458621-37469320 GCA_034780895.1 Rhynchobatus australiae | reverse complement strand
GTTCATAGAACAATGCCTTGGAGCTTCTAATGCAGGCTGGTTGACCTTAGCAACGTGCATTTATTCTTCCTGACTTTTGATCTATCCGTTTCAATAAAGAAACTATATAAATCTAATTCTTGAATATAGTATTTAAATAACTGCACCTGAACAGTTTTTCCAAAATCACAGGTAGAGAACTCCAAAGCTTTGCCATCCTTTGAGTGAAGCAATTACTCTTCCCCTCAGTCCTAAATGGCTTACCCTGATTTTGAGACACTGCTTCCCAAGTCTAAACAGCTCCTCCAGGAAAAACATTGTCCCTACTTCAAGCCTGTTAGTATAAGATTTTCTCTCATTCTCTTGCATTCTAGAGAATACAGGTATAGTCTACTTGACCTTTTCTTGTATGGCAAGCCTGCCCTAACTGATTATAGATGAAAGGTAATCATGAAGAAAATATTCCTCACCTTCAATGTTCCAAGATTAGTACCTTTCCCTAATAGGGCTGAAT
The DNA here is from genome assembly GCA_034780895.1 of Rhynchobatus australiae. Classification (NCBI taxonomy): domain Eukaryota; kingdom Metazoa; phylum Chordata; class Chondrichthyes; order Rhinopristiformes; family Rhynchobatidae; genus Rhynchobatus; species Rhynchobatus australiae. The sequence goes on along the minus strand of JAUZTB010000127.1, from coordinate 37,468,827 downwards.
AGGACTTATCTCAAAGGGGTTTAGAAAACTTAATGGGGTAGCAGTTATTCTAAGTCCTGAGGCATGAAGTCTCAAATTTCCTTCTTTTTTGAGTGGAAATTCAATTACACCAAAACATTGTCGTGTCCCTCAACAAAGCTGTAAAATTTGACAAAAACAAGCTGCAACACCATCTACGTGGCACAAGTCAGGAGCAGTGTGGGAAACTTTCTATTTGGCTGAGTGCAGTATCAGCAACTTTCAAGAAGCTTGACATCATCTGGGAAAAAAGCAGCCTGCTTAATTGACACTCTACCCCTGTAATTTATTCAATATATCTGCCGTTTCTTTGTTACAACCCCACTCTCACTTTTTTTTTCATTGTGGACAGAGTCCTGGTCAGATTGCATACAGAGTTGACTCTGAGGGGAGGGATGGAGACACCATGGCCCAGACTCCTGATTCCAGGTCTGTTGGTGGCTCAGTCCTGGGCTTGGAGTTTGAAATGATCATAGTGTAGTTTGGGTATGAGCAGATCATTGCACTGTTGTTCCCTTAGAGGTTGCCTCGTGTTCAGGTTCAGGACATGGTTGTTTTTTTTTTGAAGGTGTTCAGCAGTTCCTTTTCTTTTTCTCTTCTCTCCCCAGCCCACTGCTAGGGTCTCTTCAACAATCCCTCATTTGTGCATTACAGCTAGTCACCTGAGATTATTTTAGTTGGCTGGACCCAGGAATCTGAATCCAGCCTGTCTAGGACAAGTGCTCCTCATGGGTTATCAAGGACATTTGTACAGATTTAAGGAATGGGAGTAACCTTCCAGCGGCTAATCTACAGCAAAAGAGGATGCATTGTGATATGCTGGCTCATCATGGTTCCCTGAAAGTGGCATCATAGGGTGTTGAAGAAGGCTTTTGACATGCTGGCACTGATTACAGAAGTTGGGGTGTTAAGTACAGTTGTACAAAATGTTATTGAGGCCGCATTTGGAATATTGTGTTCTGTTTTGGTCACCCTGCTATAGGAAAGATACCATTAAGCTTGAAAGAGTGCAGAAAATATTTGAGGCTGTTGCTGGGACTAGAGGGGCTGAGTTAGAGGTTGAGCGGGCTAGGACTTTATTCATTGGAGCGCAGGAGAATGAGGGTGATCTTATAGAGGTGTATAAAATCATGAGGGGCATAGATAATATGGTGAATGTGCCTAGTCTTTTTTCCCAAGGTTGGGGAATCTAACTAGAATGCATACATAGGTTTAAGGTGAGAGGGGAGAGATTTATTAATAGGACCTGAGGGGCAACTTTTCCACCCAGAGGCTGGTCTGTATATGGAATGAGCTGCCGGGGAACTGGTTGAGGAAATTACATTAACAACATTTAAAAGACACTTGGCTGATATACAGATAGGAAAGGTTTAGAGAGATATGGGATGAGGTTAGATAAGCATCTTGGTTGGCATAGATGAGTTGAGCTGAATGGCCTGTTTTCATCCTGTATTACTCCGACTCTCTGACTTTAATGTCATTAATCTTGCATTGGAAGTACACTTAATGTCAGGCATGTTAATGTGGATCACAACTGCAAGTGCCTGGTCCAATTTTGGTACTGGTGCAATTTCACCCGGAAAGATTGATTTTGGATCATATGCAGGACCTAATATAAAAAAAACACTATCATGTGATCCAGCTTCTAGCCATTTATTTCTTGTACTGTTGGTGACCTAGAGCATGCTTTCCTAAAGGAAAAGGCCTTGCCCCTTCACTTTCACTGACGAGGCAATAATCATATAATATGTGAAAAGTTGCCTTTTCAGAAGCCGTTACTGCTTTTTTATTTGAACTGTCATGTACACCCATTAATGTAAAGTAATTTCAGTTGAATATCTCTTGTATATAATTGGAACTCTGTAAGGATCTTTGGTTTAATTCTTCATTTCAACAGTGCTCTTTACTGGAAAATGGTGTTGATACCAAATGTTTTTTGTTTAAGGTAGTGTAACATTGATGGGGTCCTGTTTGTTTTTCAAATGACTGTCTATTAAGGGTCACTATTTTTGTCTACAAATAAGTAACCACGGTATTTGGTGCAGTCAGTATATCCTTGGTTTGCAGTGTGTGTGACATGTGATTGTTATGTTTGCTTGATCATCTGCCTATTTTCTCCAAAATTATTTTGATGTCATTGAAGAGATTTTTTGGTAACGTTTATGCTGTCTGTACAGTCTAGACAATGGATACTTAGTTGTTCATTTTGTTACAGGTTAGCAAAATGGGTCCCAATCTTGTCCTTGGCAAGTATCCACATGTTCTTCTGTAGAGCATAACATGGAGACTTATGGTGAATAGTTGACACCTGCAGTTGTGAGCTTTTATAAAGGTTCATTCATAACTGATCCTTGGTTATCCTAGTTGGATCTCCCTTTCATTGGGACAAGAGTTAAGATAATGTTTTGATTAATTTCCAACTGAAAAAATGGGACTAAGATAATATGTCCTCTGAACTGTTACAAATTGTAGAAATTGCTTTATAAACCATTATTCTACCTACCTGGATGAGAGAGAAGTAATGTTGAGTGAGGAATGCTAGTCAGAATTTGGCAAACTCCCTGCTACTTATTCACATGTGGCCTGCTCACTACTCCTGTAGTGCACTGCCTTTCAACTGCTGAATCTTAAGACTGTCAGCCGCAGAGCAAACTGCTCTTCTCTTTTTGTTTGGTAGTCTGTTTAAGACTCATTGGACAGTGCTCTTTGGTTCTGAGTAAAAATTTACAATCTTCTGCTCCAGACCTTTCAGCACAGGGTTCAACAGGCTGGATGCAGAGAGGATGTTTCCCTTAGCAGGGTGTCTCGAACCAGAACTCAGTCTTGGGATATTAGAATAGTCACTTGGAATTGAGCTGTGAAATATCCTCACTCAGGTTGGTGAACTGGTGAAGTTCTCCATCTCTAGTCTGGAGGCCAAGTTGCTGAATATATTTAACAGAGATTTCTGGGCACAAAATGCATCAAAGGATGTGGGGAGAGAGCAGAGTGTATGTGATAGAGATCAGCCATGATTGTCGAGATGAAGCTCGAAGACCAGAATGTCCTACTTTTTCAAAAATTTCCTCAAGTGCCAGTAACAGAATATGTAGGGTGTTTTCAGCCAGAATGCTAAACTGTGAGGCTCTGTCTATGTTTGGATGTAGAAGACCCCTTGGCTGCTATTTTGCAGTCATTAAGCTGGAAAGAGTGCAAAGAAGATTACAAGAATGTTGCCAGAACTCAAGAGCCTGATAGGGGGAGGTCGGGCAGGCTGGGACTTTATTCCTTGGAGCATGGGTGACCTTACAGAGGTGTATAAAATCATGAGATGCATAGATGGGGTGAATGCACATGGTCTTTTTTCCCCCAGAGGAAGGGAATCAAAAACTAGAGGAAATAGGTTTAAGGTGAGAGGAGAAAAGATTTAAAAGGACCTGTGAGGGCCAACTTCTTCATGCAGAGGAACATTTAAGACATTTGGACAGGTACATGGATAGGAAAGGTCTTGAGGCATACAGGCCAATGGAGCTAACTTATATGGGCATCGTGGTTGGCATGGATGAGTTAGCTGAAGGGGCTATTTCTGCACTGTATTACTCTGTGACTATTTCTCAGTTCCAGAATTAGGGCAAATAATGCAAGTGGCAAGTATAGAAGGCTGCATATAGGAAAGAAGAATGTACAATACAACAGTCAAATTTGTTTTGAAACTGTTAAACGTGTACTCAGCAGGGACTTAAGTCTTGGTTAGACTTGGGTTAGCTGGTCAAACCACAGTCAAAATACTTGTAAACAAGCTATGATCAAACGATTTTGTGCTACAGTCAGACTGTATGTTGATTAGTTATAACCAGTTCTGGTCTCCAAGGCATAGTGGTACAGAGAATAACCACAAAGATCATTTTAAAAAAAATAGTGAAAAACCACAGATGCTGTAAATTTGAAATTAAAATAGAAAATGCTGGAAATACTCAGCAGCTTAGGAAGTATCTATGGTGAGAGAAAAACAGGGTTAATGCTTCAGGTTAATCATCTTTACATCAATTCTGTCTGAGTGATCAGAAAGGGACAGAATAATGAAAATAAAAAAACCTTCTGATCAATTGAAAGGATGACTTGAATTGCATTCTTCTGTAATTATCTGGAGTGATGGGTTGGACCTTCTGACACCATTAGTGCTTCCTGATTTCAATTTAATAAGTGAGAAGTTATCAAACTCCTTTGATACTGTGTGAAATAACTTGCTGTCATTCTAAAGATTGTTTGTATTGAGGACCATGTATTTCAGGTGGAATGGATTCAAACTGACACAAAAAGGAAATACCTTTAGACATTTGTTGGTCTGTCTGTCATTCCCATTCATTTCAAGATGATATTTGTGCTCTTTTCACTGATAAGAATGAGCATTATTACCCCATTCCTGTATTTCCAAAAATGATCATGTTGGAGTGGACCTTGAAGTGATAGTTGGAAGTTGATGTAGATCAGCAGTAATGGAAAGTCTTTTCCTAAATGTCACCAAATCACTTTCAGTCAGCATTCTGGAGCACTGCATGCAAGCAAACATCGAGGTATCTCTGTCTATTTATTGTATTTTCTAAAGGTACAACTTTATGAACCTCTTCAAGGACTAACTAAGTATTAATGACTGCTGTTTACAAGAGGTTTTAATGTCTTTTTTAAAATAGCCTGAAACCTCCTGCCTATGTATAATTTTGATATTCTAGTTCACAAGACTACGTGTTTCAGTGATTTTTCCAGTCTCTGGAAAATAAAATTGAAGACCTCAGAACAAGACTGCACTACTAGAGGGTCATCAAGGACTGTTGTGTACTCTGCTTCACAGAGACATGGCTCACTCCCAGCACTCCGGCCACAGTGCTTCAGCCTAAGGGCTTCACCATCCACTGTATGGACCAGATGGTGGCATCAGGTAAATGCAGAGGCAGCGGCGTTTGCTTCAAGATGAACACTTCGTGCTGCACGGATGTGATGGTTCTATCTCAGTCGTGCTTCCCCAACCTGGAACATCTGGTGGTCAAGTGTTGTCCGTTTTATCTATCATCATGGTAGTGGTATACATTCCACCCCTGGCAAATGTCAAGCTGGCACTGGGGGAGCGGAGCACCATGATTAACAGTCACGAAACAGTACGCCCTGATGCCTTCGCGATCCTCGCTGGGGACTTGAATCAGACCAGCTTGAAGTCTCTGACACACCACCACCAACATTCCACTTGCGGAACCAGAGGAGCCAACACCCTCAATCACTGTTACACCACTATCAAGAATGCTTACTGTGTCATCTCGCACCCACACTTTGGCAAGCCCAATCACCTGGCTGTACTTCTACTCTCGACATGTGGGCAGATATTGAAGACCACAGCACCAGTGGTGAGGACTGCGAAGGTATGGTCAAGGGAAGTGGAGGAGCATTTACAGGACTGCTTTGAATCGATGGACTGGACCATATTTAGAGATTCATCTTTGGATCTGAATGAGTATGCCATGCTTGTCACTGACTTCATCAAGACCTGCGTGGATGAGTGTGCGCCAACAAGACAGTTTTCCCAAACCAGAAGTCCTGGATGAACGAGGAGATTTGCAGTCTGCTGAGGGCTGCATCTGTGGTGTTCAAGACAGATGATCCAGAACCATACAAGAAGTCCAGGTACAACCTATGGAAGGCCATTGTGAAAGCAAAAAGGCAATTCTGTGTGAAGTTAGAAACCCAATTGGATGCGCGATGGCTGTGGCAGCATTTGTATGCCATTACTTCCTATAAGGTGAAATGTAACAGCATTAATGGTAGAGGTGCTTCACTCTCTGAGCTCACTGCCTTATATGCATGCTTTGAAAGGGACAATAACTCTACACCTGTGCAAATGCCCACAGCATCTGGTGACCCTGTGATCTCTGTCTCAGACCGATGTCAGAATATCCTTTTAAGAGGGTGAACCCTCACAAAGCGTCAGGCTCCAACAGTGTACCTTGCAGGGCACTGAAAATCTGTCCCGACCAACTGGCTGGAGTGTTCAAGGACATATTCAAATTCTCACTGCTGCAGTTGGAGGTTCCCATCTGCTTCAAAAGAGCATCAATCATGCCAGTGCCCAAGAAGAGCAGGGTGAGCTGCCTCAATGACTATCACCCAGTAGCACTCGCATCTACTGTGATGAAGTGCTTTGAGAGGTCGGTTATGACTAGAATTAACTCCTGCCTGAGTAATAACCTGGACCCGTTGCTATTTGCCTATTGCCGCAACAGGTTTACAGTGGACGCAGTCTCACTGGCTCTCCACCCGGTTTTGGAGCATGTAGACAACAGCAAAATGTGTCAGGCTGTTGTTTATTTATTACAGCTCAGCATTCAACACCGTCATCCCCTCAGTACTAATCAACAAGCTTCAAGATCTGGGCCTCGGTACTTCCCTCTGCAACTGGATCCTCTACTTCCTTATTGGGAGACCATAGTCAGTGCATATCGGTAGTAACATCTCTTCCTGACAGGTGCACCTCAAGGATGCATGCTAAGCCCACTGCTCTTCTCTCTACACTCATTACTGTGTGGCTAGGCACAGCTCAAACGCCATTTATAAATTCGCCAATGACACCACTGTTGGCAGAATATCAGATAGCAATGAGGAAGTGTACAGAAGTGAGAGAGATCAGTTGGTTGAGTGGTGTCCCAATGAGAACACACACCAGTCTTCATTGAGGGGTCAGCAGTGGGAAAGGTAAGCAGCTTCAAGTTCCTGGGCATCAACATCTCAGAGGATCTATCTTGGCCCAACACATTGATGCAATCACGAAGAAGGCATGGTAGCAGCTCTAGTTCATTAGGAGTTTGAGGGGATTTAGTATGTCACCAAAGACTTTTGCAAATTTCTGCAGATGTATGGTGCAGAGCATTCTGACTGGTTGCATCACCGCCTGGTATGGTGGCTTCAATGTGCAGGATCAAAAGAGACTGCAGAGGATTGTAGACTCAGCCAGCTCCATCACTGGTACAACCCTCCGAGCCTCAAAAAGGCAGCATCCATCATTAAGGACCCTTACCATCCGGGACGTTACTGCCATTGGGGCGGAAGTACAGGAGCATGAAGACCCACACTCAACATTTCAGGAACAGCTTCTCCTTCACTATCAGCTTTCTGAATGGTCTGTGAACACTACCTCGTTATTTCCTCTTTTGTACTATTTATTTTTGTAACTTTATTTCTTGCACTGTACTGCTGCCGCAAAACAACAAATTTCACGACGTATGTCAGTGATAATAAACCTGATTCTGAGTCTGGCTTTGGAAAATAAATGGGATTCTTGGTGCTCCTTTGTGCACTAGCTGCCTGGTCCTATTCTACAGGCACCATAGAAAAGTGGAAGTGGGGTTCTGACAATCTATTAAAATGATTTCTAGTACAGCTGGAACAAGAGTTAGTCTTCTCACATTAGTTGCAGCCAGTAACAAGACTGCTGTATCCCAAAAGCTTAGTAAACATTATTTTGAATAAGATGATTTAGAATGATGGACAAAATTGCAACAGTATTTCTCCAATGTCATGACATAGGTTCAATGTAGGTACAGATGTTCCCATGGCACGTCATTGTATTTATTTACCAATATTCCTTTGGTTATTAATTGTAAATGTGCTTGCTGCTGGGATGCAACAACCCAGGATATTGTTTTTGTGACCCTAAAATCACCACAAACATAAGATGAGTTTTACACGTCTGTATATACAGGGTAGGTAAGTGAGGTTTGATAAAGTATATGCCCACTTAATACGGACTTCAAATATTAATATTCTAATAACTTGGGAGAGTTAGAAGTACTTTGTAAAAAGCTTCTTCAAAAAGCTGGTTTTTGAAAGTGGTAGAGAGCCTTTTACCCCAATGCATATGCGAACAGCTTTTTATGAGCTAGTAATTGGAAGGTTAAAGTAAGGGTAATCCTGTAAGTAGATTACACAGAGCTTTTCCTATTTTCCAGTTATGTCAAACCTTGTCTGGCGTTCCCAGTAATAAATAGAAAATGTATCATGGTCAAGACAGTGCCCAAAATTGCCTTTTCTGTTTTGAAGGGATAGAGTGCAAGAAAAGGAAGAACAGTTGATGGAAGAAAGGAAAAAGAGAAAAGACGACAAGAAGAAAAAGGAAGCCGCTCTGAAGAAGGTATTTGCTGTATGCCGCTTTTGGAAGAGCTACGTAATAAAATCAGATTATCTAGAACATGTTCAAGATGCAAATGTTGAAATGTGGAGAAGGAAGTGAAGTGTGTAATTCCCTGAATTGGAATACTTTCATTATTTGAAAACTTAAGTTTGCACGTGAAGTATTCAGTACATTCGAGAGTGAGTTACGGATTATTTCCAATGCTCTCTCAAATAGTGATAATGATATAATAGAAAGCACAAACACTGCCTTGTAGGTTATACTATACTTGCCCATTGACAGAAAAGAAGCTTGCCCACTCCTTAACCACTCCTCAATGTAAAGATCTATTTCTCTATAGGACGCTTGATATATTCAGTGACTTTTAGGAGGAGTAAAGTTTGCAATGGGATAATATTTTAACAGCATCATTTTATCCATTACATGAAACACCACTAATGGTGGAACAAGGAGATTAGTTTTTGTATTAATGGTAACGTCAGGGACTAACTACACCTTTTTACCATAACACCCTTTATTCATTAATTCACAGTCCCAAATCTGTGTAGTTCCATCAAGATCCTAATTAGTATTGGGTGCATCTTGGGGGCTGAATAGTGGGAATGCTGGTGTTTGTTAAACCCCATTTTTATATATCTTCTCAAGTATCAGCTAGCTGTGCTGCACATGTTTATGCATTATTATGTCCTTTAATATTAAAAAATAATAATTTATATTATATTTTGGAAAATATATTATTAATCTGCTTACTAATTTTAAGTGTAAGCTTTCTTAAACTGAGACATCTTTTTGTTTCAGGCAATTGAACAAAAAAGCAAAGGTAAGACTAGTTTGTTGTTTCTTGTTGGGTTTTTACATCAATGACCTGATAATGTTGCCATGCAGCTTGGTTTCCTGGATACATGGGGCTAACACTGTCTGCTACTGGGTAAGTTTTCACTTTATTAGCACTTAGGATTCACAGCAAGTTTCTATTTGTAGTCAGTATTAAAAAGGAATAGGCACGCAATGTAGTCTAGAGGAGGAGATTGAGACTAGTATTTCAGCTTGACAGTTTGTTTTAAAGTAAAAACATGAACACTTTCTGTTAACTAGACAACAACAAAAAATGAAGAAAACATGATTTTAATTTGTGTACGGCCTCTAAGGAAAAGACTAGAATATGTTAATCATATCTCTTTACAGGTGACCCCTGTTCTGTGGCTGTTTGGGTGATGGGAATTCATGAATCACTACCTGAAAATTTAAGATACAAAATAAAATTTGCTATCAAAGAATTTATGGGCGGGGGGGGGGGGAAAGTAAATAGACACAATATTATCTCCAATGTGTTTCTTCACAAGTGCAGAAGATGCAGATTCACATTATGGAAAATCACAATGTTGCCAGTTTTCTAATACGCCAGTGTAGGAATTATAACAAATTTTTACCTTTAAAATTGGAGATGAGGATGGAATAAGTTTATTGGATCGAGTTACACAAACTAATTTTTATTCAAAGTATCCCTCCCTATCTCCCCTTTCGATTTAAAAATGCTACAACTTTTCTTAAAAGTTATGCCTTGTGCCTTAGCATGTGTTTGCCCTGAGGGTGCAGCAGACATTCCTTTCACATGAGCTAGATGTGTTGTAGTGAATCTATTTATTACAATGACAATCATGGCTTTAATATTAGCCAATCCTGAGCCAGTAGTTATTGGGAAGTATGCCATTACTGTACTTAGTGATCATTCTTCATTCAAGAACAAAGGCAGTGATGTCAAAAGGCTCTGTCAGTGCAGGTGAATGCAGAAAATCCTGCTTCTGTCTGCCTTTATCAGTTAGCAACAGAATTTTTAAATTCCCGCCCTCCCTGGACTGGCAACAATGTCTTCTGCAGATTTCTCAGCATTGACTGAGGATCAAATATGGAACCACCTGGATCTGTGGTTGAATTGGGATGTGTTAAGTGGCCATTGGATAACGAGTCATAATCTTTGTTGGTAAGACCAGCATTTTTGCCTATATCTAACTTCCCTTGAACTGAGTTACTTGCTT
>JAUZTB010000127.1:37321490-37337225 GCA_034780895.1 Rhynchobatus australiae | reverse complement strand
AGTGCATTGGTGTTTGGTACAACTCTGGTTTGTCTCTAAAATCATTGACTTTACAGCATTTATTAAACACCCTCTAGGACTGGAAATGTATATTTAAACTTATCTGATTGATTTCCTTTCTTGTAAGATATTAATGAACGATATGCAATTATGACAAACTAAAATTTTATCATTATCAGTGCTGACAAGTTCCTTTTTCTAGCATTAATTATATGAATCCAAGTTCCATGGTTGACAATGCAACCTGATGTCTCCAGATACTAATCCACTAATGTACCATTGTGTTACTGCATCCATGAGGTCAAACAGGCATAATGGCAAGGTTTTATACATGTCTACTTGTAAAACCAATTGGTAAGAAAATAACATGATCTCCCATCCCATTGCACCAAAGGATTAAAATGCACAATGGAATTTTTCCCAGTACTTGTATATTGCCCATCTCTGCCAGCAATGTCTCACCAAAAACCATAATAATCTTTTGCAAAAACTTTGCAACACATAACAAGCAAAATATTGCAGATGCTTATATAAAGGCATGTTGGAAATATTCAGTGGGTCAAGCAGCATCTGTGGAGAGTTTGATTCAAGGCAAATACAACCTTTTGCTGCCATTGGCCAGCTGGCTCTGAGGTATATGCTACCTCCCCAAAGCCCCTCACATGGTGCTGGATTATTTCATCAAGTTCTCCCTATTAACCTTTGCTTCTTAAAACAAAAACATTACCATCATATTTCTACAGGAAAATAAATTATTCATTCCACATACGAAAAGGTTTCTGTACCTTATCAGGATTAATTTTGTCGTACAGTTTTAACACATACAGTACTCGATCCTGGATGCTGTTCAGTGAAAGAGGAGGCAGATCCCCATACTGGCGACATGTCTGCTGGAACAAACTACACCTCTGCAATAGGGGAAAATAAGATGATTTTAAAGATGTGAATAACCTAGTCTAAGCTAATCTAAAGGACATGCTTCCATGCAAAAATACATTAACAGCATTACTCTGATATAATCCATGGATGAAATTCCCATGGTTTCAAAAGTATAATTACAAACTTGCAGCCACAGATACAGAATAGAACCAATCCTCTTAATAGTTATTTGGAAGAGATATGAACTGGAGTAATGAAAGAGAGCTGGAGCATATCTCTTCAGTTCTAACAGAAGTTCATTAGTCCAAAATATTAACTTGCTCTCTAAGCAGGTACTGTCTGATAAACTGAGGTTCCATCATTTTATGTTTCAACCCCTTTAGTGGTTGAACCAGCAGCCTTAGGTCATAAAAAACCTGGACACTGTTATAGCAGTTTCTTCAGCTGAGTGGGGAGGGACGGTGTCAAGGGAAGTAGCACGACACTAATCTGAGATTATCTTGAAACAAGGAGCATTCTGTTTAAAAATAGTTGGCTACTGGTGTCGGTTTAGGGATAAATATTGGCCAGGACAGCAGGCAAACCTCCCACCATTCTGTAAAGAGAACCTATGGTTATTCCTCAAAAGATATCCCTAAAATATATCTGCACTGTGCTATCAAACTTTCTATGTTGTGATACATTTATCATTCTTTGTATGTTTGATAGAACAAATTTACTCTAATAATTTTCAAATGGCCAAGTGCACACAACTTTTTTTTACCTTCATGTCCACCTGAGTGTGTTTTCTATCTGCTTTGGACTTGTATCGCCACTTCTCTTTCTTTCTTTTCCATTTTCCTTGTTGCCATTCCTCTCGCCCCTTGAAATCCAGACTCAAACCTAACCCGCTCTTCCACCTATGCACTCTCCTGCTATTATCATGGAGCTGATTCTTTCTTAAAACAGCCTCTCTCTTTGTGGCTCCCCAAGCATCCTCTGAATAGCTAATGAGGCATTTGTCATTGTTGCTACATTGCTCAATCCAACTCTCTCCAACACTGGGGCTTAACCATGCTGATATCCTTGCTATCCTACTCACCCAATCTAGTGCCACCCTTTGGACAGCTGCCCTGTTTCCTTGCATCTGCCCCCTTGAACATACAATTTAGAAAAATACATCATTCATGAAATTATTGTTGACAATTGGATCATTATTGACAGAAAGCTAATGATGTCAATTCACCTGCTAAATAATTCCTCTCTGCCAAGTATCTTCTACTTTTTGTCATGCTCATCACAAAAATCAGAACTTGGTGTCCCCTTACTTCACCAGCACTTTCCTCCCTGTTTCTTGTACCATGCCCTACCCCTCTCCCCTTGTTCACTGCCCACCAAAACACCATAAAAGTTCCCTCATATTTTAATTGCTTTCTTCCCCGAGCCTCTGCACAATGCAACATCCCATCCTTGGTGGTTTCAAACTCTATCTTGATTCATCTTGCATTCTCTTCAAATTCACCACTCTCCTACACTCTTAATCTTTCTTTCAATGTAGACTCCCTAATCCACATTCTCAGTCACACCTTTGACTCTGCCACTGAACAAAACCCTACTAGTTCCATTTTGTCAACTGTATATGCTGACCACTTCCTGGTATTGCTCTCCAATCTCATTCCCTTTGCCCCTCCACTCCCCCAAAAAACTAGTCCCCTCTAGGTACTCTCCCAGAAAATATCCTCTCCTAACTTAATTACAGTTATACTTTCAGAATCTCGACCATCTAATCTTTAACATCATTTCTGCAGCTACTGGTATGCACAAAGGCTTCCCTCCACCTTTGATGCCCCAGTTATTAAAATAATATTCTCACTATGGCCGTTCCTAATTGTAATCCACATTTCCACTCCCTTAAATCCAAGGTTGCAGATTTGTACAGGTAGGCCAAACAATTAGTTTAACCATCAGTCTGGTTAGATTTCAAAGCAATATTGGACCTCATATCTATTTGAGAAAGCTCAGCAACATTAGAGGATCAACTTGTAGGTCCGAGCTAACTTATGACTTCTTCAAACTGCAAAACAACTTAATAAACCACTGAACCCTATACGCGCATGACTGCATGGCCAGATTCTGCTCTAACTCCATCTACAAGTTTGCAGATGATACCACTATAGGGGCTGGATCTCAAATAACGCTGAGTTGGAGATAGAGCGTTTAGTGACATGGTGTCATGACAAGAACCTTTCCCTCAATATCAGCAAAACAAAAGAGCTGGTCATTGATTTCAGGAAGCGGGCAGTAGCAGTGCTCCTGTCTTCATCAACAGTGTTGAGGTCAAGAGGGTTGGGAGCTTCAAGCTCATAGGAATGAACATCACCAACAGCCTGTCCTGGTCCAACCACATAGATGCCACAGCCAAGAAAGCCCAGACTTCCTCAGGAGGCTATAGAAATTTGGCACGTCCCCTTTTTGACACTCACCAATTTTTATCGATGCACCACAGAAAGCAACCTATCTGGATGCACCTTGGTGTGGCAACTGCTCTACCTGTGACCACAAGACACTGCAGAGAGTTGTGGACACAGCTTAGCACATCACAGAAACCAGGACTCTTTACTTACTGTTGCCTCAGTAAAGCAGCCAACAGAATCAAAGACCCCACCCACCCTGGACATTCTCTCTTCTCCCCACTCCCATCAGGCAGATGAGACAAAAGCTTAAAAGCATGTACCACCAGGCACAAGGACAGCTTCTATCCTGTTGTTATTAGGCAATTAAACGGTTCCCTAATGCAATAAGGTGGACTCCTGACCTCACAATCTACCTCGTTATGACCTTGCATCTTATTTTCTATCTGCACTGCACTTTCTCTGTAGCTGTGACATTATATCATCTTATCTTGTACTACCTTAATGCACTATGTATTGAATTGATCTATATGAACAGTATGCAAGACATGTTTTCACAGTACCTCAGTACAAGTGACAATAATAAACCAATTCCAATCCTGGTTCCTCCCTTTGCAACTTATTTGCCTGAATTTCCTTCCCCCTACTGACTGGGCCAAAATTCTAGGTTGTCCCAGACCCACTCTACAAGGCCTAAACCCAAACATAGTTTCTACTCTATTGTCCCTTGGTTGCTCTTTCAACTCACCTCATCACAAGATACATCCTTTGATTTGATTACTACATTTCTAGCAATCCAATTTTCCTTCTGGTCATCTATGACAACTGATATTGTTGACAATTTCACAATGTACCACCTCCCTCACCTTTAATCATCATCCATCTCCTCAATAAAACAATTCAACTATCCTTGCGAACTACCATACTTTCTTCAGCCTTTCCTGTATATCCTCAAATCTGTAACCATTTACTCTGGGATTCTTTGTTCAAATGTCTTCAAAACAGCTTTGTTCCCTGTATATAATTCTCTCTCTTGCTTAATGACACCTTTAAAACCTACCTCACTAACAAAGCTTTTAATCATCTGTCCTCATATCTCCAGAAGCAGAATCACAGTGTTGTACAACATGGAAACAGGCCCTTCAACCCAACTGATCTATGCCAACCAAGGTGCCTTCCAAAGCTAGTCCCATTTGCCTCTAAACTTTTCCTATCCATGTACCTATCTAAATGTCTTTTAAACACTATTTGTACCTGCCTCTACATTTCCTCTGGCAGCTCGTTCCACATACTCATCACCCTCTGTGAGAAACTTGCCTCTCAGGTCCCCTATAAATTTTCCCCTTGCCTTAAACCTACGCCTTTTACTTTTAGACTCCACTATCTTTGGAAAAGGACTGTGAATATCCACCTCATGATTTTACAAATCTTTACAAGGTCAATCCTTAGCCTCCTTCCTTCCAGCGAAAACAATCCCAGCCTATCCAGTCTCTCCTTATAACACAAGCCCTCCAGAATCTTTTCTGCATGTACCACCTAGTTTAATCACATCCTTCCTATAGAATGGCAACCAGAACTACATATAATATTCCAGGTGCGGTCTCTCACCAATGTCCAGAAGTAGCTCGACTTTGATCTTTTGTTTGAACACACCCATGTGAAGCACTTGGAGGATATCTGTGCTATGCAAGTGATAAATACATCCATGTGAATTATGTGCGGGATTGGCCACTCAAGTCTGCTCCACTACTTAAGATGACAGCTGATTTGACTGTCATCCTCAACTCCACACTCCTGTTCATGATAACCTTTCACTTGCTTAGCAAATGGGTAACCCCTTAAAATGTGACCCCTAGTTTCAGATTTTCCCATCAGTAGAAAGAACTGGTCTACATCTACTGCTTCAGCCCTTCAGTATCTTGTGTTTCAATCAAGCCACTCTTGACCTCTCACTCTTCTAAACACATAGGACAAGAAAATGATGCTAAGGTAAAAGATCAGTCATGAATTTGTTGAATGATGCAGTAGGCGCGAGAGAATGAATTTATACTCCTGTCCAACCTTTCCACATGAGACATCCCTCCCATTCTCAGTATTAGCCAAGTAAATCTTCTGAAAAGTGCTTCTAACACAATCGACATCCTTTGCTAAATAAGGAACATACAGCACTCCAGATGTTGTCTCACTAATCCTCCAAAGACATGAAGCACTTTTGCATTCAATTCATCTGGCAATAAACAATAATATTATTCGATTTCTCAATCACTTGCTGTACCTACATATCTGCTCTCTGCAGATCACTGGGAGACAAGATTCTGAGAGCTCTGCAATCTCTCACTACTTACATTTTCTACTAAAATGGAAAACTTCATTTTTCCAAACTATATGCCACTTGCCAGATCTTTACCCGCTTCATAATCCATTTCCCTTTCCAACCCCCTTGTACCCACTTCGCAACTCACTCCCCTACCTATCCATTACTGAAGCTGCTGTTATACAAAGCTCTGAATTCATGATAAGCATTATATAAATGCAAATCTCATTCCTTGCCCATTTTGAGAACTATACCTTTATTCAATTGCCCTGACCTTGGAAACCGACAGGAGCAGAGATCAGTGAGAGCTGCACTTCCCCCAAGCCCAAATCCTGGTTTCAAGGAATGATTGCAGAAAGTACACGGAATTTACCGGCCGGGACCGAGTACCTTGCTGCAACAAGTAACGTTACCAGAGCCCCGCCGAGACAGCGCCCGGCCCCCGCCGCCAGCACCGTCCCCGGCGGAACCCTGCCCGGCTCACAGCCACGCTGCAGCCTTCTCATTACCTGAGCTGGCCGCGCTGCGGCGGGAGCCTGCCCACTGAAGCCATGGTAGTGGTTTGGTCCGGCCAGGATCGGGAGCTGGGCCCCGAGCCCCAGGCCCGTCCTTGGCCCGCTCCAAGGTTGCGGCCACCGGCGGAGGCACCGAGACAGAACACGCGACGCCATCTTGGTCGAAATCCCAGCGCGCACCGCGGCAGCCATTAAAAAAAATAGGATGCGCGTGCGCACCAGAGGCTGCTCTTCGCCGCTTCTGCCGCAGGCGGCGCAGCTGAGCGAGGCTGAGGGGCGATCACTGCAGGACTGGAGACCGCAGGTTGTCCACCAACCCCCAGGCGAGTCCACGTGAGGACAAAACCCGGAGCAGGAGCACACATTCGGTCCCACTCCGCCATTCAATGTTCACGACTAATTTTCTTCATCAGCATTGTTTTTGTCTTGTCCTATCTGTATCTGGCTTGATACCTCTAATTTACAGAAACGGGTCCTGTTTTGAATGAAATGACTGGACCACCAGTGTTGAGGGGTATAGAATTCCAGATATTCAGCACCATCTCACTGAGGAAATTCCTTGTCAGCTTCAGTTCTAAACGGCCTTCTCCCTTATTTAGAGAACGTGACCTCCTTTAGTTCTGGACTCCTTAGCCAGGGGCATGTATCCTTCAAGCTCTGTAAGGGCAACTCTGTATGTCAACTGTCCTTTTCCCCTCCATAGTTGAGAGGTAAAATTCTGAGAGTTGAGAATGGAGAGGAGAGAGGAGAGGGAGAATAAAATGGAATTAGAGTAGGATTAGTGCAAATAGGTGCTTGATGATCAGCGTGAATTCAGTGGGCCAAAGGGCCTGTTTCTATGCTGCTGAGACCTTCTCGTGGACTGTATTTGCCAAAGAAGGTGTGGTAAAAGATGCAGTGATCCTTGTTGAGGTTTGCCCTGAGTAGTTGCACAACAAAGGATTCTGTAATCTACAGGCTGTTCCCAGGGACCTGTGCCGTACTTGGTGAAAGAAGCACTTTGGAAGACCAACAGGTTTTGGGCAGCCCAATGTAAGGAGAGGTCTGCAATTGACTATTACTGACCACCATGTCCCAGGAGCATATGCTAAGAAACACACTGAAGCCCTGTACAGTCACTGCAAATGCTTTATAGAGAAGAACCACAGCCTAGGGTACTACCAGCTCTGGAGATTGAGGAACTACACCCTGTTCAAAACAGTTTCTTTAACATAAATGGTACTGATGACCTGTAAAAAATGTACTGAATTGATGCTATAATGAATGGTGAGAAAGACATATACTGAATGTATTTACAGTACATATAAAACATATTTGAAATAAAAAACTAATGAGAATATAATGTCCTTTTAAATATTCAACTCATGTAAAGGAAAATGTTCTTTGAAATTGGAGTCTGCTGTTGTTAGTGTTTTATATAGTAACTCACATTTTGGTAATTCAAAGATATGTAAAAAAAAATAAAGAAAAAACATTTTCTATAATTTGAACACAAAATATTTTCTCTTTATATGTACAACAGTTCCTTTTAAGATTATTGGTTCATGCAATTTCTATTTTATATTTCAGATCAGGTTCTTGGACCTATCCTTTACTACCACTTTAATCCTTTGAGTTTTGATGTTTTCCCTTTAACTTTTCATTATCAACCATACAAAGCATTATCTCTGGTAAATAACAAACAGCAAACTCAGCCATTAAGCTGAGAGAACAGCAAAGAAAGACTTCTACCAATGCAGTGCCTAT
Source organism: Rhynchobatus australiae (assembly GCA_034780895.1). Classification (NCBI taxonomy): domain Eukaryota; kingdom Metazoa; phylum Chordata; class Chondrichthyes; order Rhinopristiformes; family Rhynchobatidae; genus Rhynchobatus; species Rhynchobatus australiae. The sequence goes on along the minus strand of JAUZTB010000127.1, from coordinate 37,329,381 downwards.
TACAACCACAGGAGTGGGTGAGACAAGTGTTTTAGAAATGCAGTCAATGTTGTTACATAGAAAACACAACAGTAAGTTACAAACCACAAACAAGAATATAATTATAACCAGATATTTTTTCAGCTATGTTGATTGTAGGATAAATATCATCCAAACACTGCAAAGAACTTCCCTGTTCAAAACAGAGCCGTGTAAGAAAAATGAGTCTCAGTTTAACATCTGACCTGAAAGATAGTACTCCTTCAGTTATGCCCTAGAAGTAGGATTTCAACTCACACTCTTCTGACTCAGAGGCAACATTGCTACCAAAAATGCTGCAGCTAGCAGCCAGTACCCCAACACCAGAAATGGTCCCAAAGTCGATTTAGTGCCTGATCAAAATCTGACTTTTGCCACACCCTTCCTCTTGAAGGTATCATGTAGTGATTGGAACCTGAACCAACATACTGAAATTCCAAGATAACCCTCTCTTCATGCATAATACTTTGCAAATTTATTTCAGTACTTGTTCTTATGAATATTGAATTGGGTTGGCAGCACTTCAGTACCTGTCATTGCCATGGTGACAATGGATTGTCCTTCAATTCCCCACATTTGACTAGGTTCTATGATGCCTTTAACACTTCGATGTGCTGTTTCCTAATGAAAACTCTTTGGCCAGTGTTTTCCCCTTACCTAAGCAACATGGGAGCTTTTCAGCTACTGTATACACCATTCTGTGGAACAATGCTGTATGGCACTTTTGTTAGAGACAATACAATTATAAAGTTTTGATTTGAAAGGAATCCTATGCTGGATATATAACTGAAAATGTGAGGGCACAGAAAACCCAAACAATTATGAGAAGTTAGGGAGAATGTTAGTCGAAATGTTTTGATAGGTGCTGGAAGAGTGGCTCCAGACTAGTGCGCACACTACATGATGGCAAGAACTCTGCTGCTCAGTATTACTGCATTTGATCCCCACTTTATTGGAGAGATGATGCTTTTTAATCCAATATTTATAAAATACATATAGAAATTAATTGGTTTTATTATATACAGATTTGTGACATTATAACCTCTAATTTGCCTGTTTAAATAAGTACAATTACTCTAGTTTTGGAAACTTTTCAAAGTTCTATCTCTGTTAATAGGAAAGGCAACAAGCCAAACAGCCACATGGAAGTAAAATGAGGCTGGTTTTACTCTTAGTAAATGTGAATACAACTCAAATTTTCCAACTTTACATCATTAGAGATTGTTTCAACCAACAGTGAACAGAGGAAAACATAATCTGCTCATTTATCACCTGTCAAAACCATATACAGTGCTCACCCAGGATCGCCCTACAAGTGCATTTGGAAAGGAACAGTAGTGTCTGACTACTGCAGTTACACACAAGGTAAATCTTCACAACTATTTAAATATAAATATTAAATAGTTATGCATTGACGTGCACTAAACATTTTACAGAAATAGTCCAGTAACTTACAGCACACCCCTGCAGTAAAAAAGGCATGTGCATAGCTCAGCAAATCAATACAAATATTGTGGAAAAACATTACATTCTGCACAAAACCCAGAAGTCACTTTATTTGTGTCAAAGTCTTTTTATCCTTCAAGGCTTTGGTGCCTTTCAGCCAAAAAGGAAGTAAACAAGTTTCAAATAAACAACCGATGACCCAGTTTATCCTGTATAATCTTGAGACAGCAATATATTCATTCTGTTCTGATTCCCAAGTATTTGTATATATACACAGTGCTATCGTTCTTTCTGGCCAGGAGACACGAGTCCTCCTCTGCCCAGTAAAATAGTGACCAGTCCCCACTGGTGTCATGCTGTAGCATGGTTGAGATATGGCCAGACAGTACATCCCAAAGTACCAGGGTTCCGGGAGTTACAATTGCAGCAACGGACTGGCCCTTCACACCACCATCAATGTACCTGATTAAAGAAATACAAATCAATGAATAGTGACGAAAACAATATTCCTACAAATGTGTCATTGACCCAATTGAAGGAACATCTGGCTAACTTGATTCACAGAATGGCCTACTTCTGCACTGTAACCACTGTGTCTAAAATAGCTCTACATAACAGCAATCCAGGTGGTCCTACTCCCTGCAAGTTTCTTCATTTCAGATACTTATTCAAGCCCTTTTTGATTACTACAATTGAATCTGCCCCCACTATCAACTCTGAAAACACGTTCCAAACCCAAACCATTCATTGCATAAAAATAGTTTTTCCTCATATTGTGGTTCTTTTGCCCATCACCTTCATTCTACAATTGCCTGATTGATAAGAACATGATATATGGAATATAATGTGAAAGCTTGAAAGGCATTGACATTTAGAGGGCCTGTGTGTTCTTACATACAAATCACTGGTACAGCAAACAATTAGAAAGACAAATGCCATGTTGGCCTTTATTACAACAGGATTTGAGGACAAGATTTGAAACACATTTCTCCAATTATATAGGACCTTGGTAAGAAAGCACCCAGAATACTGTTATATAGATCTAGGTCACCCTACCGAAGGAAGAGCTTACTTGTGATTGAGGGAGTGCAACCAAAATTCATAAGATGATTGCTGGGATGCCCGGTTTGTTCTTATGAGGATAAGTTAACCAGATTGGGCCAATACTTTGAGTTTAGAAGAATGAGAGATTGAACGCACAAAACAGGCTTGAATGTGGTAGAAGCTTTCTCTGGCTGGGATGTTGCCAAGAACGAGAGGTCACAATCTCAAGATAAGGGGTTGGCCATTCAAGACTGAGAGAAGAAACTTCTTCATGTCGACGGTACCCAAGAGGAATGTGGAGGCTTAGACTCTGAACATATTCTCCTTGATTCCTTAAAATCTGCCCATTTGAACATGTTAGTAAGGAAAGTGGCACTGAAGTTTAAAAAAAAGGTCAGCCATTGTCTTACTGAATTACACAGCAGGTGTGAGTAGTTGAATGGTCTACTGTTTCTTATATTTCTTACATAGTTGGGCAGGAGCCTGGAGCTTGCAAGAAATTATGGGCACTACTGTCACATAAAAGCAATTTGGCTGAATCAATTTCCTGGTGGATGGATTCAGTTAAAGTGATAATATACTGATCAAAGTCACATGGACACGCACAATTTCATTCATGTTCAAACATTGTTATAGTAGACATAAACTTCATCAGCTTTCTAATGGTTCTGATGATTAAGGCAGTAAGATGGGTTAACAATACTTCAGGGAGAGAATGCAACTGATCAAGAGAGACAGAAAGCACTGACTGCACTTGGAAGCCATGTTTATCTCAATATCTGACACTGAAACAAAGTATGACACAACTCCATTTCCTACCCCCACTGCTGGGAAAGCTAACCTCATAGTATACAATGCTAATCCACAAAATTGATGGGAAAATACAACTTACAGAGAAACCTTTCCAGAAAAAGCTGCAATGTATGCATTTAACAGTCTAATATTATGCTTGAGAGTGGCCAATCTATGTATAGCCCAGAGATGTACTGAGCATCAAAGGGCATTTTTATATAGGAAGGTATTGGTACACATGTAGTACAGATGGACCTTACCTCCCACTGCATTCCACAGGAACTGTGTATGACATGATTGGTTTATTTTTCCCATTCATAGGATTAACACCAAGCATTCTCAAAACACAGATCTGTCCTCCAACCAATCCTTCACAGGTGCCAATGTATCGATGACTGAGGAGAATGAATAATATCCCCTAAATTTCAAAAGTAAAAGAATTATTACTAAATATTTATTTCAGAGGGAACAGTCTGCTTTAACTCTGCAGACTTCTTACCAATTTAGAAGCTGCATTCATGATTTAATTATTGTCCTTTCTATTTACTAACAAGCAATTCTCCAGATTATAATCCTTAAATCTACGCATACTTTGTGAAATTCATAAACTGGTGATATTGATCATAACGATCTAGGTCAAATATGTAGTGGCAGAAATAAAATAAAACTGCAAGTGTAAAAAAATCTACAGAACTGATTGTGTCTTTACTTTGAGGGGAGGTAATTGGGGAGAGAAGGACATGCATATTTCAGGTATCAATCTTGATCAAAACATTAACTGATATTACTTTCTTTCCTCACTGATGGTATGACTTGTACCATGAAATCCCAGCACTTGTAGTTTCAACTGCAAGTTATTTAATCAAGAAGCCAAGCAGTGAACAGGTCCAGAGATTGTACTGCTCTCATTTGTTGGCATTCCAAACAAAGCAAGTGAAATTAAATACTACTGGTCCAGAGTCAAATTGTACTAAAGGGGTATATCTAAGTTTTGAAATTATTAAGAGAAGCAAACATTCCATTTTCTTTTTGGAGTACTGACTTGTTTTTAATTACATCTTTTGCCTCAAATCAGGGCTTTGAATGAAAAATATCTATGTGCTGTTTTCAGAGTCAGCCTTGTTTTAATTAAATGTAAAGCTTGCTTCTAAATTTAAGTAACCATCTCCTTCCTGCACAGTGCTTGTATTTACTGCACCTAACATTACCTGTTCTGCATATACACTGAAGCTCACATTAATATGTCATGTGATGTAAACTTTTGGGTGTGACTGTATCATCAGGGAATCAATTAAATTCATTTAAAATCCTTTTGATCAACTACAATTTTCCACCTTATCAGTTTGAACTGGATTCAGAACATAAGAGGTGAAGGCCCCTCCCTCACAAAAGGCTCCTAGTAAGAAGAGTTCTAGATTGTATACAGGTTTCTATTTAGTCCCTGGTCCCCAGCACCAGTAAATCCATTTTTATTACACATCCTTTCTCATTATTCTGCCACCAATGCCCTTCCTTGAAGGCAGAAACGTCAAAACAGTGTTGTGAAATAATGCCACTGCCTGTGGTTATAAAGGTAAAACTGTTGTGCCTTACAGACTGGGAATAGGCCTTCTGGCAGACAGTGCCAGGGTAGCTTTCACTTAAATGGATCTTCTTGAGCAGGTGTCCAGTCTTCAAGTTCCTAAGAGGTAAACAAAAACAATTTGGACAGTGTTTCACCCTCTGTGACACCTGAACAACACCCATTCAATAACGTCACATGATTTATTGCTGACAAAAAATATGGAGAATGCCATTAAAATGCCTTCAATTGTTTAATAACTACTTCTATGTAGTTATTTATCAAAACTTTCAAAACAGCCTTTGTAGGTTTTGCATATTTAATTTAAAAAAACATATTGCTGCCCAATTGGCAAATGGGGCAAACTGCTTTTTTAATGAATTAAAACTTAATTAATGAAGTTTTGGCTGAGAAAACGAGTTTCCCACCATCTATGTGAATGATGGGCATGTTCAAGGGGCATATTTTTCATATTCCTACCTCCAGGATGGTGGGGCACAGCTAGAGAAAAGGTTTACAACTTTGCTGGAGAGAACAAAAGGATACTCACAACCATGTTAATATGAAGGCAACAAAAAGAACAATGAGGGACAGCAGCTGGGGAAGAGAGAGGCTGCAGGGCAGGCGGAGCAGCTGAAATTGTGTCCAAAGTATTTTACTATTTTAGGTTATGCCTGGGAGTTTTATTACTTCCAAGATGTTTAAAGTAATTTCAACCAAGCCATGAAATGAAATCAGATCAAATGGTGAAGTGAGCACAATGAGTCAAGCAGTTAAAAGAAGAAAGATTTGCACATTTATGGTGGCTTTCACAGCCTTGGGGAGCTCCAAAGGCAATGGTACATCTTTTGAAGAGCAAGCCCTGTTGTAGGAAATATGACAGCCAATTTGCACACAGCAACATAATAACCAGATAATGTTTTTTTAAAAGTGATATTGATTGAGGGATAAATATTACAACTCACCCACTCCTCTTCCACAGGATGTTATAAAATCTACCCAAGAGGGAGACAAGGCTTTGGTTTGAAACAAAGGCACTCCTGACAATGCAGGACTCTCAGCATTGCACTGGAACATCAGCCTAGGTTGGAGTGCTTCTGACTCACAGGCTAATGTGCTACCAGCTGAACAATGGCTCATGGTGATAATGTTGATAAAGAAACAAACGGGGATCAAGTTCTCACCAAATGACAATGTTGCTCATTATAGTTGATCCAATCAAAGCTTCCATTTGCCCTTCAACTTCGCTGAAAGCCAGGACCATCTCATTGGGTGGGACGAGTTGCATAGATTGCTCACTCCTAACCATAAAATTCAGTCAGTAAATTTGCCCAAACTTTAAAATTAACACAAAATATTTCCTATCCTCTCTTCTTCCAAACATTCACCCAGTTCTGTATAGGCACCATTTTCTGTTAAGGCTCAGGAGCGGCCTCTGTGCATTTACCAATGCCAGACTTGGGAAATGAAAAACCCATTTAAGCTACGACTCATAAGCATGGCCTTCTGTAGCCTATTTTATGCTTTGGTGACACTGCTTCCAAGTTCATCATTATACAAGCAACTTATCATAATCAAGAAGTCAGCATTATCCTAGGGAACCTTTAACACAAGGAGTAGGAGAAAAAGACGTGCAATATTTTGCTTGTTACATCTAGACTGCTTAGATATTCAAAGCGAAATCAGAATGGTTAAAATCTCATGTAGGTACAGATATTCTATCTGACTGGCCTCCCATACCTCCCAGCAATTGAATCCCGAGCTGAAGACTTGAACTAATTTCCCTTTGTTGTTTCATTTCTCTTGAACCATCTTAAACCCCTGCATCATCTTAACAGTCTGAGCACACAGAAGCTAACATGGTCTGCTAGCCGAGGAGTTGCTGACCAAAGCAAATTAATAAATAATAAAAAAATAGTTTCTGACCTTCCTTCTTTGGAGAGGGTGTTCAATTCTATGCTCTGACTCTGGAGTGTACCATAAGAGCAGACCAACCTCCTTCCAGCCAGCCCCAACACTGCATTTATATCTCCTGCTTGCAGCAGGGTGTGTTCCATGCAGCCTCTCTCTGTAGAGCGTAATACCCTTATAAGAAGTGGAAAAACAATCCATCTTTATCATTGAGAAGAGGAACCACCAGTCTTCATCCTAGCCAAGCATTGTACAATTCTCTTGTATTCATTATTAGAATTACAGTGACGCTGTGGGAAAATAACAGATTTCTCTCTGCATAAAATATAGCCCCCTCTACTCTAAAACACTCCCAGGACAGGTACAGTATGGGCTGGTTACAAAATAAAACTCCAAATACACTTCCCAATCAGAACTTCCTGAATTAGAAATGGGATTGCTCCTATGCTCTATTCAGAACTGTGATAGAGATTTTCTGAGAAAATAATTTCCCCAGTGACATAACTCCACACAGATTTTATATTGAGTCACTCCAAAACCTGTTGCCAAGAGGAATTTAAGTGGGCACTTGACATCTCACCTTATATTTTCCACACTCCTTTCATTAGGAAGCAGTTAATCTCTGCTCTGTGTTCAAATCTTAGTTTGGTAGCTTTCAAACCTATTACGATTATGCTACATCACAATGCATCAGTAGTCAGACAAATGTGGCAACGTGCCAATTTCAACAGTCTGATTATAAGGTGTTGTGGTATATTGAAAAACTGCAGTGCTTTGCATGTGTAATTCAATCAGCAGTGGAGCACATTTATTGTTTTGTCAGTGTTTTTTGTGGCCTTACTTTACTTCCCTTATCTCCAGGCTCCCAAAGGCCACACACAGAATGTTTACGGCATCTGGAATGGGGATGAGTTCAATTATGGGAACCTGAAAGGAAGGGGAAAGAACCAAAATCAATATTAAAATCATAAAACCTTCAAAAATGAACTCTCATCTTCCTTAATCTCCATACCTAAACACAGTAAAACCTGTACATGTAAGCAGTTGAACAGTTGCCAACGTGTCTCTCGAATATATCTAATTGGATAAGATACTGACTTTCACCAGGACAACATTGAC
>JAUZTB010000127.1:35677711-35687893 GCA_034780895.1 Rhynchobatus australiae | reverse complement strand
CTGTGGCAAGTACATCCTTTAATTAGGTAAGGAGGCCAATACTCCAGGTGAAGTGCCAACAAAGCCCAATATAATTACAATTAGATATCTTTATTCCTGTGTTCAAATCCTATCGTAATAGAATCCAACATACTATTTTCTTCCTTGCTGTATCTGCACATCAACTTTCACTGATTTGTGTACATGTCATCATTTCCCAACATGTCATCATTTAAAAATTTCTCTTGCTTTTCTGTTTTGTGCACCAAAGTGAACTCATTTTTTCCTACATTATATTCCATCTTGCTCATTCACTTGGTTTGTATATACACTAACTCCTTAAAGCCTCTGTATGTTCTCCTCCTTACTTGCAATCCCACCTGTTTTTGTATCAGAAACGTGGAAAAGTTACATTTGGTCCCCTCAGCCTAATGTTGCTGTAAATTGTGACTAATCAGGGACCAAGCACTGATCCCTGCAGTACGTGACTAATATCAGCCTGGCAACCTGAGAGAGAGTCATTTGTTTCCACTGTTTGCTTTCTGAATGCGAACCATATCTGTATCCTTGCTGGTATATTACCCTCAATTCTATGTCTTATTGCCTTGTTGCTCAACCTTCTCTGTGGCATCCTATTGAAAGCCTCTGAAAACATATATACACCACTGGTTCCTCCTTATCTATTCTACTTGTCATATGTTCAAAAACTCCAATAGATTAGTCAAATGTAATTTCTCATTCATAAATTCATGCTGACTCTGGTCAATCCTATTCCTTTCAGGTGTGAAATCAGAAATTTCTTCACTCAGAAGGTGATGATTCTTTGGCATTCTCTACCTTAGAGGGCTCTGGAGTCTCAATTGCCAAGGATATTGAAGACAGAGATCGATAGATATTAAGGGAATCAAGGGATTATGATTTTAGTGCAGGAAGGTGGAGCTGAACTAATATCAGCCATGATCAAGCTATTTGATCCCAATTCCAGGTTACCAGTACTTTTGTCATTTTCAGGTGGATGTGGAACAACCAGATTTGGTGAATTTTCCAGAGTTCGAATTGGCTGATTTCCAGGAATGTATCCTGAGCCCTGGAGATGTCCTTTTTATCCCAGTCAACTACTGGCATTATGTAAGGTCTCTGGATGTCAGCTTCTCTGTCAGTTTCTGGTGGTCCTGATCATTGCTCCTGGAATGTGGAACATCAAGCAAATGGGGGAATGGTGTGTGAATTCTAAAGCTCAAGGTGAATGCATCAGCAATTGACCTAACACAGGAAGACATGCAGACTGAGCAAAAGCTTGGGAGAGAGCGATGCTGGACGGGAACTGCAGAAAGTTGCACAACCGGTGAGGGAAAGGAGGCTGTGTACAGGGTTTTGATCATTACTGTATCAGTAATCAAAGAAAAATTCTTAGTGCAGCTGCCAATAGCTTCCAGATTATACTACAGCTCATCGTCAGGAGCAACTCAGCGCAGTGCAGCTGATCTGATTACCTCTGGGTGGAGCTTTCTACAAGACTAACAACCCTTTACGTTCAGTCCCATCTCCAGGCAGCTGCTGAAGCAGAGTCAACAAGGAAAGTTACAAAGACGGGCAAACCCGAAGGCTTTTGAAGACTGAGAATTTTAAACTGTATCGTTAGGTTTAAGGCAAAGCATTTTTCATTTGATCAATCAAAATAAAGACAAAGCATTTTCAAGTATTGAAACATATTGGTATTTTGTTATTGTGTAAAGCAGTGAATACCTTTTTGTTTTTCTAGATAATTTGACAGGTCTGTTAAGAATGCAGCAAAACCTTTTTTAAGGAAGGGTGAAGGAAAGTATCTGCAGTCTCTTGTGTCTCTCTGAAAGAAAATTATACTCTCACTAAGCAAGGAGAAATAGTTTAATCCAGAGGATTTCCTAAGGCTCCTTAACCTTCCCACACTGTGTGGATTCAGGATGAATTGCTGCCTAATTCATCCTTCTCGCATGCACCAGCATCATGTGCTGACGAGTTCCATGCTAGGAAGCACTACAGTGTGGTCTTTCACACTGGAATTGTTTGAGGCGTTGCCACCAGCTGGGAATATCTCAGCCTTGACTCCTTGACAGATGAATCCCATTATCCCCCTGCTCAACTGGGTGTAGAGGTTTCCTTCCCTCAGTGATTGAGGAGTGAAGTTCCCTCCTCATGCAGCAGATTCACTGATGTATCAGTTCGCAGCAAGAGACTGGTGATACTGCTTCTCTCACAACAACAGTGACAGCTGCAGTATTTTGACACGTGAAACAGTTTGGAATATTTTGAGACTTTCAACACCTTCAGTGAGCAAAACCTTGCTTCATATTCTGGCATGAATTATGTTTGGGAGAGGGAAAACATGAAGATGGTAATGAGATTGGTGCTGAATTTGTTTTATTGTACTGCTGTAAAACATGTACCATGATATTGCGGGTGTTTGAGAATATTGAGTGGAAATGGAGCTGTATTGGAATACCTTCATGGTTGAATAATCTGCTAACACTCATACTTCATCCTCCCACATGATGGTTGGTCACTTGACACAGTTGCTGTGGGTAAAAATCCTCAAAATTCACACCTTTTTCTCAAACTCCTCTAAGTTTTATTTTCCTCTCTGTGGATACAACATGGGATCAGAAGCAAGTTGGCTGATTGGATCCAAAACTGTTTTGGTGACAGGAGGCAGAGGATAGTGGTGGAAGGGTGTTTCTCTGATCAGAAGTCTGGGACTAGTGAAGTACCGCAGGGATCAACACTGGGAACTTTGCTATTTGGGATATAAATTACTTGGATATGATCAAAGGCATGATTTTATTAAATTTGCAGATGACACAAAAATAGGTGGTGGTGAGAATAGCGATGAAGGTTGTCTAAGGCAGGATATAGATCAGTTGGAGAGCTGGGTGGAACATTGGCAGATGGAATTTAATCCTGTACGAGATGATGTATTTGGTAAGTCAACTCGGGGTAGAAGATGGTAGGCCACTAAGGAAATGCTGATAAACAGAGAGGCCTATGGATCCAAATCCATAATTCCCTGAAAGTGGCAACACGGTTAGATGGGGTGGTGAAAAAGGTTTATGAAATACTTGCTGCCTTATGGGTTGAGGCAGAGAACTTAAGAGTTGCTATATAATGTTGCAATGTCACAAAACATTGGTTAGGCGACACTTGGAAGTACTGTGCACACTATGGGAAGGATGTGATAAGTTGGGCTTGTTTTCCCTGGAGTGAAGGAGTCCTAGGGCTGACCTGATAGAAGTATTAAGATTACAAGAGGCATAGATGGGGCAGATTGTCAAAGATTTCATGGTAGGGTTATCAAAAACAGAGCGTAAGTTTAAGGTGAGAAGAAGGAATTTTAAGTAAGGCAATAGAAGCATATGGTTCTAATGTAGGCAAATGGGAATTAGTGTAGATGGGTAAAAAGGTCAGCATTGATATGGTGCACTGAAGGACCTTGTTCTGAGCTGTACATTAAAGGGCTTCAGTGTTTGTACAAGAATTTGCTGTTCTGGTTATCTATAGGCTCTTTGTGGGTTATGTTGTAGTAATGCTGCCTCGGGGAGCTCTGCACATTCTCTGACTTATATTAACTGCCCAATTACCACAGACAAATTAAGAAATACATGTGGTTTAAAGTAAGGGTACCAGTAAGAACAGGAGTGTTACAACAGTCAGTGGGTATAAATATTCAATCGATATACACGAGTTCATTATCACCATTATGTCCTGTGCCCAATGCACTGATCTATGAGTAAGAATAAAATCAATTACAATCTGAGCAAATAAACATTAAACAGTACAAATTTCTACAGAGCTGTAAACCAGAATTAAACAGAGGTCGAAGCTCAAGCACAGAATAGGAGCTTCATACAGAGGATAAAGATATCATTTTGCACCAAAACTTTGAGCTGATCTCAATATGGGCAGCTTTGTGTTCAAAATTCCTGGATAAGGATATGGTGAGAGTGAGGACACAATTGGCACAGATTAGAGTGAAGAGCAACTGGTTATTTGGCCAAGTTCACAGTAAGAGCAACTAATAGAACAAGAGTGAGAGTTAAATTTTACTGCACAAGGGTGGTCTCCTGTCCAACCACAAGACCAAATCCAGTCACTGAAATTGAGATTTGAATCCAGTGTAGACAGAAAAGAAATTCTATCCCTGCCAACTAAGTGAGGTTGGATCAATCTAATTGACAGCTGCTCATAGAACTTGTACGTGAGGTGGAATTTGGTGCATTGTTGTGCATTTAAATAAGTAATCAACCTGAACTCACCAACCGTGGGGACAGTTTATGATTCAGAGAATATCAGTCTTTACACCAGTGACCTTCAAGTGCTTTCCTTCAGTACTTTTTCCAGATCCAAATGTCTATTGGTTATTTCCTAAATATCTATGATTGTGAACCAAAATACCTCATTTCAAACCTGCTAATATTGATTTGAATACATTTGCAGATAACGTGAAATTCAAATGTAGTAAAAGTTAGTATACTAAGACTTCAGAATGACATTGTCTGGCCTCTACCCATTTTACAAATCAATTTGATTTAAAGCAGAGAAATGAGATATGATTGACTCTGATGGAAAAATGAGCAGGTAAGAATGCTTGGCTTTGAAAATAGTGTGATATGGAGTACAGGAGGATATTTCTAAACTGTTAAGAAATATCATTCAGACCTCAGCTGGAGTATTGTACCCAATCCTGGGCACCACATTTTAGGAAGGATGTTGAGGCTTTAACAAGTGTTACAGGTGAGATTTGCCATAACAATAGGAAAGGTTTAGTGGGATAATGGGCCAAATGCAGGCAAATGGGACAAGTTCAAGAAAGCACCTTGGTTGGCATGGACAAGTTGAACTTGTTTCCATGCTGTATCACTCTATGACACTAATACTGTTAACAATCTTGTTTCTCCTGTGCTCATCTCAGAACTACTTTTGTTTAAAGAATCTATTTCTCTATTAAAAGTTGCTAATTAATGAAAAGCAGGCTGTGATTTTAATATTGTTGGGAAATACTTGTTGCTGAGCAGTCACTAAATGAATATCAGTTAAGATAGAGGTGTCTTTGTGATATACGATATTAGTACTTGAATTTTATACCAAACCCCTCAAGGCAAGGGAAAGAAAAAGGTTAAAAGAACCTTAACAAGGGGAGGAAACTAAATTTATTTTATTAAGTAACTCCTTAACATGCTTCACATTTTGAGTCTATTGATGATGGGAATGAGATTTCAAACTAATTCCCAGCACTTGTCCTCTCCAAGATCGGTTCAAGTAGAGAATGCAAAGGTGTCCAATTCCCTGTCTGAAGACTCAGGGCATCCAAACATACAGCAAATTGGCAACAGCAGAGCCACCATGCCCTGCACTGTAATATACAGTAATATAGTTAAAATGCAAGGTTCAGAATATCAGTGTGTCAGCTCCATGAGACCAACTCAGTGGAAGCAAACACTTTAATGCAGGAAAATCCTTTGGCTCAGAACAAATTCTTACTCCCTCCTCCCTCCAATCTGTGGCTGCTACATTTTGCTTGATGCCTCATTCCCGATATCGGTGTCGCACCTTCGGCGCAGAGGAGGGAGGGGGCATTGATGGCTCTGTCCTGTGTACATCTACATGAGAGAAGAGTGCGGGTCAATTTAGCAGTAATGAGCAACCCGTTACTCTGCAAAATAAGAGACCCCAACACAATTAAAACAAACCAAGGTAGCAAGGGCAGGACACAGTGACATTTCACAGCAAGGGAACTGCTGCAGAGTTCCAGTTCTTCCCAGGTGAACTACAAACTCTGGGATACCACTAGCGTGAAAATTCAGTAAAATATCTTTGGCTGTAGGCTTGAAATGTAATTTCTGAAAAAGATTGCTGTGAGTAAAGTAAAATTATTTTTCAGTGCTGCCCTGCACTAGACTACAATCTAGAGAATTTACCACGGTCTCCCGCTAACAATTCGACTACAAAACCGAAACAAGGGACTTGGTGACTGCATCAAATCCATTGCTTGAATAATCTGCAGGATCTGCAGGTTTTACTCTATTGAGTTCCAAGGATGGTGTGATATTGTCCTGTCTAATAGCTATTTTCTATAAACATCCTCCCACCTTTTATAGACCTTAAATATAATTCAGTGCCCTGACCTTGAGGTGAGAGGCAGAATCGAACCATCTGCACTCCAGCTGTTCGTGGTGGATTAGATGTGGGCTGTGACCAAGCAAATTAATGATTATGCATTTTATATAATAATCTTGTTGATTAAACAGTTGTTACCTGGGATCTCGTGAGGCCAGAACTGCCTGCAGTTTGGACAGCAAGGGTCGTCCCGACCTTGGAAATACTTTGCAGCACAAGGGAGATGGATCTTGGCTCCACACATCTCGCACGTCTGACCCTGGAAGTAAATGTATGAGATTTTTTTTAAAAATCTAAAAAGCACACCAATAGTGGCTGAGTAGTGAGTTCCAGTACAGTTACACATTCCTACACTCCAACATCTATTGGTACTAGCAGGCATGGTGGTAAAATGAATGCTATTTCAACTATCCCCTTCCCCGTACACCACCCGATCTTGGGAGGAAGAACAGAGCTCCATCTCAGTAACTGCTAAATTCTAACCCCAGGCTGCTAAGAAGGAAGAATCAACAGCTGCAGAAGCCACTCTACAGAAGAGGCAGCAGTACCTGGATAGTGATGTTATGGCAGATGTTGCATTCCTTCACCAGATCCTGGTACATGTTGCGAATGTACTGTTCTAACTCCATAATGCAACGAGTGCTGAGAATGTACTCGCCGTCATTCTAATGAGAACAAAACATACAACAATACAGTCACCACAGGGAGACAAAGTTAAATGTTTTCTCACAGTTCGCACAGTCAAACGTGCAATCAGTCAGCTGCCACCTGCCTCAGAGAGCCACTTGTCCTGCACAAATCTCTGCAGCACCTGCTCCACTTCCTTCTTCTTCATTTTCTTGGGCTGTAGTTGATCAGCCAGGTTCAGGATGTCTGTAGAAGAGACAATGCCACTCTCTGACTCCAGAACCAGGTCCATCTGAAAAAAATACTTTAAATGTGAGCTTTTAGAGGGATCCAAAGCATCCAAAAAAGGCATGTGTAGCCACACTGAGAAATCTGAGGTTATTCACTTTGGTGTAGCAGCCAAAGAAGTATCCCAACAGGCTCTGGGAGGACACTCTGCTAGCTAGAGAGAGTGAGAGGTGCTGGAAACCACAGAACAAAGCACAGTGAAAGAAGGTCACATGATTAGCTCCTGGTCAGTATCAATGTGAGAGAGTTGTGCCGACATAGCTCTGTGAACGACCCTGAGCACAGAACACACAGGGTAAGGATCTTCTGGTAATTGACCCCTTGTGAAGGGACAGTCTGATGAATTTCTAAAGTGCAAACTTGCACTTTTTAATTAAAGAACTGGTGACCGAGATAGTTGTGGGATGGCGCCAGTAGGGAATTGAGGAGTTAAAGAAACCAGTCTGGATAAACGACTGGACTTCTAGCAATATAATTGGCTATAAAGAACTAAGCAATGTAAGGGAGGTATGTGCAGAAATATACAAAAAAGCTGCCTTCCGAGATAACTGGTAGCAGTCACTTTGAGACCAACCATTGAAGAAGACCCTGAGTCAGGGACTCAAAACCTGCCAAATCTAACCCCAGCCAGGTTCATCAGAACAGGTAATATCTAAATACAGGTAGTGAGTTTTGTAAGTTGTGAAAGTAAACTAAAGAGCTGTATAACTGAAACAATTGTGAAACTAAAGAGCTACTCATGATTAATAAAGAATAGTTATTTAGCAAAGTTACAGTCTGGTGGATTTTATCGTGTGTTGCATTTAATTGACAACACTAGTAATAGAATTTTCTTTTCTAAGTGGTGAAAAACCAGGTGGTGTGCAGATAGATCCAATTACATTTGGAACACATCAAGTTAACATGCAAATACAACAAGCAAGTAGGAAGGAAAATGGTATATTGATTTTTAATCCAAAAGGGTTAAAGTGAAAGAATAAAAAGTCTTGCATGGCTTAGAGGAAACCATAGCCGGAATACAGTTTTGGTTTTCATGCTCAAAGATTTACCTGCTTAAAAGATTGACTCTTAGGGATAAGGGAGTTGGCATGAGAGGAGAGATTGAGCAGCATGGACCAATGCTTACTAGAGTTTACAAGAATGAGGGACGATTGCTTTGAAATATGTAAGAATTAAGAGAGGTGGACAGGGTACACACAATGTTTACTCTGGCTAGATCTAAAAACAGGAGATGGTCTCAGATTTTGGGCTAAGGAGAAATATCTTTAATTGGAAATTATGATTCTTTAAAAACCTCTGTGGATGCTCTGTCATTTTGTTTACTCAAGACTATGAAAGACTTTGGGTCAGGATGGGGATCAGGCAGGGAAAGTGGTATTGAGGCAGTAGATCAGTCATCATCCTATAAAAGGTGGTTGGCTTTGGGCCTAAACTTCTGTTTCACATGCTCTTAGGTCTTCATCCTGAGAAACTGCTTCTGGTATCCAGCCTTTAAGTCAGCTTACCATTCAAGCAGTTCAGCCTATTCTTTAATCGCCTTACCCAATATACATGGGCCAGAGGGTCAGGCAGATACTCTTAGAGCAGGCATCAACACTCCTGGTCAAAACTGACTCTTCCAGCAGAATAAGGAAGCCAGTTCTTGCAACAGAACCCGGGGAGACTGAGATGTGTGCATCACCCATTGATGGCCACCTGCGCTGTCCCTCAGGAGCAGGGAGCTGATCAGATTGTATAGATTGAGCAGATACATGAACACTAGCCTCAAAAGTGAGAGGGTGATGACTGAGCCTTCAAGTAACTCAAAGTGCAATTCCACTCTATCAATCTGTTTAAAAAAAAAAACTGGCATGAGTATCCTGAAATAAGACCTTACAACTGGGATGGTCTGAAATGGCCTTTCACATTCCCAATAACTAGATACTGTTTAAAAGAATGGCTGAATTTACTTTGTCCAATTTTACAGCTGAATTAGTTGCTGAATCAATGTATGAAGTTTGTATAACTTGCAAGCCAGATGTCTAAAAGGGTCAGGGAAGGTGATGATATTTTGTTGTAGTTTCCGAGATTCTTTTGACCTCGACAACAATTCTCCTCTACAGATGAATCACTATTAACCTGTCACTTTTTTTTAAAAAGGTTTTAATTTTAGTTAACATTTGCCCAATAGAAAATTCATAGATGTGTGAGCAATTTAGACACAAAAATAGTGCTGAATGAGGCTGCACTGTACCCACCGTTTTCTTGAACAATTCCAGTTCGGTTTCTGTGTAATCGAAAGCCATCCTAGTGATCTCCGTCTCGGCAAGGTTAATCTGGAGACAGTACAAAAGGAAGATAAATGGTGTGGTACAGCCACCTGCAGCCTGGGCACATTAACTGCATGTTGTTCTGTTGTGCAAACGCAGAAGGGGTAGCAATCCAAGAGGATGGGAATGGCTGGCAAACACGAGCCATCTTGCCTGCAGTGATCAGGTTAGGGCTGTGGTAGTAGACTGGAGTACAAATTGTCAGAGCTCAGGCACGTTCAGGGCACTAAACACCCTTGCACAAGTTGACTGGGTTTTAATATACACTACCCATCTTCCACATACTTCACCTTTGTTCAGTTCACACCCTGCCCTTTTCACTTCACACAACATGGAAATCATTTCTCCACAGTTGTCATCAGCATTGTTCTGCTAAATGATTGACTGAAGATAAACTGGGAGTCAAGCCCAAAAATAGCATAGCCTAACCAAACAGCAACACGGTCACATGCTCACATCCTCAATGTAACAAAATGGAGGCACACACAAGGCTTGTAGCACTGAGCAGAGGTTGGAAGTGCAGGAGGTACAGCAATGTAAGCCTTCATAGAGCACCTGTAACAGCTAGAACACCTTCTTAAACTAGTCTACCAGTGTGGGGAAAAAATTGGGGCCAAAATTGGACCCTGAGTTCTATCTCAATGATGTTTGCATTTGGAGTCAAATATTCCCACAGAGCAACAGAACAAGAAATGTCGAAATCAGAGGGAGAATCAGATATAGCTGGAAGGGAACTTCACATACACTACAAAACAGGAAAGGCCTCTCAGCACTGGTGGTTAGCTTCAGAGACTCTGAGTCAGTGTGAGGCTCCTTGTTGCCCAGCAGT
>JAUZTB010000127.1:35577910-35588089 GCA_034780895.1 Rhynchobatus australiae | reverse complement strand
AAGTGAAGAATCAACAGTGCCACTCCTAATTTTTTCTAAGTTTAAACATGATATAGTTTGAGAAAACCATTGAAAAGTAAGTGGGAGGTATTGGATCCTTCCATTTAAACAAAATGGATCGCTTGGCCATTAATGTAACAAAGGCAATCATACGACAAGCAGGTAAGTGGCCAGATTCCATCATTGGTAGCCCAAAAATTGCAGTGATAGGGTGAAGTTGTAAATCAATATTCAATAGAGTTGAAATAATGTTAAAAATGTCTTTCCAATATTTTTCCAAAAGTGGGCAGGACCAAAACGTGTGTCAGGGAAGCCACCTTCGACTTATATCTGTCACATACAGGATTTATAGGGTGATAAAAACAGGCTAGTTTATCCTTAGACATATGGGTCCTATGAACCACCTTAAATTGTATCAGAGTGTGTGGCACACATTGAAGATGTATTAACTAATTGAAGTATTTTCTTCCATGTCTCTGTGGGTAAAAGTATCTGGAGTTCTCTTTCCCATTCATTCTTAATTTTATCAAGTGACCCTGGAATTATTTTCATAATTAGATCATAAATTATTGCTATCAAGCCCTTCTGATAGGGATTAAAACCTAAATTTTTTTCCATAATTTCAATTTTATATGGAGTCGGAAAAGAAGGCATAGTAACTTTTAAAAAATTTCTAGTCTTTAAGTTTCAAAAAAGGTGTGATCTAGGCAAATTGTATTTATTAGACAACTATTCAAAAGATAAAAAAAGTTATCAATGAATAAATCACGGAAACATGTTATTTTCCATAAAGAAAAAGCTAAGTCGATTCTGGATGGTTGAAAGAAAAAATTAGATTGAATGGGACTTGATAAGTTAAATTTATTCAATTCAAAGAATTTACGGAATTGAAGCCATACTCGAATTGTATGTTTAACTATTGAATTAGTCATATGTTTACTCAACTTAGTAAGTGCAAAAGGGAATGAGGCTCCTAAAATAGAAACTAGTGAAAATCCTCACACTGATTCATACTCAAGGTATACTCATTTGGGACAATGAATTACATTTAAATCTTGTGCCCAAAAAATTAAATATCTGATATTAATTGCTCAGTAATATAATCTAAGGTAAGGCAAAGCCATGCCACCATCCTTTTTTAATTTTTGTAAATATTTCTTACTTAACCATGGGTTTTTATTCTGCCATATATATGAAAGAATTTTGGAATCAAGTGTCAAAAAAAGATTTTGGGATGAAAGTTGGAATTGCCTGAAATAGATATAGAAATTCTGGTAAAATATTTATCTTAACTGCATTAATTTGGCCTATCAATGATAGGGATAATGGGGACCATTTTGTAAATAATTGTTTAACGTGATCAATTAAAGGTAACAAGTTAACTTTAAACAAGTCCTTATGCTTCTTGGTAATTTTAATACCCAAATACATAAGATGGCCAGTTACTAATCTAAATGGTAATTGCCTATAAATTGGGGTTTGCATATTTAATGGAAAAATTCACTCTTATTAAGATTTAATCTATAACCAGAAAAAACACTAAACTGAGCAAATAGTGATAATACTGCAGGAATGGATTCCTCCGGGTTAGAAATATAAAGTAACAAATCACCTGCATATAGAGATACCTTATGAATCCCCTGTTAAATATTGTAATTCTTAGTTCCGGACAACTCACTGAGAAAAATCATCAGTCCTACATCCACCCCATCAAGCAGTGCAAGAATATTCTATGTTTTAATGAAATTATTTCTCCTTCTTCTAAACTCTTGATAGTCTGCTTAACCTCACTTCATACAATAGACCCACCATTCCTAGAATCAATCTGATCAACTTTCATTGCAATCCTTCTATCTCAAGTATATGTTTTCTAAGACATGGACACCAGGCTTGTACATAATATTCTAGGTGTTGTCTCACCAGGGCCTTATATAATGGGAGCCAGATGTCTCTACTCTTGTACTCAAACCCTCTTTCAATAAATGCCAACATCTGCCTTCCTAATTGGTTGTAGAATCTGCATGTGTACAAGGAACCAACGTCCCTCTGAGCACCAGCTTTCTTATCTCTTAATGGTTAAAAAAAATATTTTCTTATAGAGGCAGAGGGATTGGCTGGAATCCTTACAGATATTCTGTACTTGCATTTACCAAGGAAAACGATGCAGAGAAAGTCTCTGTAATAGACATATCAAAAAATAATCGATGGGGTAAAAATAGATGTGGAAGAGGTACCAGAAAGCCTAGCTTTGTTTAAAGTAGCTAAGTCACCTCGTCTGCATGGGATGCATCCCAAGCTGATAAGTCAAGTCGGTGGGAATTGCAAAGGGGTGGCCATAAACTTCCAATATTCCTTGGATACAAGAGCGATGTCAGAGGACTCGAGAATGATATATGTTATACGTTCGTTGAAAAGATGATGCAAGGAAAGCAATCAATGTATCATTGGTGATAAGAAAGTTTTCAGAGATGAAACAATTAACAGTTCCTTAGAAAAGTCAGAAACGCTAAAGAACAGCCAACATGGATTTGTTAAATACAAGATATTTTTTGTCAGATTTATTATTTTTGACAGATATAGTTTTTTGAAGAGCTGACATAACAGATTAGGGTTACTGGACTTGTGTTTTTGTGTGCATAAAATCATTGAATGTGCTAGCACATTGTGAGAGGAGTTAATGAAACATGTGACCCTGGAATTCATAATCAGAGTACAAGATGGACACATTGAAGCTCTGTAAAATATTGATAATGATATCATGTCTAAATCTGGTTACCACAGTACCGCACTTCAGGGTGGATAAGAAAGCCTTCCACAGGCCTTAGAAAATAAGTACTACATGGTTCCAGGAATGAGGAATATTAGTTACAAGGACAAAGTGGAGAGAACAAGGCAGGGTTGCTCGCCTTGTAGAATACAAGATTGAGAGACAAATGATAGAGCTGTGCAAAACTGTGATGGGTGAGATTGGGCAAGTAGAGGAAAAAGCTTCTTTTCAGCCAAACAATCCAAGGGACACGGAACTGAAGTGAATAGTTAAAAAAAATCCAAGGGTGTTGAGAAGAACAAATCAGTTTGTTAAAACACAGAGGGTGGTTATGACCTGGAATACACTGACTGAAAATACACTGGACACAGATTCAATTCCAGCTTTCAAAAAGGAATTGGGTAAATATTTGAAGGCAAAAAATTCCAGGGTTATGAGGAAAGTGAGGGAACAAGATTAAGTGGATTGCCCTGCAAAGAGCCAAGATGACACAAGGAGCCGAAAAGCTCCTCTTTATTACGACGATGGATACTGTGTCAGTATAGCTGTCTATCAGCACTGAGCTGAAGTGACAGAATACAATCAATGTCAATCCCTTTGAATTCAAGATCTCTTGACTCAGAGGTTAGTCTCGTGTACCTTAAAATGGCCCAATCTAAACACCTGGACAAGGCATGCCTGTACAGTTCATCTGCCACACACTACCCCACTCATACAGATTACTAGTACAGACCATATTGTTTTTTTCCCCATTCACCCAAGCACAAGAAATTGGATGTGGAACACCCCTTAACTTGGACCAATCAAGAGAAGACTAGGTTCAGTAAGAATGAGAATGAATGCACACAAGCCTTTGCACGAAGAGTGCAATGTTCAGCCTTTTTTTTAAAAAGAAAGGCAATTTACAAATGAAAGTTTAAAATACATACTGTTGAGAATGATCCCTCGCCAAGAATCTTGCCAAACTTGAAATCTTCAGCCCGCTTTTTCCGTGGTTGCTGGGTGTGCCCAGTTGCCTGCTGCCGCTGGGTCTGCACCACAGATTGTTGCCGTTGCCCTGTTTGCTGTGGTAAAGAGCCCATCACTGGGCCAGTATTGCCTGCACTGCTGTCCATGGTGGCACCAGAGATCGTTGGTCGCACGCTGGAGTCTGATTGATTCCTTACCATGGATGGAGATGGGCAAGAGCAAAGGACTACACTGGACTGAATGGGAACATCATACTGCAAAACAAAGCAAAAAGGAAAATAGGTCCATTAAAAATCATACAACAAGGTCATTTTAAAAAATCAAGTCGTGAGGAAATGAATCAAGGCAGCTACATGCATTATGTTCATTTGTATGTAATCCAAACAAAATGAGACACAACCACTAAAAAACCAGTCACTAAATATCCTCTGACACGGGCTATTTTGGAACAAAAGAGGAAAGTCATGATAAATCCCTGAACACTTGATTTCTCACTGCCAACATGACGTCGTACTTGGATGTGTAACTGAAGAACTGTGACCTGCAGGACCGTGGACCTGGTGCTGGAAGATGGGAATAGGTCAGAGAGCTTTTTTGTTCCATCACCACAGAAGCCTGAAAGGCCTCCTTCAGTATTGTCAGTTTTCTATGATTCCATGGGAACATGACCCCTTAACTGCAAACATTACTCATGCACCCAGGGGAGGGAGGGGCTGTCAAACACACAGGAGAAAGGGGAATTCGCTCTCTCTACATGATGAGAAAGGGAACAGCAACTTTCAGGAAAAATGTATTCCAACAATGTTCCTTTCTCCTGCAGAGGTTGGCAAAGAGTGAGGTTGGATTCACCATTCTTCCATTGTCTATTTCACCACTTCTCTTGACATTCAATAATATGCACATCAAGTTATTAGGTCAAATACTGCACCAGCCTAACATCAAACTATGATTTGGGAAAGTCAGCCAGTCAAAATCAGACTCATACACACAAAAACACCCACCAAATCCTTACCATCCTTTTTGCCCACCTACACTAATCCTATTTGCTCACAATAGGTCCATATCCTTTGTTGCCATGCCTATTCAAGTACCTCTCAAAATGCCCCTTGAATGTAATGATTGTATCTGATTCCACCACCTGCCCTGGAAGTGTGTTCCAGATATCAACCACTCTGCATAAAATTCCTTCTTCCCACCTTAAATCTCTAATTTGGAAAAAAGATTCTGACCATCCACCCATCTATGCTTTTCATAATATGACCTCTCATCATGTAGAAATGAAAGGCAATTGTGAGCAGGAAACCAGGACTGCATGAGGGAAAAGGTGCTAAACCCTTGGCTACAGCAATCCACCTACTTAACATCTCCACCCAATAACACAATTTACATTTGAAAGCGATGCATGCATAATTGAATCTTTTCACTCTTCTTTGTTTATAACACTGCTCTAGGCAGACTGAATTAAACACAAGGCCTTAAATGGGACATACTGTAGATTATCCATGGAGATAATCAATAAATTGGAGAGATTGTCCTAATTTTATTCTGGTTACCAGTTATACCATGATCACCCCAAACAGGAGAACAACACCCAAGTAAACAATTTTAAAGTCTGGTGGTGGTAGCATTACTTATCTGCAGAACTGTGACTTCACTGGTCAGCCATCAGGAGGAGCTCCTGTACCATTTTAACCAGTCTGCTTTGAAGCAATGATAAATCTGGTCCTCACCTCTTAGGGGCTGAACATGCATCCACCGGGCTATGAGAAGTGGGTCCGATTGGCAACAAGGCAAGGAATCAAAGGACTACAATTTTCTAGTCACCAATGCAAAAATGGGCTTGAATTTGCAAACCAACACAGTATAAGAGAACTCAAATTCCTTTTCCTGTTCTCCAGCGTCTCAAGTAACCAGACTAGGAAAACCTTTGAAGATGGCCTGCATTTCACACCCCAACCTCTTTCAAACCATTTCCTGGATCAACCCAGTTGTTTACTACAAAAAAAAGTGGATTTTTCTACTGAACAAAAGTAGTATCTGGTACTTTCCCACTATGTGTTTTAAACAAATAGTTTAGTCTTAGAAATCTACATAAGCCACAGAAACTTTACAGGTTTCTTCCCAAGGCACATACTGAAGCCAGTGAAACATGTATAGTGAATTTGACACTAAATTCTATAATTATTGGCTCTTTTCTTACTAGGATGTGCTAACTAGTTGGAAACAGTAATGTTTTACAACAAATACTTGAATTTGGAGAAGTTAACTTCATGGAACAATTCTAAAAGACCATTTTGGGACAAAAGGGAATTCATCCCCTCAAACCTTTTCTGTCAGATCACAGATAATATAATGCCACTTCAACTGAATTTGCAATGTTTAAAATGCTCAATGATTTCACTCCTAGATGGTCCAGCTATAACTTTAAGCTACATAAACAGACTGGAGTTACATTGACAGACTGGAGAATCCAGGTTTGATAACTGCTACATATGAAGTAGTTTCTTTGTATATACACCTTTGAAATCCTTGATAGCTCAATATCAATCCTCTAACCAGTAGGAATGCAAATCTAATTTATCACCTCCCTGGAACCATCGTGATTAATGTGCACAATAAATCTCATCATCCTGAATGGTGGTAGTCAGAATTGAACACAGTCCTCTAGAATCGTCCATGGTTTTGGACAGCTAAAGGATAATTTGCTTCCCTTTATATTCCTCTTTCCCAATATTTACCTAGAAAGGTACACAAAGCAATTTGAGAATCCCATCTAACATCTATGGAATATCTTTGCATTTATATAGTGTTTCTTCACAGAATAAACACCTCCCCAGGAGTTTCACAGGTAAACAACAGCTATTGGAAGCCAATAATATCCCACAAAGACCAATGAGCTGAATAAGCAGCTATTCATCGAATCACCTTGTCCTCTCCAAACCCAATCACTCATTCTTTTGGTCGAACCCCTTTCTACATTAACACAGTCTTCAACATTCTTTGCTTAGGACATTACGTGGGCTCTCACCAGCCTCCAAGTAAAATACCTGCAAACTCAAATTCACAAGCTAAAGCTTGTATGCAGTTTTTGTCTGATTGGCCTAGCTGAACAATTTAGATCTACTGGGTTGCCTTCACTGGTACAATCTTTAGTCTTTGTATCTTAGCTAGTGATGTGTAGCTCTCAAATATTAAAATGTCTCCTCTGTGGGTCTATATATCTGGAGGCATGCTCTTTAACAACTTTAGCTTTTGTGTCTTTTATGATTGGTAGTCATTAGAATGTCAATATTCTTCCTACTTTGAAGTTCCTTAAGTTTCTGGCTCAAACAACACAAACTGCATCCATTTACGGTCATTATCACTTCTCTCAATCATTGCTAAGTACCACCCATGCAACAAACTTGTTTTGCAGACCAGAGAACTGGTCATTTATGATAGTGCTATCAGTGAGGGCTTCCTGGTTGCAAACTGGCTGCCATCACAGGACCAAAAACACCTCAAAAACAAGTACTCAATTGGCTGTGAAGTAGGTTAAGCCAACCCCAAATCATGAAAGGCACCACACAAGTGCAAGTTCTTTCTCTTCTGCATACAGGATTCTCATACTATATTATGGGGCTCATTATTTTTCAGTGATGGAATTAAATGTGTGAAATGGGTTATAGAATTATTTCAAACAATCTGAAACTTGCAACCCACTTTTGGCTGGGTGTGAACTGAAACCTCTCTCTCTGGATGCTAGTCTCATTTTCATTCTTTCTATAAAGTGATAACTCAATCCTGACAGAACTAAGATCTTGTTGAATGACTCAGTGAAACCTCCACCCATTGCTATTTTCGTTATTTCTTGACAGTTTAAGTATATGTAGGAGGCTCTTAACTCTTCCCATCCATTATAAAGTCAGATCTTTATAAAAAGATATTTTGCTACTACAGAGCCATAACATTTGCAAGTGACTACTATGTCTGAAATGTTAAAATTAATAATTTAAGCTCTTCTCTATTTCTGTACAAAAGTCAGTCTCCTAGAACTAATAAGATGACAGCCATGGCTTATTCAATAGATAACAGTCTTAGCTCCACTGAGGTTTTTAAACATCTGAGCACAAGACTTAGCTAACACCAATTTAGTGCTGAAGGAGTGCTGCACTATCAAGCTGGCTTCTTTTGGACAACAAGTAAACCGAGAGTTTATCAGCTCTCTCAAGAGAACATAAAAAGATCCCATGGCACATTTTTGAAGAGCAGAGTTATTGCAGGAGTCCTAGTCAACATATACAGCTTAATCAAAATCACAGATAGAATATCCTGACAGAATCACATTACTATTTGTGGGAGACTGCTGTGTTCCTGCAATGCAACACTGCCAAGACTTTGAAAAGTACTTAACTTAGATTAAGTGCTTTGGCACATCCCAAAATTATGAAATATGCTATGGAAATTTAACTTTTTAGTAGACGTGGACTGATAGAACAGTTTTTCAGAAAAGATACTTGCATTGAAGGTAGTGCAAATTCAGTTCACTAGAGGATTCCTGGGAAAAAGATAAAGGGGTTGATGTATGAAGAAAGCTTGATTGAGTTACTGTAGGACAAGTGTAAATGCCTGGTTGATGTTCACACTGACTTGATGGGATGAACGGCCTGTTCCCATACCTTTCCATGGTTTCATGAAGGAAATTAGTGGGCTTAAACGGTACTCTCTCAAAGACCACGACAGTCCGTCAAGACCTGTGTAAACCTGTTATATTTTGATTAAACACTTCCCATCAGAATCAATTACAAAGTCATTAGTGTACCTCCATGGATAAGGAAGTGGAGAGTCACAATGCAGTCGCTCACACAGTTTTAACAAAAATAATTTCTTGCATCAATTTTTACTCCTTTTGCTAAAATATCAATTCCTCACTAGGTTATAATCCCATAGCCTCAGGGTATTCAGTGCTAAACTGCCCCAAACCTTATTTTTAAGCACTGATTGAGTCACGTGAGACTATCAAACTGGTATGTTCAGAACCAAGACAACCCCCACGGTTATATCTTCATAGGTTGGAATCTGGCTAATGCCCTTCCTTAATCCAGAGCTTCATGTGAATCAGTTAGAAATTAGTTAACCCAGAAACAGGTCAAGGATTTAAACGGCCCCCTCTGAGTGCAAGCGTTATGTAGCATAGTTTCCAAGTTGCTTCAACAGACTAAATGATTGTTAGAAAATTACAATTCTTTAGTATGAATGAAGTTTCAGGAGTAAATTATTCCTACATTGTGAGTGACCATACTTTCAGAGTGTTTAACTGGTAACTCAGTAATTTGCAGTATTCTGGAGGGAATTCAAAGGTGACAGAGAAATGCAAGTGTTTTGGTAAACTAGAAATTAGAAAATTAACAGATATGTAATTTCATTAACACTTTTACAAATGCCAATCTTTCTGTGCATCAGCTGACAAAAATAAAAAGACAAAGGAAGTGTAATTTTATTTTTGCTGTTGAATGTTTTGCTAGAGGAACTGTTATGACAAGACTCATTCACAAACAGTAAAAACATCCTTAAAACTGAATTGTTTATAACACTTTATTTCAATTAATTTGGAAAAAAAAATGAACTACCTGCAATTTACCTCTTTCCCCTGCAGCCATTCTTCTCAACTGAAACAAATGGTTCAATGGGCAGAATTCTCAGTGTAACTGCTAGGAATTGCAAGACATCAGTACTCAGTGTTGGATTCTTATGGAAAATCCAGCTTTAGAGTGCAATCAAAATGATCTTTCAGGAAGTACTAGACTTCCACATCTAAGCAGCTCTCAAATAAGCCCTTCCCTCCAAAATGTTGTGAACCAACGTTCTGCAATATTGCCCTCAGATACCGAATATTCGAGCAACAACATATAACAGAAAAATCTTTCAAAAGCGGATGGCAGTTTATTTGCGCACATTGCTGAATCGATACAAACTGCTGGGGGTCCGATTCTTTCTCATGGAAGAAAATCAGTTCATTCCATCACTGCCAAAATTCCGGTAGATATTACTCAAATATGCTTTCCAGGAATCTTGAACAGATGTAATTTCCAAGTAGATTTATTACCAAAATTTTGTTACAAATCAAAATATGGGGAAAGAATTGTCAGAATTTGGAATGTCTGTGTTCAATTCAGATATTCATGAATGCAAATGAGAAAATCTAAAACAACTTTAAGCCAAAGCTCAAAAAAAATCTCATACTTGTACAATATCAACAAGGTGCTGAGACAAGGTAAACAGACTGAGAATTGCAGGTCAGGAGGAAGTTGTAAGCTTTTTAAGGGTGTGCGAACTCATTCATAGCCACATACAAGGCTTCATCTACATTTTGAAAATGTATTACACTCCAAAATTTCAAGAAGGAAAATAATTTGGATTGGTGTTAGGGAAAAACACACTTGCACCCTACAAAATACTACCTG
>JAUZTB010000127.1:35346075-35362773 GCA_034780895.1 Rhynchobatus australiae | reverse complement strand
GGAATCAAAAAAACATACTCCTGGAGGAACTCAGCAGGTCAGGCAGCATCTGTAGAGGGAAATGGACAGTCAAAGTTTCAGGTTGAGACCCTTCATTGGGGTCAGATGAAGGGTCTCGACCCAAAACACTGACTGTCCATTTCCTTCCATAGATGCCGTCTGACCCACTGAGTTCTTCCAGCAGCTTGTTTTCTGATCTAACCAGTGTTTTCATGGCTGCAGCCTAACTTCTAGCAATATTATTCGATAAGACATAATCATTTGTTGTACCTACATGTAATGTTTTTCAGATATTAAGACATGCATATGTAACCTGTTCAGCACAACAAACACAAGCACACTACCAACTTAAAAAGAGAAATATAGGAAAAGCAGGATATATCACACATCTGCTAGACCTGAGTCATACTTTGGGGAAACTTATCTTACTGTCCCAGGAACATGACAAAGATGAAATGAAGGAAAATAGTGGAGAGATTATCAATTATCTTAAAAACACTTGAATCCCTTTATTCCAGAATTAATAATCTGTGAGCAGAAAATGCCACCAATTTATCATATATTTTATTTAGCATCATTTCATATAAGAAAATTAGAAATGATTTAGCCATTGCCAGGTAGTAAACAGAACTCCTAATCTTGCTTGTGGGGAATAAACAGGAGTTGCATTTTGGTTGGTAGTGAAAATTATTGAGAGGATTTAAATCTTCAAAATAGAACAGGTGAAAAACATTTTCATATTTTGGAAAACATTAAGGTAACTTGTCAGTTGTAAAGGAGAGTGCAATGAAGGGACTAATAAATTAAGTGGTCATGTGCAGGGGTTACAAACTGTTGTTCAAAATACACCCGGGTGTTGTTTCTACATATTGCTGGGCATATTGATGCCATTTCAACTTTGAAATTTTAATACTGTTCCAAGTATTTTTTTGGACATTCATAATATATACATTCATCCATGCACCAGTCATCGTCATTGATGCAGGATACCATGACACAGGCAGAAGGGACTTTGAGTGACAGTGGTAATGAAAAGAGTGGTTGAAAGTGACATTTTCAGAAAGGGTGCGGGTGGTTGAATTTAGTAGGTGAATGATGAGATATTTTCTATTATTCAAGAAACCTTAGTCAAGATTCAGCAGAATACCACCACATGTCAGCAAAAGATCTCATGGCATAGATGGATTTCAAATTCACAATCTGCCTTTTGTTTTTTGGATATGTCGTACTGCAAACATTATGTCCCCACTTCCTTGGAACAGGGAAACATTCATATAGCTTGTACAATAAATGGAAGGGAGGGTGAGTTGAAGAATTCGAATTCCTTAAATACTTCGTAAAAGCTGAACATCGGGCCAGTGAGCTAAATTTGTAAACATGAACTCATTTTTATTACTCTGGTTCATTTTGCAGGAGTTTCAGAAAATCCTATATTACTGAATCTTTAGGAGAGCAATTTAAAGTCAATTTCCTTTATCCTGTACTCGATGTTGCAATAGTGAAATCACAGACTAGTTAATTATAAAAGTACCAAATTACTCAAAATTGCTCCCCACATCACTCTGAAAATAATGAAAGCTATTAATTTACTAAAAGGAGAAGAAACACAGTGAAACTAGAAGTTGTTAAAATCAGAGTTCCTGGAATGCAGTACAATTACTTTATACAGCATGTTAACATTTATAAACACTGAGATATCAGGAGAGTGCAACTCTTTTCAGAAGAACATGATCTCCAACTTCTGCTTTTTGATGTTTTTGACAGACTGAGTTTTTGGCAACTGACCTGTTTTAAATGCAAAAGTAGAAAAATACTTTAGTGATAAAAGTGCATCTTTGGTGGACTTCACAGCAGCCTGGCTAATGATCATCAACAAGTCTCAAGCCTGCCCTTCATTCAATATGATCATGGCTGATATGCCCCAGACTACATTTGAGGAAGATTAGGGGGAGAAAAGGGAGTAATGTAGAATTAGTGTAAGTTGAAGGTTGGCACAGACTCAGTAGGCCGAAGGGCCTATTTCTGTGCCACATCTCTTTATGACTCTATGTTTCGTGGAAGAGGCATCTAAAACTAGCAGGCTTCACTCTAGCTGGAGGAGAAGGAAAGCTAGTGTGCTGGCTCCTGAAGGGGTGGTCACACATTAGTGCTACCCCAGATGAGGATAATGTGGATGCATAAAAAATACATGGCACATTATCCAGGTACATCTTACAGAATACAAGAGATGACATAAAGCATGGAGGAGTCCAGGATCTCCCGTCTCGTCAAAGTTCAGGAGCTTATCTTTGCCAAACTGGAAGTGGTGTGCTCACCCCAGCCAGCATCAATGCTTCAGAGTTACAATGACTGAAGGTGCAGATTTCCGGCACTGGTTCCACCCCGGAGCAGGTGACAGTAATCTGGGGGTACATTGCACTTCTTTAGGGTCAGAAGGATACCACCTAGGAAGAAATTGGTCTCTGTGGGAGCAGACTTTTGTTCTGAGCAAACAAGGAGCTGATAACTGAGAGCACATTGTTTCCTGAAGGAGCAGAATTTAGTCACTGGCTTTGATAGCAGTTGCCTGATTTGGATATATAAATCATTATCTGCCTGGTACCTGCAGGGTTCCATCAGCTGTCATAGAGTCACAAAGTGATACAGGCTCTTTGGCCCACTAAGTCCGTGCCAACCATCAAATACCCATTTACACTAAATTGATTTTATTCCCCCCACTTCGCTTTCAACTCCCCCCCAATTCTACCACTCACCTACACACTAGGGCCAATTAATCAACTAACCTGCCCACCTTTAGGACGTGGGAGGAAAACAGGGCATCTGAGGAAACCCATGCAGTCACTGGGAGAACATGCAAACTCCACATGACAGCACTAGGTATCGGGAATGAACCTGTGTCACTGGAGCTGTGAGGTAGCAGCTCTATTAGTTGCCTCAGTGAGCTGCCCCACACATGGAATGTGGACTGCTCTTCTTCCTCAGGATATAATCCTTCCTCCTCCACCCCAGGTACTGAAGTATTGCCCTCGCCTGCACCTCATAGCTACATTCCTCATTCTGCAGTCTGCATTGAGAGACACTATAGTTGGCAGCCCACACTAGGAGGGTGAATGCTCTTTGTAGTTATCCACCAGAGACAAGTGCTTCTCCACATGACAAGGAGCAGCCGTCCAGACCTCTACTAGCAGCTGCAATAGGACACTGCTGTAGTAGACCAAGTAAAAATGAAGCTTTGAAAAAGGCAATGATGTATGAGAGAACTACAAGGCAAGTGCAAATAATATGTCTGCATAGTTCCTGTCTTTCTAGAAGTGGTTCAACGTAAAGTTCTTACACATGTTCCTGTGGACCACAAAGTCTTTGTGGACCTCAAATATTCAGAGTTTTTCATCATTTCTGTTCAACAGTTATATCCATTTTCAAATAAGAGAAAATACTGGAAGTTACAAATCAAACAGCATTTGTGGAGAGAGAAACATGAATTAACATTTCAGGTTAATGACCATTCTTTCTCCATGGGTGCTGACTGACCTGCTGAGTATCTCCAACATTTATTCTTTTTATTTCAGATTTACTGCACTTGTATTTCCTTTGATATCCTGTTAAGAAAAACCAAATGTTGGTGATTTCACCTATCCATGCACGAGAAAACTTTTGTTCATTCACTACATTTATTTATTTTTTTATAGTTTAAATTAAAATAATGATTTTTACATTTTTGCAAACTCAGAACATCCCTGAATGTTTTACAGCTGTTGAAGTGTGGAAGTACAGCACTAATTTGTCCAGCAAACACAAACAACAATAATTTGATCATGCCCAAATATTCAGCTGCAGTGTTGTTGATTCAGGGTAACATTTGGCCAAGTGGCTGGGAAGGATTCTTCCTAAGAACAGCACTATTGGATGCTTTATCCAAAAGGTGGCAATTCCACCTGTGCAGCAGTGTTTCCATGGAGGTTCAGCCAAGGTTCTTGTGCTCAAGAGTTTGAAGTGGGACTTGAACCAATATCCTTCTTAAAAGACCAGAAGGCCATAAGATATAGGAGCAGAATTAGGCCATTCAGCCCATTGAGTCTGCTCTGCCATGGATGATTGTTTTTTCTCTCAACCCCATTCTCCTGCCTTCTCCCCATAACGCTTAACCCCCTTACCAATCAAGAAACTATCAATCTCTGCCTTAAATACAACCAATGACTTGGCCTCCACAGCCCTCTGTGGCAATGAATTCCACAGATTCACCACCGTCTGGCTGAAGAAATTCCTTGTCTTCTCAGTTCTAAATAAACATCCTTCTATTCTGAGGCTGTACCCTAGACTCTCCCACTAATGGAAACATCCTCCATGTCCACTCTATCTATGCCTTTCCGTATTCGAAATCAAGTATCAAGAAACAAGGGAGCTACTGCTAGACTTCTGGCCAATGCTTCTATCTACACGGCATATGATGGACAATGATGGCCCCTGCAGATGAATTCTAGGCCCACTGTTTTTTTGGAAATATATTAATGAATTGAATAGGGATGTGCAGGGTAAAATTTCACATTTTGCAGATGACACCAACCTGAGAGATGTGGTAAATATTGAGGAGGATATTCGAGAGAACTAGAATATAAAAGCAAGGATGTAATGCTGAGGCTTTATAAGGCATTGGTCAGACCACATTTGGACTATTGTGAGCAGTTTTGGGCCCCATCTGTAAGGAAGGATGTGCTGGAGCATTTGATGGAACTGGGCCTGCACTCACTGGAATTTAGAAGAATGAGAGGGGATCTCATTGAAACCTACCAAATATTGAAAGACCTGGTCACAGTGGATGTGGACAGGATGTTTCCTGTAGTGGGAGAATCTAGGACCAGAGGGCACAGCCTCAGAATAAAAGGATATCCCTTTAGAACTGAGATGATGAAGAATTTCTTCAGCAATAGGGTGGTGAATCAGTGGAATACATTGCCACAGACGGCTGTGGAGGCCAGGTCATTGGGTATATTTAAAGTGGAGGTTGATAGGTTCTTGATTAGTAGGGGCGTTGAGAGTTACAGAGAGAAAGCAGGAGAATGGGGTTGAGAGGGAAAAATAAATCAACCATGATTGAATGGCAGAACAGACTTGATGGGCCGAATAGCCTAATTCTGTTCCTATGACTTATGACCTTATGGATGGCATAGACTGAAAAAGAACAAAGATAGACTGGCAGATGGGCAGACAAGTGGCAGATGAAATTTAACAGAAATGTGTGAAGTGAAACATTTTGGAAGAAAGAATGCAGAAAGACAATTTGGGCTTAATGCCACAGTTCTGAAAGGTGTTCCGGAGTAGAGGACCTGCAATAAATCATGGTAAGTGATGAAATATTTAACAGAACAGTGTGCATAAATGATGTAAAAGTAACTGAGAATGTAAGGGTTAATGTTGTTCAGCTTGCAACCACAGAGCAATGAGGAAAAAAGTCCCTGAGGCAACAATGCACCCTGTTCAAGTACTGCTCAATCCCCAAGCGAGTGCTCATGGCCAGGCAGACACTAAGCAGATTTATACACCATGGAAACCCCAAGAAATGTTATTAATTGCAATGCTGCTTCCTGTTGATACATATGAAAATTTAAATCAGAAAAACAATGATCTGAATCAACAAGTTAATGTTATGCTGACAGCTCTCTCGGAGAGTTTGAAAAGACCAATCAACATGAGTAAGGTTCTGGAATGTAAACCTACTTTTAAAGAGACAGCCCAAGAATTTTGGGAGTGTTTTGCTACAGCATATCAGACATATGCTGGAGATTAGGCATACAAAAGGGTCACTTGAATATTCTTAATGAACTGCCACCTCCACGCAGGGTGGTCTGGGCGAGTGGAACACTGGCAGCGGGATTGTCCTATTGATCACCAGTTGAATACAGGCAGCAGATATGAGAGAAGGAGGGCACCCTTTACCACCAACAACCCCTTCAGACAGTGACTCGAAGTCGCAGGCAGGGCTCTGCCACTTATAGAAAAAGGGGGAAGTGAAGAGCCCATTGTGATGATGAAGGTGCAGGGTGTCTCTCTTCCATTTTTGATTGATACAGGGGCAACCTTATCCACCCTGGGCCCAGAACTGGTGGAGGAATACGGATTCCTTGTAGCTACTCATACTGTTCGAATGTCTGGACTGGAAGGTAATCTCAGAGACTATTCGACTACAGCACCCTTACAAGTGACTTATGATTACGCTACTCAGTACGTTACCCTTCACCATTACATCAAATTTGGGTTGCAATTTGGTTGGAAGGGATTTACTCAGAGGACTTGGAGTGGAAATATTGTGCACTGATAGGGGGTTCTATGTGAGTTCACCCTCTGTGCAGCCACGAGCCCAGTGGCAGTCAGCCCTCCCCAATGGTGGTCAGTAGACCTTCCCCTGGCACAACATTTTTCTGACCTGCCCAACCCTCATGTCACCCTGTGCTATGATCCCACTGGT
Source organism: Rhynchobatus australiae (assembly GCA_034780895.1). Classification (NCBI taxonomy): domain Eukaryota; kingdom Metazoa; phylum Chordata; class Chondrichthyes; order Rhinopristiformes; family Rhynchobatidae; genus Rhynchobatus; species Rhynchobatus australiae. Next base: position 35,356,310 of record JAUZTB010000127.1, on the reverse strand, counting down.
CACGAATGGGAGAAGGAGTACTTCTATGAACCGTATGAAAGGCACATGGTTAATGTACGCCTGACAGGGAAAGTTGAGGGACCACAAGGAATGGCCTTGATTACAGAAGTACCAGATAAGTTGTGGCGGCAAACAGGACTGATTCACCCACATGTTACACTCACTGTTAAAATGGACATACAGCTAAGGAACTCGGTGTTTTGACACAATGCTGGGTGAATCTTGCTGATCCTAATTTGACTACCATACAGAAGTTCCCTCAAGGTGCATCGACCTACTGGACGACCAGTCAAGAGGTTTTTGGCATATTGAAACATCACCAGTCACAGGACAAGATGGAGATTCCCGATGAGGTCTGATCTGTGTCTCTGTAGGAGGTAGGAAAAAAAATACCTTTGCGCCAGTACACATATCAGTGAAACCCAATGTCCAGCTACCGTCCAAACCACAATACCCTTCAAAACTAGAAGTAAGTGAAGGCATAAGGGAGCTGGTGAACTCGTTGGTATGTCAAGGCATTCTCATACCCTGTCGCTCCCCCTGTAACACCTGGTACAGGATTTACTTTCTATCAATGACATTGTGATGCTGATGCATCCTCTTGTGCTGAATCCAGCCACTATACTGAGTCTCAATCCTGCGGCATCTACAGTGTTTACGGTAATTGATTTACAGCATGCCTTCTTTGCAGTTCCTCTGCACCCAGACAGCCAATATCTTTTTGCTTTCACTTATGAGGGACAGCAGTATACATGGACGCAATTGCCGCAAGGCTTTATTCATTCACCTACAGTATTCTTGCAGACTCTTTGTGAACAGCTGACATCACTAACCCTTCCCGGTGGCTCCACCATCATCCACTATGTAGATGACCTGTTGCTGGCCAGTCTGGACAAAGAGAAAAACAACTAGGATACTGCGTCGCTTGTGAAGGCACTGCATGGATGGAGATATGTCATTCCCCGTCAGAAGGTAACACAGGGTAAAGAAGAGATAAAAGTCTTGGGGATCACATTAAGTGCCACAGGAAGAAAACTCACTCCAGCTCGTACTACACCCATCACTAATTACCCTGCCCCTCAAACACCGAAACAAATGCGGGTATTTTTGGAATTGGTAAACTTCTGTTGACAATGGGTTCCTAATGCAGCAACATTGTCTGAGGAATTTTCCCTTCTGGCCTCTGCTAATGCACCACAGTGTTTTACTCTTCCTATTTAACAGCTCACAGTGTTTTAAGAGTTAAAAGGCTTGCGCTCTGCTCCTGCGCTTAGATGACCTCTCTATGACCGCCCATTCCAACTTTATGTTACAATTTGGATCGTGAGGATTTAAAGGACTGTCCAATTAATGGAGCCACAACCTGGTTTGTGGATGGCTCAGCCTTTGCAGATGATCAAGGCCAGCAACGATCTGGTTATTCAATCAGAGAGGGGACTGATACAGTGAGAGGCGGCAGCCTTTCATCATCTCTCCATACAACAGGCTGAACCTTTTGCTTTAACGCGTGCCTGCATCAAAGGAAAGGGTACTTTCCTTAACACTTACATGGACTCACGATATGCATTTGGGGTTGCCCATGATTTTGGTGCATTGTGGCAACATCGTGGATTTCCAACCTCCTTGGGTGCCCCTATTAAAAATGCTTTGTTTGTATCTAACCTTTTGGCTTCATTGTCCCAACCTTCCCACCTGGCGATAATTAAGTGCAAGACACATATTAAAGCCCAAGACCCCATTTCCCTGGGAAATGCCTATGCGGATGCTACTGCAAAGGCCGCTGCTATCCATGAACCCCTCACCGTCTGTTCGGATAGTGATAGACAACTCTTGAATAGAACGGCCCTGTCTGACATGGGGAGTGTAGCGAAACTTCGGCAGACGCCCCACAAATCAAATTGAATTATGGAAACAGCAGGGGTGCACCAGAGATCCTGACACACAGTTATGGACCACCTCTGCTGGACAAGTTTGTGTACCAGATGTATTTTTACCTATATTACTTAATTATATTCATGAAATGACACATTTGGGTAAGGAAGGAATGGTAGGAGTGGCACTACAAATGTGGTGGCACCCTAATCTGAGGAAGGAGGCACAAAGGAAGGCACAAGAATGTAATATTTGCCAGAAAAATAATCCTGGTAAAGCAGTTAAGTGCCATCCGGGTAAGACAAGAATGCCTACGGGCCCATTTGAGTGCATACAGATTGATTTTATAGAATTGCCTGGCTACAAGTACTGTCTTGTTATCATTGATCTTTTTAGTAGATGGATAGAGGCAATACCAACAACAAATGCCATAGCAGAAGTGATGGTAGGAATTGTACTGCAGGAAATAATATCTTGGTTTGGGCTCCCAATCATTAATATTTCAAACAATGGGCCACATTTTACTGCCAAAGTAGATGAGGATTACCCCGCACATACTAGCACAGGACTAACGCCAGCAGAAATATTATCTGGAAGACCACTGCACACACCTTGGGCTGCAGATAAAAATACAGAAGTGTGTCTTGACCTACATGCCCTTAGTGAAAGAATAATTAGTTATGTACAAAAACTAACTGAAGTTCTTGAGACTCTACATTCGCAGATACATAACACTCAGAGAAAAGTTAAAGGGCAACCACGGTGGAGACATCATTCCGATTGTAAGAGGATTGGGCCTGGGAAAGGACAGCATGACATGACAGAGTACAAGCAAGACCCATGATGAGACTTCTAAGAGGTGAGAATGAACAATTTGTTTTGGGAATCTTTGTAATGAATACCTTGATGCAAGGGGTTAAAGTGTTCAAACCATGTAGATAATCGGGAATGGTATGACAATACTTATCTACGCATGTCCTTCATGCATGCATATACCAACTTATAGTGGTCAGGGGATCCTTATGGTAGCAATACCCTTTAATGACACTGAACATAAGGCACGGAAGTATCACTCTAACAGGACCCAGAGGAGCACCGGGACAGAGGCATGTCAGCCTATGGCACACTTATTTACTAAGTGGTATAAGCTCAAATATAATCAGTCCAGAAAGCCCCTACATTTTACACTGACCAAGTTTGCCAAGGGAAGAACATATGCAGAATGTCACCCATTTAGCAAACCATATCAAGGAACAGATAACCAAGGTACAGGAAATAGGAGAACAGTTTCACAATTACAATTCCCGGGACCATCTTAGTGACCTTTTAAGGGATGGTAGACAACATTTATCCAGGGTATATGTGTCCTCACTGTTATTCTGTTGATAATATTGCTTTTATGGTGCTTTTATATGCTACACTCCTGTCTTGTTAAATTCGCTCTAAGTGGCTATCATGAAATGATAAAAGGAGGGAACGTAAAAGTAACTGAGAATGTAAGGGTTAATGCTGTTCAGCTTCCTATGACTTAACCACGGCTGACTATAGTGGAGATGCATGATGTACCCAGGTGTAAATCAAAGTAGTTAGGAGTATTCCTCTGTTTGTAAGTCTTTTTGATAAGCGGTTATCCTTGGAGCCTGGAGCTATCTGTGACTTCAGATTGTAACATGATGAACTGCTGAGTGCTTAAAGAAAAAATAGCAGATAATTAGAATGATTTACTTCTTCCTTCATTAAGAAAAAATAATTAACATAGCTTGGTATGTGGAACTTGGCACGTAGGCTTCTTTTTTTTAAGTATAAAAAAGGGACCGTTGCTTTGAATCTTGGGGTGAGGATCAGTACAGAGCTCGGGTTACACTGTTTACTCTTTCTCTGTATTCCTCACTCCTGCTAGCATGAAAAAGAATAAAACATTAATCATAAGTTCTTTGGTTCTGCAGTTGTCTGATTTATTAGAGAGCGTGGATCAACTTTTACAATGAGAATCAAGGATTCATAAATGGATGCATGGAGGTTGAAGGCACGGAAATTATGCTGAACTGATATAAAATACTGGATAAATCACATATATAGTATTGGGTCCAGTTCTGATCATCACATGGGCAATGATGTGATAGTTTTAGAAAGGGTGCAGAAGAAATTTGCTATAATTATTTCAGGAATGAGGAATCGCTGCTTCATGTTAGATTGGAGTAGTTGGGATTGTTCTTCCCTGGAGTAACAGGCTGAGGTGAGTTGATTTGACGTGTAGAAGAACATGATAGTAAATAGAGAAAAGTGGTTCCATCTGCAGATGGTTTTAAGGGCTGGAGACAGATTTAAAGTGATGGGATATTCAGCAAATCAGGCAGTGTTCATAGAAGGAGAAACATGGTTAAATTTTCAGGTCTGAGACCCTTTGTCTGCACTCTTCTCCAGTATTTTCTGTTCACCCCTTACATGATAGGCAAGGGTGAAGGTTTACCATTGGTAAATGGGAATGAAGAGCTGAGGTTACAATCAGATTCACCGGGATCTTATTATATTCCCTGCTACTATTTTCCTTTTACTTCCCATAGAATTTATAATTTGGTATATTTAGTTCCCAATTCTAATTGTTTTACAGTCATGTCGCAGTAATGTGTACCAGGCCATACTGTCCTAGTTGAATTTGTGCTTGCAATTCATTCAATTTGTTCCTTATATTTAGGCATGACAGGTTTGATTTTTATTGGTAAACATTGATAAATGTCAGTTTCACATCACATTCATGGATGATGCAAAAATATTTCTATTGTTAATAATCGGAATTCATCAATGTGTCTTCAGTGTGGAGTAAAACAGATACGTACTTCTCTGTCTAGAACTGTGAATCATTTATTCAGCACATCACTGATAGTGATAGAACATGTTGGGGTTAAAGCTGAGGAAGATCATCCCACATATTTTTCATAGCAGGCAGATAAATGCAGCAATATCTTTTTTTATTGTCACTGTCTCAGTTCCATAACAGGTTGCAAAAGAGAATCAACAGAGCAATGCTTCAGTGAATTCCCTTCACTAGAATAATTGGAAATTTCCAGAACACAGTTGTAAATTTTGGAGTATCGTGTGCTATTCTGGTTGCCCCATTACAGGAAGGATGTGGAGACTTTGGTAAGGGTACAGAAGAGGTTTACCAGGATGCTGCCTGGATTAGAGGGCGTGAGCTCTCAGCAGAGGTTGGACAAACTTGGGTCATTTTCTCTGGAGCATTGGAGAGTGAGGGGAGACCTTATATTTATAAAATTATAAGAGGCATTGATAGGGTAGAGAGAATCTTTTCCCAGGGCAGAAATATCAAATACTAGAGGACATGCATTTAAGGTGAAAGAGGAAGAGACATGTGCAGGGCAAGTTTTGTTTTACACAGAGGATGGTAGGTGCCTGGAACAGGCTGCCAAGTGTAATAGTGGAAGCAGATATGGTAGTGGCGTTTAAGAGGCTTTCAGATAAACACATGAATAAGCAGGGAATGGAGGGATATGGATCATGTACAGGCAGAAGAGATTTAGTTTAATTCAGTATTGTGTTCGACGCAGGTATCATGGGCTGAAGGGCCTGTTCCTGTGCTGTGTTGCTCTATGTTAACACAGAAGAATGGCCAATGTTCCTATAATGACCAAAAAGGACACTTCAGGCTCATCCCACCTTTCAGCACACGGTCTGCAACCCTGCAGCCAGCAGGGCTTCTCTAAGTACACATTCAAGTACTGTTTAAATGTAATGAAGATTTCTGTCTCTACCATCCATTCAGGCAGCAACTTCCAGACCTGCACCACACCCTGGTGCATGAACTCGCTCTTCTCTGGATTAAATTGCATTTGCCATTTTTTGACCCAACTGACCACACTGTCTCTATCTTCCTACAATCTAAAGCTTTCCTCCTCAGTGTTAACCATCAACTTGTACATATTTCTTTATCATGACTCCTACATTTAGGCTGAAATCAATAATATTTATTATCAAAAGCAAGGGACTGACTATTGACCCATATGGAACTTGCTGGCAACAGCATTCCAGTCACAAAAAACTCATCAACCATCACCTTTTCATTCATACCACAGAGCCAGTTTTGGATCCAATTAGCCATTTTCCCTTGTCAACTGTTTTGCTGAAATACAAGCACACTGCTCTTACCTACTCATACCTCCTCAAAGAATTAAACAAATTAATCAGACACAATGTTCCATAAAAAAATCTATTCTGTTCCCGATGAACCTGTGCCTCTTAATGAAGGTTTATACTGTTCTTTAGAATAGATTCCTATACTTTTCCCACCACCAAGATTAAACTGGCTTGAACTAAAATCAAATAACCTACAGATGCTGAAAATCTAAAATATGAAAAATCAGAAAATGCTATAAAAGCAGAAAATGCCGAAGAGCTCTGACAAAGATCTCAGACCTTAAACATTAACCCTGTTCTTTCCACAGTTGCTGCCTGACCTGCTTGATATTTCCACAGTTTTCTGGCTTGTAATTATTGGGTTCAACCATACCATCCTTTTTAAATAAAAGTACAATGTTAACCGTCTTCTATCATTTTGCTAGTTACTACAATTACCTCAAACAGGTACATATCATAGTGCTAACATTATCAGATGTTTCATTGTCTTTAACCTGATGGAACAGGGAAGTCTCTGAAATGTTTGCCAGGATCAGGACAGTACCAGATTATTCAAACTCCTTAGCACAGAACAAATAATATCTGACCAACAGCTTATCACCAAATCCCTAGTCTTGCAGTGGGACTAGACCTCTTGGTGGCTGTTACCTCCAGAACCTATAGATATTCTTACACATTTCATCATGAACCAATTTCCCAAAGTTACTCGCAGTCAATCTATTCTGGGGCACCAGATATTTGTCCCAACATACAATCAGTGCTTCTACAGAACCCAGGCCATACCTAGGGATGTCAAAATTGTAATTCAAAAATAAGGGACAGGCTGTCAGAGAGTCATACATCATGGAAATAGACCCTTCTGCACACTGTGTCTGTGATGACTATCAAGCACCATCTATACCAATCCTACACTATTCCCATTTTTTCCTTTTGCATCCCTATCAACTTCACCCATCCCCAATTCTCCTGCCACATATTTATTCTAGAGGCAATTTACATTGGGTAATTTATCTGTCAATCAGCACATCTTTGGCATGTGGGAGGAAACAGAGAAACTCACTCAGTCACAGGGAGAATGTGCAAACTCCACAGTGGAAGCACTTGAAGTCTGCACTCAGACACAGATTTCTGGAGCTGTGAGCGAGGCTTTTTGTAGGTGGAGTTGGAAAGATTCCAGACCCTGGAATGAATACTACCTTTGAGCTATTCAGTTCTGGACCTCCCAGGATGTGCTGCTTAGGTGCCTGGGTGAGCAAAATAATATGGGAAAAAAGGGCTCCTGTACATGTATCATATGGAGCAGCCAATTCCCTGTTTGAATACAAGACCATTGGCAACTGTACTATAAAATCTCATCTTATGTGCCAACCTACTCGATCAGCAGCTGCACAAAGGAAAAATGTTTTTCATGTTATTTAGTCTAGGGAAGGGCACTCAAGTGTTTCAATGTCCATTTATTACAGGTCAACACATTCTATTTTTTTAACCAGAGACAAATTTCAACCATTCAGATTTTCTGTTCATGAATACTTCAGTGTTATTTATTCTTTCTCCTGCTTCTTTCCAGTAGCTTTGTGATAGGCTCATGTACATTGTATTGTATCTCATAATAACATGAGAAACAGGAGCAGGAATAGGCCACCTGGCCCTTCGAGCCTGCTCCACCATTCAATAAGATCATGGCTGATCTGGCCGTGGACTCAGATCCACCTAGCTCCCTTTTCCTCATAACCCTTAATTCCCCTACTATGCAAAAATCCATCTAACTGTGTCTTACATATATTTAATGAGGTAGCCTCCACTGTTTCCTGGGCAGAGAATTCCACAGATTCACTACTCTCTGGGAAAAGCAGTCTCTCCTCATCTCTGTCCTAAATCTACTCCCCCAGACCTTGAGGCTATGTCCCCTAGTTCTAGTCTCACCTACCAGTGGAAACAACCTTCCTGTCTCTTTCTTATTTATCCCTTTCATAATTTTATGTTTCTATAAGATCCCTCTCATTCTTCTGAATTCCAGCGAGTATAGTCCCTGACAACTTAATCTCTCCTCGCCAATATCCTATGCAATTATAACAATACTTCTCTATTTCTAAACTTCAACCCTCTTACAGAAAAGGCCAATATGCCATTTACAATTGTCCACTTGGTTCAGAATGCAATCGTGCAAAACTTTATGTTCACTGACTCTTCCACCCAGTGTTTGCAGCTGAACTCTCATTATCGCCATCTACAGGAGAACACTATTTCTCAACCAACCACAGCTAAGCAATGGGCACAGGCAAGACATATTATTGAGTACATCCAGGGGAGTTCACACTAAGCACAGTGCCTCCCACCTCAGGCTCCACATTCTCATGTCTTCTGTACAGAGTTGAAATTATGATGTCAAAAAATGGGTGACATCCAGAGGATGGTCCTAATATTCACAAAGTTGAGAGAAAAAGCATGCACACATGCAAGCGCGCGCACACACACACACGCACACACACACACACACGCACACACACACACACACACACACACACACGGTATGCACACACACAGAAAACACAGGCACACACACACATTTATTATGTTAACTATTCCCAGGGCAGGTGCAGCATGGGTAAGCTGAAGTATTAGGCTACTTTTACACCCCTATGTCAAGAACCATATTGGTTAGATACAGTGTAAGTGTATGCAACTACACCCTACACTCAGACAATTAGTTCAGGTAAAACACAGGTTAAGTAGAGTATAATCCTCTCTCTAAATTATTTTAACAAAATAAACAAACTCAGTGGCATATAGAAAAATCGCCGATTGGGTTTTGGGCCACCCACGCAGTGCTCTGCAAGTGACATTAAAAACTCCACCCTCAGCTTTTGGAGCTGTTCATATGTCACCAACAGAATTAGTAACTGAAACAAAGAAAAGGAGAACGTTATTCACAAGTTTGTGTGGGTTATGGTACAATGGTGAGCATGTTAAATAAAACAATAGACTGTTGATAAAAGAGCTATGGTAGCAAAATCTCTCACATATGGAGATTTTTGAAATCAGTCTGAGAGGTACTCCCATCTTGGTATCACCTGCAAATTTGACTCCCAAATCCCTGAGAAGAAGAACAAAGAACAAGTGATCTGGGCAAGTCACTGCAGTGAATGTTGTGGGTTGTGTACACTGCATCCACACTACGCTGGTGGTGGAGGGAGTGAATCTTTAGAGTGGTGAATGAGTTGCTTTCTCTTAGATGGTGATGTTGATAAGTGCAGAGTATTCCATCTCACTCCTGACTTGTGCCTTGTAGCTGATGTGAAAGATTTAGGCATCAGGAGATGAGTTACCCAGTCTCTGACCTGCTCTTATAGCCATGGTGTTAATGTAGTTTGTCCAACTGAGTTCCTGTTCAGTGGTGGCCCCTGGGATGCTAATTGCAGGGCTTTGGGCTGTTAAATGGAACGCTGTTGAATATCATGGGTAGATGGTGCTGATCCTGACCATTACACAGTGACAACTATGAATGCACACAGTCTTTTTCCCAGGGAAAGAGAATCAAATACAAGAGAGCATAGGTTTAAGATGAGAGGGGAAAGATTTAAAAGGGACCTGAGGGGCAACTTGTTTTTGCAGAGGCTGGTGGGTATATAGAACAAGCTACCAGAGGAAGTGGCAGATCCTTCCTGCATGGTCGAAACAGTCCCAGCGCATGCTGCCCCCGGGAGGACTGCGCTGGGGACAAGACGGTCGCCCACCTCTTTGTGGCTGTGGGTTCGCAAGGAGGGTGTGGCGAAAGATACAAGGGTCCTTATCATGTTTCATCCCTAGCAGCTGTGTAACGGAGGATTCTCTGATCTACGGGCTAGTCCTGGGGACACACACAGAGCCAGACATCAACTGCTGCTGGAAGGTCATCAACTCGGTGAAAGACGCCCTTTGGTCTCCCCAAAACTTGTTGGGTCTCCCAGCACTGCGGGATGTCCATAGGGGAATGCTGCCGACTGGCCATTTCAGGCTGCAGGATGCACTGAAGCTGGGTGCAGCCAATGCAAGGGCTCGGTGGGGAAGGACGACAGTTTAGGGTTCTTCTGCTACTGAGAGGAAGTCTCTTAAATATTGTAAATATGGGATTGGGGTAGCACCCCAGGGAGCCACACAGTGGCTGTTTTTTATATGTATGAAAAGGTATCACTAATGAATGATCTGAACACAAATGTAAAGGTTGTACTGTT
>JAUZTB010000127.1:35094302-35105035 GCA_034780895.1 Rhynchobatus australiae | reverse complement strand
GGTTGGACAAACCTGGGTTGTTTTCTCTGGAGCAGCGGAGGTTGAGGGGAGATCTGGTAGAGGTTTATAAGATTATGAGATGGATAGAGTAGACAGCCAGTACCTTTTCCCCAGGGTTGAAGTCTCTAATGTGAGAAGGCATGCATTTAAGGTGAGAGGGGGAAATGTTTAAAGGAGATGTGCAGGGCAAGTTTTGTTTTACAGAGATGGTGTGTGCCTGGAATGCACTGCCTGGGGTGGTGGTGGAGGCAAATATGATAGGGGTGTTCAAGAAGTTAGATAGGCACATGAATGTAAGGGAAAGGGTAGGATATGGACATTGTGTAGGCAAAAGGGATTAGTTTAGTTGGGCATATTACTGGTTTGGCACAACATTGTGGGCCAAAGGGCCTATTCCTACTGTTCTATGTTCTACCTTCTCCTGAACCATTTTCCTCCCTTTTCCTATTTCTCACTTATTTAAAATCAGTTTTATCTGACTTCAAATCATCAGCCTGAAACAGCTGGTCTTTTCAGTTAATGTTTTTACCGATTTCAATTGATAACTAGTCAGGTAATGAATGCTGTAGTCACACAAGCACCAGAACAAGACCAATATGATAAGTCCTCAAAACAAACACAGTCAGTGGAAACTGGGTTGGAACCACTTCAATTGAGAGGTCTATTACACAAGTTAAGAACAGCTTAGAAGCAATTCCTTTGTGTTTAAAATATCCTAATCATTTGTACTGCTTGACCATATTCTGCATCAAATGAACTGCTTTCTGGGTAGATATTTCTTAGCCCAAACTCTACATTTTGGGAAGAATTGCAGTGCTGCCGGCATATTTACAAGTACCTTGTGAGGGTGTTATCAAAACTGCAGTTCAGTGTTGATTCTTTTTAGGCAAAAACATCAAGTTATTGGATATGAAATCCTGGTACTAAATCACTAGAAAATATCTCAAGGGAAGCAAACAGTCCAAGTGGCATTGCAAGATTTAGCATGATTACCCAAAAGCAGGATTAAAGTGGTCAGTTTTGACCATTTTATAGATAACTGAGTGGCTCAGTGCTAAAGAGGGAGCCCCAGGTAATAATGCTTACATGACAAAAAGCTGTGAGTGATGAGCCTCAACTGGGGAAATAGTAGCACAGTATTTTGGTGTGGGAGACAGTAGGTGCATCAATTAGAGAGATCAGACTGACCCAAGGACTGGCAACTGTGGCAAAAGATGCCAAGTTGAGTTAACTGGCAAATCCCTGGATTATCCCAAGCAAATTCTTCTTTGAGAAACAGCACACATTAAATATCCCATTTCGACCATTTCTAGCCTCCTCCCAGAACATGGCCCATTGATTGTTCAGCCCAGAACATATGTTTCCCTCTTGTCTATCTGATGGCAGAGGAAGCACCAACTGCAATGAACTATTACATCACACCAGATCTATCCCCCACTTTCCCCTCCATTTAATCTACCTCACCCACAGACACAAGGTCAGAATTCACCTATAAATTGATGTCACAGCTTTGCCTCTCCATCCTGCTCAAATATCTCTACTACTATTTGACTGCTTGTTCAATATCCAGTCTTGGAATAACAATAATTTCCTTAAGCTAAACAGTGAGAAGACCAGCACCAAAGCCTTCAGTCCTTACTACAATCTCCACACCCCTAATACCGCTGTAATTACAGTCGTTTCTATCGCACACAATGGAATTCACTCCTTGACACCCGCCACCTCTCTTCAACCATAAAGTTATAATCAATTCTCAGATTGCTGGCCTCCCATCAATACTTAAACACCAGGTTGTTTCATTTTACATTGAAGCTGCTGTATTTGACTCAGAACAATGAAGAAACTCGAGTGCAACAGGATATCAAGGTCTCACACTGCGGGGAACCAGTAAGCAAATTGGTGGAATTGGAGGAGTAAGAGTTTTTAAAATAGGCAAGAGGTGAATAGGAGGGTTTTGCTTTCACAACATCCAACTGATAAAAAATTTGAAGACTTAAAATACAATGTGTACATGTGTTTAGCCCTTACCTTCCAAGGTTGGGCCTATTAGGATTACAGAACTCTTTTCCCGAATCGACATCAAATGGATCTGCAAAAGAAACAGTTTTAATAACAGAGTCACTAAATTGCATCACATTTATACACCTTTCTTTTGAAAGTGCTAACACTCACTGGGTTTCACTGGTGCCCCAACAGAGGGGAGCACAGTTCCTGTTCACCAGCCAGAAGCATCTGTTGGAACCGTATGAAGATTGAGTGTTCTGTCAATACTCAGGCTATATTCATAAATGGACCACAGAGGCTGCACCTACACAGAACAAATACTTTCAGAGAAGGCCACGTATAGGATGAGCTTTTACCTTCTAGTTCTTCTGGCTCTTGCCTTGCAACAAGCCACTCTTGCTCAGCCTGCTGGACCTCCACCTCATTCTGACACATACTATACTTCTCCAGCACTGTTTGGTTCAGTTCCAAGAAGGTTTTCCCCCATTTGAACTTCTTCAACAGAATCTCAGCCAGTTCTGGAAACCCTGCAAGAACCAAACAGTACGACAAGGACAGGTCAATCTTCCCCCGAATTCATCTTTATACTCCCATAACCTGCTTCAATTCCTTCTTTCTCCCTACTCCTGCACCAGCATCCTTGTCCAGCCTCCAGTTGCCATGTTCCATAACTCTCCATTCATCTTAGAGAGCAACACTACTCTCCTCTATGTCCAGACCCCTCCATTCCCATCCATTATGCCCTGCCCCAAAACCATAGGCACATTCCTTCATCATCCCTCCTTCTACTTGCCTCCTGAGTACTGCATCCAGTCTGTATTTGGAATGTGAGGAAATGGAGGATCCTGTTTGGCTGCAATTCCCTCCATAATCTGATTACCAACCCTCCCTGTCTGCAGTGATTGCTGTGAATTGCAAAGCCAGCATGGCTCAGTTGAGGGGGAGCAGATTGGAAATGATGAAAGGACACATCTGAAACTCAGTCACAACTCCTCCAACTTACCCACAATGGAAAAGGTGGCTGCAAAAGCCTCAACACAGGAAAGCTTGCAGGGTCGCCCATAATTCACTGGATTAGCAGCAACGAGGTGGGGCAACAGCCGGAGGTGTCTGCCCTTCATCCTTGAGAAAGGAGTGTCCATTAATTTAGCCCAGGAACAATCGATGACTGCCACACCCTGCTGCTCCACAATCTCTCTGGAGGGGTAGAAAGTGCAGAGCTAGGAGGATAGAATATTAGACAATGCAGTAAGGGTATTATTCGGTATTTGATCTATACTGTGCCTGCACTGGTGATTAACTCCAACCAAACCCAAAAGCTAAATACTACAGGAACTGGTAGTTTGAAATGCAAATGTATATGCTAAAAATACTCAAAGGCTCAGGCAATACCTATGGAGAGAGAAACAGCATTAAAGTTTCAGGTCAACAACATTTTTATCAGACTTGGAAAATGTTAGAATTGAGTTAGACAAGTTGAATGACTGGGCAAATTCATGGCAGATGCAGTTTAACATGAATAAATGAGAAGTTAGAGAAACTATGGACTGCAGATGCTGAAATCTAGATGAAAAACACAATGATACTGGAGGAACTCAGCAGGCCAGGCAGCATCTCTGGAGAAAACCAGGCAGTTAACATTTTGGGTTAGGACCCTTCTTGAGGACTGAAGATAAGAGAAGGGGAAGTCCAGCATATAGGAAGAAAATACAGAGCAGTGATAGGTGGACAAAAGAGGGGAGGTGGGGTGGGCACAAGGTGGTGATAGGTAGAAGCAGGTTAAGAAAGAGGAGGGGAGAGCAGATCTACCAGGGAATGGGTCAAAGATAAGGAGAGAAAGGAAAAAAAAGGGGTAGAAGAAAGAGATAGATTAGGAAAGGGAAGAAAAGAAGAAGCACAGTTGGGTGGGGGACTACTTAAAGTGGGAGAATTCTATGTTCATGTCGTTAGGCTGCAAAGTTCCAAGACAGAAAATGAGGTACTGTTCCTCCAGTTTATACTTGGAATTCTCCTGGCAGTGGAGGAGGCAGAGGACTGACATATCTGTGATAGTGTGGGAGGGAGAGTTGAAGTGACTGGCAACAGGGAGATGCAGCTCACGGCTGCAGACAGAGTGCGAAACAGTCACCTAGTCTGCGTTTGGTCTCACCGATGTAGAGGAGGCCACACTTGGTAATCCATTTTGTTAGGAAAAAAGGGAAAGACAAATTGTTATTTAAATGCTAATATACTGGGAAATGTTGATCAACAAAGGGATCTGGGTGTCATTGTACACCAGGTACTGAAAATAATCATACAGGTACAGCAAGAAGTTGAGGAAAATAATACGTTGGCCTACACAGCAAGAGGTACAGAAGCAAAGATATCTTGCTACAATTATACAAAGCCTTGGTGAAACCACATCTAGAGCACTGTGTGCAGTTTTAGTCTCCTTAGCCAAGAAATGATATACTTTCCACAGAGGGAGTGTAGCAAGGGTTTACCAAACTGATTAATGGGATATCAGCTGTATTGTGGAGGTCATGGCTGTCATGTGATTGTGGCTATCACGTAACAACATTGCCCCCACCTGGTCGGAAGAGACAGCACTGTCAATCAAGATTTAGCTCCACCCCACCCATCTGGGCACACTTGACCATTGGTCCCTTTAAGCACCTCTGTACCTGGCCTCAGGCCATTGGTCTGTTTGAACTACCTGGGCTGGACCCCCCCCAGCACTTTAAAGAGTACCACATGTGCTAGGTTCTCTCTCTTTTGTCTGAGGGATGCCCTGTTGGTAAGCTGTCTACTGTTTAAGAGAAATTAGTTAAGTATTCTTAGGAGCATAGAGCTTTTCCCTGCATTTGTCTTTGTAAATAAAACCCTTCCTTGCCAGACTCCGTTTTGGAGTCCTTTACTTTCGAGACCTTGAACTTGTCTCACAACAGCAGCACTGTCATACAAGGAGAGATTGGGCCAACTAGGCCTGTATTTCATTTGTGTTTTGAAGAGGAGATCTCATTTACCCTTATGAAATTCCTACAGGGCTGAATGCAGGACGGACATTTCCCCCAGCTGGGCATGGTGGGATTGACTGTAACCAGGGGTCACAGTCTCAGGATTCAAGGCAAGACATTTTGGACTGCGATGAGGAGAAATTTCTTCAAAGATGATAGTAAACCTGTGGATTTCACTACCACAGAAGGCAATGAGACCATGTCACTGAATATATTTAGGAAGGAAGCAGATCTGTAGACAAACAGCATCAAGAGATATGGGGAGTGTGCAGGAATGTGGTATTGAGTTAGAGATCAGCCAGGAAGGTACTCAACAGGGCAGCCCCAAAGGGCCAAATGACCAACTCCTTCTATGTTTAACACTTTGTACATCCTCAATGGAATAACTCCAGAGAGCTGCATTCAAACAAATAGAAAGGAAACAGGACTCGTGGAATTCCACAACTACGCACGAACTATAGTAGCAGGAACAAGTTGCAGACATTCACAGCAGAGCCAGAGGAGAAATGCATTACCCAAAAGGCCCTACACCAATACTATATCTAAATTAGCCAGTCAAGATCTGACATGGTAAAACAGGGTCGTGGTGCAATATTTGCAATCTGTAAATCACGAGAAGCAAATCACGTAACACCATTGAGAACTGAGCACCGTTCAAGGACAGTAGCACTGCTCATTCCAAGGCTTTCAAGCTTTAAGTGGCCTTAATGGATAAACAGTAGGCACAAACATTTTGTTAACGATTCTTACATAATGGACGTTTCATTTACCTGTCAGAGGGTGAGACGTATTTGGTTCCTACAGGAGTCAGAACTAGTCCACTGAATCTCTCATTGATGCGCAGTTTGCGGACAAACCCTTTGCGAATAAGTTTCCTGCCTGTACATCTTTTTGGATCACAGTGTCCCAATTCCCACATGGCCAATGGACATGGGAAGTGGAATTTCGGGCATGTTTCATCCTCAGATGCCCCGTCACCAGCAGCTGAAAATCAACATGTGCTTTGTCAGGGTTGTCAACAAGGCAGAAATCTGAAACTCAAGGTAGAGTGTCGTTGACCATTCAGTCTGATTGCATTCCACTGTTTTACTACAAAGTGAGGCAGAAAATGACCCACACCACTATAACAAACAGAAGATCATCAGTACAATCAAAACTGAATTAGAATACTGTCTGCATTAGTTGTACACTCACACACAGGATGCGAAGGGCTAAGAAGTCAAAAATATCCCCAATCAAGATTGAAACATAGTTAAAACGTGGTAACAGCCATGCACCTGGTAGAGCATCTCGAAGATCCGCTCCGAATGACTCCAAGGATCGGCCCTTCTCCCTATGGCGGACATCTTTCCATTTCGGAGATGCATGCTCCTTTTTCTGTAACTGTTTCTTCCGCCCCATCTGAACAAGAATGATAGCAATGGAATTAAAAGTGTTGACAGTGCAGGTGATGTCAGCTGAAACAACATTTTGTTAAATAAAAATACAAGAAATACAAGCAGAAACTGGGCAGTCAGCCCATGTAATAAGATCACGGACGACCTTTTACCTCTGCCTCACTTTGTGCACTAACACCATATCCTCTTGTTCTCTCAATATACAAAAATCTATCAATCTGACTTAAATGTAGAGTTTTAGAACACAGAAGCAGGCTNNNCAGCCCTGTGTGTCTGTGTTGACTATCAAGTACCTAACAATACTGATCATTTTAAGTGCTCATCTAAATACTTAAATGTTAAGAGTACTTGTCACTACCACCCCTCAGCCAGTGCATTTCAGATTTTAACCACATCTGGGTGAATAAAATTCTTCTTCATATCCCCTTTAAATCTGCTACCTTTACTTTAATATCTGCCCTCTGATCATAACCTCACTGCTAAGAGGAAAAGTGTCTCACTATCTACCCTAGCTATGCTTCTCATGATTCTGTGCATGTCAATCAGGTCACTGATCAGCATTCCTCATGCGAAAGAAACCAGACCCAGCTGAAACACCCTCCCAGGCAACAGCTTGATGAATCTCCTCTGCACCTTCTCTAGTTCAATCACATTCTTCCTAGTGTGGTGGCCAGAAATACACAGAGTATTCCAGTTATGACCTACCTAATGATTTATATAGTTATAGCACACAACCTCCCTGCTCTTATATTCTGTACCCTGGCTAATAAAGGAATATACTGCATGCCACCTTAAACACCTTTTCTATGTGTGCTGGTGCCTTCAGACACACTTGGACATGCACATTAATCTCTCTCTGTTCCCCAGACTTCCTGAAGTCCTACTACTCATTATGTACATCCTAGCCATTTTAGTTTTCCAAAGATGCATCACCTTACATTTTTCAGCTTTAAATTCAATCTATCTTTCCTCTGTCCATCTTATCAACGAATCAACATTGTTTTGTAGCCAAAGACTACCCTCCCACCAACAGCAGTACTACCAGTCTTTATCTCATCTGAAAATTTATTAATCACAGCTCCTACATTCACAGTCAGATTGCCAAGATATGCAACAAACTGCAAGCATCCCAGCACCAATCCACTACTGGTCTACCCTCATCTACACACTTCGTTACCTCCTCAAAAAATTCAATCACATTAGTCAAACAAAACCACGCCTAATCAATCCCTGAAAAGAACAAGTGCTGAAGGAACTCATCACGTCAGCCTGCATCTGTGGATACAAAGTTGACATTTCAGGTCAAAACAGTTCCTCCAGCACTTTTTGTGTGTGTTGCTCCAGATGCCAGCACCTGCAGAATCTCTTGTGTTTCATGTCAAAATCCTGCATTACGACTGAGAGTGTAAAGATTTGTCCTTTGGCCTCTAATGGGCCTTTCTCCTTCCCTGTTTACCTTCTTGCCCTTAACATACACTCAGGAGCTTTGGAATTTTCCTTAATCTTTCTGCCAATGCCACTTTGTGTCTCCTCTTCGCCCTCCGATTACTTTTTAAGCACCACACACAGACTCTATACTCCTGTAGGATTCTCACTTATTTTTTTCAGTTCTCTAAACCTGCCAAACTCTTTTTAAGTCCAACCCCACCATCCCTTGACATACTCTGCAGCCCTCTTGGGCAGAGAATTCCAGATCCTCACTCCCTCTGGGCGAGCACACGTCTTAACTGAGGGCCCTGCTCACCACATTGCCGTGCCGCAGCCACCTACCTTTATTTTGCCGAATTTAAGTCCGATTTATGACCCACCCCCGCGCCAAAGCTTCTGCCTCAGCAACCCCCCGGCTGAAGCCCTTCCTCTCCCCGCAAAGTCTTTCTAACCACCGGACTGGCAGAGCCCAGCGGCCGGCAACAGAGAAGCCCCGTTGTCCCGCCCCTAGGGCCGCTCCACCAATCAAACGTCGATCCCGTATCTTCACTAACCAATCAATGCAAGCTTTGCATTGAGTCACGTGATCCTCCGGCCGGAATGTTCATGTGGAGGCGCCTGCTGTTCTCTGACGATTTCTCCCATCTTCGCTGTGGGCTGTCCTGATAAAACACCCTGCCTGGCAACTTTTACTTTTGTTTGTCGTTCGGCGGTTCGTCGAAATTGGCCGTGGAAGTGTTCAACTTACCCAGAATCCCGCACTGTGGGGGTACATCCGGCGTGGTGGCCGGAAGCCGGCCTGGCTCGGCCGTCGTTATGGTGATGGGTGGCTTCAGCCTGCTCTGGTTACACGGTGAGTCCGCCGCTGGCGGCCTCCTCGGTGGTAGAGGCCAGGGTGTTGATGCACGGAGTTACTGGTCCGCCATCCGGATGTTCGACTAAGGGGGGACATCGCAGCCGATGTTGGTCCGGTCCGGCCCGTCCACGGTCCACAGCCGGCAGGTTTGTCCGGAGAGGGGCCCCTGACCGCTCCACCGCCGTGAGTTCGGGGCTGATGTAGCGTCGGACTCCCCACCGCTCTGCCGTGCTGCTGCCCTGGGCTCCATGGGTGTAATGCCGCCCGGACAACAGCTGCTCTCAACTCTTTCCGCAATTTTGGTCTTTAGTGTTCATGGATTATGTTTTCTTTCTTTTTACAGTTCTCGGCATCTCGGCTGCCAAGATGAAAATTGTGGAAGAGCCCAACACCTACGGGTAAATAGATGCAACGGCAGCACTCAATGGAGGGTCAGAATGATGGAGCGGGTCAGGCAGCGGCGCAGAACACAAGAGCACTTTATTCATCTTGCTTTTCCTCCCAGTGTAATTTGTGGCTACTAGTTTTGTTACTTCTCGAGTCAAAAGGTTGTGGATCAAATCCTACTGTAAATATCCCAGTCCCTAAAGCTTGACTGTCACTCCAATGTAAGGGAAATTTGTTCCGGGGAACTGTAAGCTAAAAGAGTGTTTGGCCCCTTGGGTGGTATAAAAATTCCATGACACTATTTGAAGTATTCTTCCCAGGGTCCTGGAAATATTTATTGCCCTTATGATACTTAAAGTGATTTTGTGCTTGTGAACCCATTGCTGTTTGTAGGAGCATGTTAAGTACAAATTGTGACATGTCCTACATAAGAACAAAATTACACTTAAAAGTTATTCTTGCTCTCTAAAGCAGTTTTGGATTTCTGGAAAACAATGTGAAAGGCACTGTATAAAATGGTGACAGGTACTATATTGTGGAGCAAGAATGGAAAAATCCCCAGCAAGGAAAATAAAGTAGGAGTATATATTGTGTATGATCTAACTGTACTCTGGCTGCTAGATGACATGCTTTATTGTGAGACTGTGGTAATTAATTTGATACTGTTTGGTCTTGATGAAACAGTATCTTGGGGTCTACCCCCATTAAACTCCCTCAGAATTTTATTCCTCTCTCATTTTAAATTCCAGTGTTAAATCCTATTTTACTCACCTCCAGGATATCTATTACACCTTCAAGGCAAGTACATCTTTCCTTGGGTATGGAAACTAAAAATGTACAGTGTACATCTGGACTTGCCAAAGTCTTTAAAGTTGCAGATGACCTCCTTGCCCTTAAACCTCTTCCAATAAATGTGCAAATGAAGGCAAATTTTTATGTTGATGTGAAGAGTAAGTGGTAGCAGAAAGTAGGGATAATCATCCTTAGCAAATCACATTGGCAGATTGTGACAAATGGAATTCCAGAAGAATCTGTTTGGGAGTGAATCTACTCAGTGTTAATGACAATTAATGGAATAAGTAATCAAAATGCTTCATGATTTGTGCTTTGTAGGTCTAAAGAGAATTAGTGATTAGTTTACCAAGTCATTAAATCATCATTGACAGTACATACACTAGTCAAAAAGTGCAAATGGACTGCTTTCTATCTAACTAGAGTGCAAGAGGATATGTAGTGCTGCAGCTACACAAAGCCCTGGCTTGACAACACCTGAAATCCTATGAGCAAACCTTGTCCCCCTCAACCACAAACTATGAAACGTAGTGTTGATTTATCAGAATGATACATGAACTCCATGTTAAATTGTAGGTACACCCTTTAGATGCATTCCTCGTGCATGTGGTTAAAAGGTGGTTTTAATTGATGTCCCTTAGATATTAAGGGGAACCAAAAGGGCAGATAAACAATTTCCATTAGTTTGAGAATCTAGAACTAGGGGCAAAGTCTTAAAATTAGATCAGTGTCTCTCTATGTGCAAAGGGAATTTTCTTTTCCAAACTCTAATATCAATATAACTGATAATTTTAGATATGAAAATTTTTTGTTAACTAAACATGCAAAAAGATATAATAGATGGAACCAGGTCATAAATCAGCCACATTGAAA
>JAUZTB010000127.1:35051572-35062695 GCA_034780895.1 Rhynchobatus australiae | reverse complement strand
TTTTCCATTGCACCTCTGTATATATGTACTTGAGCATATGACAATAAACTTGACTGACTTTTGAATCAGCATGATGCTGAACCATCGGGATTTCTGAACCATTGAATAATGGATTATCAGAGTTTAATTGCACCGCAGAGAGATCAGTACCACTGCAGTTTGCAACTTGTTCAGATTTTCCTTGCATTTTCCGACAAGAGTTCAAAAGTAATTCCAATAGTAGAAAATTATCTTACAACAATCAGAGTATGAAAAGGTATTTTATAAATAATTTTACTAAAAGCTCTTTGGTTAGAATTGACCTATTTAAGTCTCCCTGAACTTAACAGGTGATAGTCTAGGTGCCGTCAATTAATTGTTGCATTCTGGGGAAAAACTCATACTGAGTCTAAGCTGCCAAAATGGTTCAAGACAGAACATTTGAGTGAAGATGGAAAGGTCACTGACTTATTTACTGTTTTAAGCCATGTTAATAATTGTGTGACTCTGAATGTTTGTATTTTCCTATGGAGATTTGCTTCCATTTAGCAAGTGTGCAATAAAGTACCCAATTTTGTAAAGAAAAATAAAAGACCCTTGCTACAATACCAAGGTATGTGGTGAGCTACTAGGAAACAAAATTCTCAGTGCCTCAGTAATCAGTCAACTAACTTGCAAAGTGACATTTCCTAAATTCAGCAGAGCCAAGTAAAGAAAGATTAGCTGGTCAGATGAAACCAAAGCTCAGCACTAGCATCAAGAGGAGAACATTGGAGAAGGCAAGAATGAGATTACAATGTTCCGGGGACAAAATTACTTTCTGATGATTACCTTTTAATCCTATGTCACCAGTATCTTGATCCTCTAATTCTTTATCAAGGGATGCAACATTTACATCACCAAAATGAAGATCTAAAGCAGAACCTAAGGTGGGAAAAGAAATTTGATTAATCAGTGAAATTAGATTCACACAGAGGCTCAGATAAATTTGGGAATATTGGGGCCTTCATTATATATTTGTCCCATGTAGATTTGCCACAAGAGAAGTTGCTAATCTCAGTCTGCCATCATGGAGAAACAGTAGGTGAAAAGTGAGTTAACAGTTTTACAGGATACCACTGATACTAGCAAGCAACTTTTGTACAACAAGTTCTGCTGCCAGGGCATCGATTGGGAAATGAGGAACTTCAAGTATGAGGTAAAACTTCAAAATGAAAGTAATGTTTAAAGACGATCAACAGTAAAGAGCTATGGAAAATAGGTCAGGTTATCATTACGGCAGCATCACCACTGCATCTTGGAACTGACTGCAGAATTCTAGTTCACATGGAATACAAGACTGGAAAAAAAATGCAGTGCTGACACTGTTTAAGTACACAATTTTCGGAGGTCAGACAGTATAATTAAATGCAGGAAATAATGCTTTAATTTGGAAATTGCACACTGCAGTTGATGGTTTTATATATACTGTAAACAAATGATTGGCAAAATTTCCTGGGAATGAAAAATGAAGCACAACAAATAAAATTGAATAACAGGCTCCTGCAATATTCTAATTCTAGTATCACAAGACATATTGACCAGAAATTACTAGTCCTAGTCTGTGCAGATCTCACACAAGACAGGAGGGACTGATAGAATCAGCCTCAGTGCCAAGCAAAAGCGAGAGCAAATCAGTTCCTGATCAGCAACTAATGACCACTATCTGCAAAAGTCAGAAAATACAGGCTATAGCTCAGGAGAGCAAGGGAGGGAATCAGAGGATGTCACAGTAGCAATTGCCTCAATGTTCCAACAGCCNNNNCTATCATGTCCCAAAGATGTGTGGGTTGGTAGGTTAATTGACTATTGTAAATTACCCCTAGTGTTTGGGGGAGGGGTGTTGGTGGAAACATGGGGAGAATAAAGTGAGGTTAGGGTAAATAAGTGCTTGATGGTCAGTGGGACAAAGAACCTGCTTCCATGCTGTATGATGACTCAATGACAATGACACTCAACCCACCAATCAAATAAAACAGAATATTTTCTTTCACAACAAATTTCACAGACTTCTATTTTTGTTGCCAAGTTTCTCATTCTGCTCCTCTTAAAATGGCATTGTTGCCAGGATACAATTCTGTTGATAGCCTGGGATTTTACCCTTATTCACGAGTGACCTTGATAACATGGCTTAATCTTCATTCAACAACCACCTACATCCATTTACAATAGGAAGTAGCATACAGCATATTAGTCCTCCCTAACCACAGGTACGGGGCCAACTGCATGAACCCACAATCTTTCTCGTTGAGACAAATGAATACAGAATAGGTCAAAGAACAAAACCAGCACCTTCATTTGTTTTCAAATTTGTTTTTGGAATCTGGATGTCACTGGCAATGCCAGCATTCATTTCTCAATCATAATTGCCCTTGAAAGGTAGTGGTGAACTGCCTTCTAACTGAGTTGTTTGTAGTTCATTTCAGAGGGCATTCAAGAGTCAACCAAGTGGAGTGGGTCTGGACTGACACATTACCCATCTTGCCAGATGGGCAAGGATGGCTGATTTCTTCCACTGAAGGACATCAATGAAGCAGATAGGTTTTCTTTTAAAATGACAATCCTGCAGTTTTCATGGTCTTTATTACTAAGACTAGATGGTATTTCTTTTCCCTACACAAATTCCAGATTAGTTCAGAGTTGACTAGGAGGCGGGGTAAGTAAGGATGGGAGATACAGTAATTGCACTAAATTAAAGGTAAACCTGTTTAAAGAAGTTCAAAAGTTAAAGGAATCCTTAATTGCACAAGGGACTTTCACTGATTAGCAATGAAAAAAATAGCTCTTAACAGCATCCAATTATAGTTTCTTAGTCTGCTGCACATCAATGATACAAATTAAAGTTAAAGAAAACTGCTATCAAAGTACACAGCTGATAATCATCATGGCCCCTTACCAGCTTTTTAAATAAACAGGCAATACACCAAGTCAATTAGTGTAATATAAATATATGAGTAGAGGTATAATCAAGGTCCCAGTTACTGTTAAATGTGCCATTTATAACTAAAAAAAACAAGATCAAGAACATAGTCCTTAATGTTACATAAGAATTCATGCTCGTTCAGTCCCTTAAGTTAAACTGGAGCACTATACTAAAGTAAAATATTTTGGACAAAACCTTTTTTTCTCAAGTAATTTAGTTTACTATTTCCACTGTTGTCTTGAGGTGTCATTGGAGTATATTTGCAAAGGTGATGTCCACTGTCTCATATCCTCATTATTTATTCAGATGGCTCAACAGTGAGTGCTGCAGCCCAGCCAATTACTACAGATTTTACCCCGTCATTTTACATACACCTCAAGTGCAGTCTCCTGATCTACGCCTTACACTGGGCTTTCCTCTTCCCCAAATTACCAACCATAAAGGCCCAATGTATCAGCCCAAACAGCACTGACTTATTAGCCAACTTGGTGAGTTGTCAATTCAAAGCTGTTGATACCATAAAAAAAACATACTTTTAGGTTTAATATGAAACTTTACATATACAAGACCCTTCACATTTATTACATCTTGTTTGACAAACTGAGTCAATACTTAAAAGGCTACACAGAATATGTGGGCTTGATTACAGAGTTCAAAACCTAATCCACATATTAAAGAACAGGTTACATCCCTTTTTCAATCAAACACTTGCACTCTGGTCTGTTCAAGCACTGATGATGCCACTATCTAACAAAGCAAGATATTCAGACAGAATTACACTCATCTTCCTTATTGTGAATTTTCTTAAAACATCCGTAAAACTCAAGAGAAAATCCTACTCATCAACACAATTGATTATAATGGAATATGACTGCAACCGAGAGCTTAGCAGTAAGAGGACATTGCAGGAACTTATGAATTCTCACAGTAAATGTGTCCTCACCTTGGCGGAGTAAGCTGTTCAGGACTTGTGCTGGCCTTCTGACTGCTGAGTCACTCTGCACCAGCCTCTGTTCCACACCCATTTCCAGTCAGACACACCCCTCCCTCTTCACAAACTGACTAATCAAAGCAATTTGCATCACGTGCGCTCTGCAGCCTAACAGCATTCAGAGCAACCCGACACCTCTGAGGAGGAAGCTGGCTGTATTAGTGACAACTTCATTTAACACTATAATCACCAAGACTGCTCTTAAATGCAATGTCTATTGAGCAGCTTGTGAATAGACAAGTTCAGTGGATTCGTCTGACTAGGTCTGTACTCTTAATATAAACCTAACAAACTAAATTCAACTAATAAATACAACTAATTAATTAGAACAGATGGCCAAGTATACAATGTGTTGCTGTTGCAATATGCAGGAACTGGTGGACCCCATTGTGGTAAACTAATCATATGTGCAGCAAGTGTTGGCTACTTCAAGAACTTAAGCTCAGGGTTGGTGAGCAAGAGTTCAATTTCAAACACTGTGACACATCAGGGAGAGGGAGAGTTACTTGGACATGGTATTTCAGGAGGCAGTCACACCTCTTAGATTAACTACCTCTAAATTGGTGAATGGTAAGGGACAAGATGGTGTGACTGCAGAGAGGCAGGTAGAGGGATTCAGAGGATATTCTGAAGCTCAGCCCTTCTCATCGTCTAACAGGTTCTTGCTCCCTATATGGACCAGGGTGGGGACTGCAGGGAGGATGTACAAACTGTCCATAGCACTGTGGTGCAAGGAACCATTCAAGTGGGAGAAGACAGAAATGTAGTAGTCATAGGGGATAGCAGTTAGGGGAATAGACACTGTTCTCTACAGCAAAGAGTGTCCCGAAGGCTGTGTCGTTTGTCTAGTTCTAGGACTAAGGACATCTCTTCTGGACTTGAGAAGAACTTGGAATGGGAGGGGAAGGATCCAGTCCGTGGTAATTGCAGGTACTAATGACATAGCTAGATGAGGAAGGAGGTTCAGTTAAAAGATTATAGGAAGCTCAGGGCAAAACTGAAAAACAGAACCATTCTGGTGATAATCTCTGGACTATTATCTGAACCACATGCCAATTGGCAAAGGGTAAATAGGAGTAGAGGAGTAAATGCCAGCATTCAAAGCATGGTGTGGGAGAAATAGGTTCCAATTCATAGCACACTGGCACCTGTAGAAGGGAAGGAGACAGCTGTTCCATTGGGATGGGGTCCACCTGAACTGTGCTGGGACCAGTGTCACAGCAAATTGCTTAACTAGCATTGCAGATAGAGCTTTAAATTTAGTAGGAAGAGGGGAGGGCTCCCAGAACAGAAGAAGGTTTAATAAATCTGGAGAAATCAGGAGGAATTGAAAGCAATGGCATAGGATAATGACGGGGAAAACAGAGTCATAGTGCAGAGGATGTAAATAAGTTGATACTCATGGTTCGTTGCAGGGTGACCAGGACTAGGTGTTCAATATTCCAGTTTATATACTTTCCAAAGGAACAGGCCAAAGGATAAAGGAGGTGGGGTTGTGTTGTTAATCAAGGAAGGCACCAGAGCAATGGTGAGTCATAATAATAATGGCAGTGAATAGCAGTGTGGAATTGGTTTGGGTTGAAATCATGAACAGCAGGGGAAAAGCACGCATGGGTGGGAGTGGTCTACAGACCCCAAAAATGCAACCTCAATAGGTCACAGCATAAATGGGGAAATATCAACGGCATGTCTGAAAGGCCCTACAATTATCATGGGAGACTTTAATCTCCATATTGAATAGATGAACAAAACTGGCAAGGGTATCATAGAAGAATTTATGGAATGCATCAGGGGTTGCATTTTAGAGCAGTACATTGCAGAGCTTACCTAGGAATTAACTGTTTTAGATTTGGTCCTGTGTAATGAGGAAGGATTAATAAGAGATTTTGTGGTTAAAGATCTTCTAGGGGGTAATGACCACAATATGATAGAATTCCAAATTCAGTCTGAGGTTGAACACCATAGGTTCATAACCAGTGTCTTCAATCTAAATAACAGCGATTATATTGGTACAAGAGAGGAGTCATCCAAGGTGGGCTTGGCAGACAAGCAGAGACAGGTCAGTAGAGGAACACTGGCAGATATTCAAACACCTGGTCTATAATATTCAGCAAGAGTTTATCCCAATCAAAAAATCCATGCAGAAGAGGCACAATCCATTGCTAACAAAGGAGGTAAAGGATAATGTTAACTTGAAAACTAAGTTATATAAAGTGGTGAGGGCTAGTGGTAGACCAGAAGACTGGGAAGTTTTTTAGTATCCAACAGCAGAAGATCAAAAAGCTCATGTGAAAGGGGAAATGAATTCTTAGAGAAAACTTGCATGTAGTATAAAATTTTCTATGGATATAGTAATAGGAAGTGGGCAGCTAAGGTCAGGTAAATGTGGAGCCTTTAGAGAATGAGGTTGGTGAATTCATAACAACAAAGAAATGAAAGATATGTTGAATAAATCTTTTGAATCAATCTTCACTGTGGAAAACATTGCTAATATCCCCAAGATATCAGACAAGACCAATTTCAAATAACATGGTAGATGGGATAAAGTATTGGAGAAACTCAGGGGACTGAAGGCTGATGTCAATAGGACCCAATGGACTGCACAGTAGGCTTTTAAAAGGAAGTAGCTGCAAAGATGGTAGACCCATTGGGTTGAAATTTTTCATAACTCGTTAAACAAGGTACCAGAAAATTAGAAGCCAATTTGCCTCCTTTGCTCAAAAAAAAGAAGGCAGGGAACTACAGGCCAGTTAGTACAATAGCTATTATTGGCAAAATGCTAGAGTCAATAATTAAAGAGGTGAGAGCTAATCATTTAGGAAAGCCAAATATATTTATATATCAGATGGCAGGACAGGCTTGAGGTCCTCATGGCCTGCTACTGCTCTTATTTTGTGTTCTTATATTTGTCTTTTAGAAGAATAGATAAAAACAAATATTGCCTAACAAATCCAAGATAAGAATTTCACAGAATGTTTTTCTTTCAAAAAAAAAGAAAATATGGCCATTTAGCTCATCCCACTTATTCCTGCTGTTTCAAAGAGCTGACTAGACATTATTATTTTCTAACACAAATAAATCTAATGAATCCAGGAGTGGGGGTGGGTGGATGAGACAGGGGGGTAGAGATCAGGAAGAATAAAGGAAACCTGAACCAGACTGCCTGGTTTACATGCCTGGCAACACCAAGAAATGATATGTAGGAAGGCATATATGGTGATTATTTTCCTAAAAAGTGGAAATGTACCAACACTTACTTTAAAGCCAAACAAATTTTACTACTGTGCAATTCTCCTCTCAGCCTTGGCTCTGCCAACATTTCATTGAAGCACGTATAGAAGGGAACCAAAGATTTTCTAGAAAATTTGAAGTTTTGAATAAATTGGATGTTTAATTCCATGTACCCAACCTGCTCTTGTAGCCATGGTTGTTAACGTAAATTGCTCTGGGAAAAATCAGAAAAATAATGTAATTTGAACAATTATTGGAGATTACCTTTGGCTGGCACTTAAGTGTCATGCAAGTTAGATCACTTGACAGCCCATGCTTCTAGGCTGTCCATGATTGTATACAGGAAAAAGCTACTTCATTAACTGAAGAACTGCAATGGAACCATCCCCCAATGAAATTATGATGGAAGGAAGGTTGCTGATAGGAGATGGCTGGTCACAAGACACTGCTTTAAGGAATTCCCACGGTGATATCAAGGGAGTGAAATGATTGACCAGCAATATACAGATTTTCTTTTGTGCAAAATAAAATTCCAGCCAGTGGAGGGCATTCCCATCACTTTAGTTTTACCATTCTTGGTCAATTACTGCTCTGATGTGAGGGATGATCACTCACTTAACATATGGAATTCAGCAACTTGATATGGACCAAGGCTGTAATGAGCTCAAGAACAGAACAGTTTTGGAGAACCCAAACTAAGCACAAGGAGAAAGGCTAATGATGAAAAAAAACGTACATCTTGCTAGCACTGTTGACCACACCTTCATCACATGACTGATGAATGACATACATGGGTTGGGAGTGGAAGGAATTAACCAAAATGAAATTATAAATGGGAAATTTTATAACTTCTTCAGTAGAAGCCAAATTGAGTCACAGCTAGTCCTGGAGCATTCTTGCTGTATCTAGTGCTCTCAGCAACTTCTTAAGGTGGTGTGGAATGGATCAAGCCACAGAAATCAAACCTGTAACTACACTGTCAAGCCCCTTAAAATTTCTGTATTCTGAAATCAGGAGTTCTATATAGGCCCTGTCCATTTAATCTCTCCTCAAATGAAAAACCAACCATCCATGAAATCAATCTGGTGAACCTTCAATGGCCTCCCTCTATCCCTGGGTAGGAAAACCAGAGCTATACACAATACTTCAGATGCAGTCTTAACAATGTTCTCTATAATGGAGAAATACCTCTTGCTATAAAGGTCAGCATAAAATTTCCCTTTAACTGCGTGTTGAACCTGCACATCAACTCTAATGATTCATGTACAGAACTTCCCTTTAAGCCCCAATACCTTTGTGCCATTATTTCTTCTACCAGAATGGACAACCCGTTATTTTTCCACTTTCACAACTTCCATTTCCTTGCCCAATCATTTATTCTGATTATATCTCTTTGCATTCTCCTTTCAGCCCACAATACCATCTACTTTTATATAATCAGCAAATTTGGATACTGTATATTGCAATTGATTCCCTCAAAATCATCAACAGAGATTGTGAACAGCTAGGGCTTCAGCACCAACCCTTGCAGAGCTTTACTGATCACAGCCTCTTAACCTGAAAATGACTCATTTATTCCCGTCTGCTAACCAATTTTCAATCCACACCAGTACATTACCCCAATATCATATGATCTAATTTAGTTTAATAAATCTTGAATAGCCCCTTTTCCAAGAGATACTGAAAATCTAAATACACCACATCAACAAGTAAGCTGTTAGTTATTTCTCCTGTTATAAACAACGTCAAACAGATTTGTCAAATGTTATTTTCCTTTCATAAATCCAGTGACTCTGCTCAATCCTATTACTGTTTTCTCTGCCTCGTTACCACTCCCTTCATAATGAATTCCAGCACTTTCCCTTCTATTCACAAAAGGCTAACTGGCCTACAGTTCCCCCATTTTCTCTCTTCCACCTTTCTTAAATAGTGGGGTTACATTTCCTAACTTCTAATTTGAAGGAATGGTTCCAAAACCTATGGTATTTTGGAAGTTGATTATCAGTGCATCAACCATCTCCTGAGCCACCTCCTACAAAACCTTGGGACATTGGTCATCGAGTTTTGGAGATTTACTACCTTTCTGCCCCACCAACTTCTTACAGACTTTTTTTTGGACTAATAATAAATAATCTGTACTTTCATTTGTTCTAAACTTGTAGTCTTCCACCATTTGTGAAGGTTTTTAAGAGTCTTCTCCCTAAGAAGACAAATATTCAATTTCTCGATTCATTTATTCTAGATTCATTTACTTGGTTAAATACACGCTCCCTTGCTGGTGTTGGGGGATTTGAACTTGCATCTTTAGACCAATGGTCCACAACTTTGAATCACTAGCCTAAAAGTACAATTTCAGTACAGAGTACAGAGTTCCACAGCCAATTGAGCACCCATGTATGTTATTCAACTAGTAAACTAGACAATGAATGTGAACATACCAGATTGGGGTGGAGGAAGATAAATAAAACAATCTCAGTTGTGCTGAAGATACTAGCAATCAGGAGAAGGACTGCCTGTTCATTTCCCTTCCCCACCACAGATCAGAGGCCTTAGATAGAGATCCCATATGGTACTTTAAAAGGTACATAAATGGAAACTTTTATATTGCATAACAGCTGAGTCATCTCCAAACAGAACCCTTCGGTCCCAAAACATCTATGTGAAATCTGTACACCTGGTGCCCTTAATTCCCTTCAATCTCAAAGTAATTGCAGATAATCGGTCAATTCAATTTAATATCTACACAAAATACAATCAAACAATCAAGAAACATTTGACAAACGTACCCAGGAGTGAACACTTTTCAGAGCCTTGTAAATCTCCTCATATTGAACCAGCATTGAACAGTTTACAAACTAATCCACAATGACAGAAGAAACTCTGAGACCACATTACGATGAAAGTAACTAACTGGCATAAAAAATTTCCGATTTCCTACAGTTCTTGGTGTTATTTCTTTGAATACTAAAGTTATCCAAGGCTGTACTTCACATCCAGAAACACCACTAGCTCAGTTGCTTCTGTGCTAATGAGTTTCACTATTAAAAGCCAAAAAAGTAATTTTCTCATTGCAATCAGAAACTACTTCTCATAATCTCTTTAGCTCATTTCACTGCTTCACGCCCAAGGCTGGCAGCCTCTTCCAATTCTTCTTCAAACAACTCCAAATGCCATTTGGTGGGCAGATCTTCAAATTTTCAATCATCAGTATGTTTTCAATTCACAGAACTTATCCAAGAAATCAATGAAAAGATGCAAGATATTCAATACAGATAAGTGTGAGGCAATGCATTTTGGAAAGTCAAACCAGCATGTGAATGGTATGGCACTAGGAACTGTAATGGAACAGAAGGACCATGGAGTACAAGTGCATAACTCATTGAAAGCAGTGTCACAGGTAGACAGGGTGGTGAAAAGGATGTTCAGCACGTGGCCTTCATCAGTCAGGGAAATGAGTTGGGACACTTTATTGCAGTTGTGCAAGTCGTTGGTGAGGCCGCACCTGGAGTACTGTGCAGTTTTGGTCACCCTATTATAGAAGACATGGTTAAACTGGAAACAGTGCAGAAAATATTTATGAGGATGTTGCCAGGACTAGAAGACCCAAGTTATAGGGGAGAGGTTGGCCAGGCTTGGTCTTTATTCCTTGGAATGTAGGAGAATGAGGGGCGATCTTTTAGAAATGTTTAAAATTATGGGAGGCATTGATAAGGTGGATGGTAACTGCGTTTTCCCCAGGGTAGTGGAGTCCAAAACTAGGGACATAGATTTAGAGTGAGGGGAAAGATTTGAAAGGGACCTGAGGAGCAACTTTTTCCACGCAGAGGGTGGTGAGCATGTGGAATGAGCTGCCAGAGGAAGTGGTTGAGGCAGGTACAATAGTATAATTTAAGCACCACCTGGATAGATACATGGAGGGGCAGGGCTTGGAGGGATATGGGCTGAACACAGGAAATTGGA
>JAUZTB010000127.1:34958831-34970480 GCA_034780895.1 Rhynchobatus australiae | reverse complement strand
TTTATCCCCCCCCCCCCCCCCCCCGAAGTCGATGACCAGTTCTTTTGTCTTACTGATATTGAGGGAAAGGTTGTTGTCATGACACCATGTTACTAAGTGCTTTATTTCCATCCTGTACTCCGACTCATTGTTGTTCAAGATACGGCCCACTACGGTGGTATCATCTGCAAACTTGGAGTTAGAGCAGAATTTGCCCATGCAGTCATGAGTGTATCAGGAGTAGACTAGGGGGCTGAGGACACAGCTTTGTGGGGCACCAGTATTGAGAATAACCATGGTGGAGGTGTTGCTGCTTATCCCTACTGCTTGTTACCTGCCCTTACTCATTGTGGTCTGTTGATCAGGAAGTCAAGGATCCAGTTGCAAAGGGAGGTGTTGAGTCCCAGGTCTCAGTTTGGTGATGAGTTTGCTTGGAGTCACAGTATTAAAGGTGAAGCTGTAGTCAATAAACAATAGTTTAACATGGGTGTTTTTACTGTCCAGATGCTCCAGAGACAAGTGTAGGGCCAGGGAGATAGTATCTGCTGTGGACCTGTATCGGCGGTAGGTGAATTGCAGTGGGTCAAGGCTGGAGATAATGTGTGCTATCACCAGCCTCAAAGCACTTTATGATGGTGTCGGAGCCACTGGGCGGTAGTCATTAAAGAATATTGCCTTGTTTTTCTTGGGTACCAGGATGAAAGTGGTCTTAAGGCAGGTGGGAACTTCAGATAGAAGCAGGGAGACACTTAAAAAATGCCCGCAAATACTCCTGCGAGTGAGAAGAAAGAGCTTTAAAAGGAATCTGAGGGGTAAAATTTTTTAAACAGTGTTTGTATTTGGAATCTGCCAGAGGAGGTGGTGAAATGTTTTTCACCAAGCAATATGTTTACGACTACCAAGATATGCTACTAAGTGAAGACCACTGAGCAAAGGAACAAGACCCTCAATGGCACAACTTTGAATGTATCTCACATATCAAAAGTAACGGCCATTTCTGCACGTAACCTGGAGTAATATTGCGAGCATAAGGAGAAACATGGATAGTCGTGGTGCCGATAATTGTGACAAACTGCACTCTAAAATGGCATTATTGAGCAGCGACTGGTTTAAAGTCTTAGTGCTTGCACTTTTGGTTTTAAAAAACAATACTCTGTCAAGCACGAAAAGATATGCAGCAAGCAGACAGGACTTTCCCTCTAGAATCATTTCCTTTTGCCATGAAATTGGTTGAGTGAAAGGGGAGAAAGACAGACACTCAGTTGAACCAATAGTACAGGCGGAGATGGGAAGTGTTAGGGTGAGTCAGAAGCAAAACCACACGTTCCGTACCAGGAAGGGGTGCGGCCATATGAAAGGTCGGCAGCAGCGCAGATATTGAGAAGCGCTGCAGAGCCAGCTAGAGAGGGGGTGTGTTCGGGGTAAGGTACTACAGAGTTAGCAAGAGAAATGGCCGGGTTCTTCAGAAGAGCTGATTACACAGACTACAAAGTGCCAGTTGAAAGAGGTATGCCACTTAAAGCAACAAGTGGAAAACGATCGAAGCTTTCCAATGTTCGGGAATATCTGCACCAAAGGAAGGTTAAAATAACTGAAAATGGCACCGAGAATCCGGATTGATTCTGATTGAAAGCTGGGATACGCATGCTCCGCATGTATAGTGTATTTGTAAAGAACAGTTGAAAGTAAAAATATTGCGACAAACAGACATGAAGACAAGCAAAGAGACCCAAGATAGGGAATGTGAAAGTCCCCGTGAGGACAATAAAGCAAAAGAGAAATCTATATCAAGGAACTAGTTCAGAACTGTGAAATAAGGAGTGATCTTGCTATACCAGAAAAATTGGAGTGTCTGAGATTCAGAATGGTGGTACTTGGAAAAATCTTATTGGAATGTTTAGTTTGGAATAAGAGGTAATCTGCATGAGCTGTGATTTGGCTAAGCTGGAACAAATGCAACTCCCAAGACCTGGACTCCAACGAAGCTGACTGGGATCAGATACAAACCTTGAGGCAAGACCACGATAAAGACCAGAATCTGATTTAAGGCATTTGTTTCAAAGCATGCAGAATCACTGTCAAAATCTTTGGCCTCAGCCATAAATTGATACTTGTGGTGCTCCTAATAAAGCATTAAATATGTTGGAGATAGAGCTGGACAAATAGAGAAAAGAAGGCATGATATTATGGTATCACAGTATTGGTATACAATAGGAGTTGTAAATCACTTCAGTGAGAGAGGCTGGTTTAACAGCTTGCTATTGCCCAAGTAAGGCAGAATTGGCTTTGAAGTGCTCTGGTAGTGGCAGAGGCTGAATCCAAAAAGGTTCAGAAAACAATAGATATGAGGTCTGCCAGTCAAAGCTTCAAAGGGGAAATAGTGGATAGGAGCACTACAAGAATTGGGGGGGGAGGGGGGAGGAAGAGGAAGAAATGAATAAGAGAATATGTGGAAGTACAGAGAGCACAGAAGTGAGACGAGTGGAATGCAACCAATTCACTCGGTATGCAGGTTGCCAGAGAAGTAGCCGAAAGCACTAACATCTTTATAATGTCAACTGTTGTCTAATTATCTGGATCAAGGACAAAATCTACTGGAGGTTTGAGAGTGAAATGGAAATGCAGGTCTACAAGAAGATGAGAAAAATAAATCTATAATCTGTTCAATAGTTTATGCATGTAATTTCTTGAACATATCCAGATTTGTGTGTTTATATTTTTGAATGTAACTAAACAAGTTTACAGTTTACCTGTGACTTTGCTAGTGTATGTGCCTCTAGTGTAAATGTATTTACTCTTTTACACAGTATTGTTACATTTTTAAAAGGTAAGTAGTGAGTTGCTTATCTAATAACCATGAAGGTAAAGATTACTATACAGATATGGGGTCACTATCACCTTGAGGATTATGTCATGTGTTAATCATGGATACATGACCAGGCCATACTTTCAGTTGATGAATGCCTGCCACAATAAACAGTAGAATCAGAATTGTGGAAAACTTGCAACGCAGAATTCCATTCAACTCGTGTCTGTGTTGGTCACAAAAAGAACTACCCAGCTTAATCCCACATTCCAGCAATTGATACAATAGCTCGCAGCTCTTCAAGTACTGTGTTTTTAAAACAAGTGTTTGCAATGCTTACTGTCCTTTACCACTATTTCAGTCTCAAACCTTTGCCATCCTCTGGGCAAAAACACTTTTTCTGTCTCTCTTCTAACCCTTCTGCTAATTACTTTTAAATGTATGCCCCTCTACTCAGGTGGATGGAAAAGGTCCTTCTCACTGAGGTCCCATATTCACTTCAGTTAACTCTCCAGTCAGTCTCCACTGTTCCAGAGAAATGAAATTTAGCTTATCTAATCCTTGTAGCTAAAATGTTCCATTCCAGGCAATGTACTTGTATGTTGTACCTCTCCTCTGCACCCTCTCCAGTGCGATCACATCTTTGCTGTAATGTGACCATAGCTGTACACAGTACTCAAGCTGTGGCCTAATTAGTGTTGTATGTAATTTTACTATAACTTCCATGCTCTGGCCTCCAGATTAAAAATGCATTGCCTCCAGATTAAATTACACTTACTACTTTTAGAATGCAATGCAGTTGTGCAAAAAAATCCTACCTGTCAACTACACATCCACGTTTTATATAATCTGTAAACTTTAATATACCCCTACATTTACATCTAATTCTTAATATTACAGAAAGTGAGCAACCATATACTAACTCCAAGAAACCCTACTGGGTCACAGCATTCCAATCATGTAAACATCCATCAACCATTACACTCTTCTTCCTGTCCCTAAGCCAATTTTGGATACAATTTTGCCGATCTCCCTTGGACCCCTTAGGCTTTCCCTATTTGACCAGCCTGCCAAGTGGGAACTGACCTTTATAAAAATCAAAATAGACCACATCAAATGCACTGCACGTGTCAACCTTTGTTCTGTCTTGAAATATTCAGTAGAGTTAGCCAGATCCATACTGAATATCCTTGTTTAATCTTTCCTCAGCAAATCCATGCTGAGTGTCCTTGTCCTTGTTTAATCTTTGCCTTTCAGAATGAAAGTTCATACTGCCCACCAGAATTAATTCCAATAATTGGTCCTTCACTGAAATTGAGCTAACTGGCCTTTAGTTAAACCAAGTAGTTTATCACATCCCTTTCTAAACAACTGTTCAATATTAGAACGCCTAACTGAAAAATTGGAGTTGGAACCTCCACAATTTGCTCCTTTGCTTGTTTAATCGGCTGACATATTTCATCCGGGACAGATGATTTAGCTAGTTTTAAATGTTAAATTTAATGCTTCCTCTCTGCAAATGCCATCAGTATTTCACATTTCCTCTTCAACTACCCGATTAGCATCCCCCACCCCCTTCCCTCTTTTGTATAAACAGCCACAACATATTCATTTTTACCACATCCTCCGCCTCCACACGTAGGTTATCTTTTTGGTCCCAAATGGGCCCTACTCCTTTCTTAGTTATCCTCTTGCACTTTGTATACTTAAAGCATCTTTGGATTTTCCTCATTTTACTGATCAGTTCTTTAATGTGGCTAAATAAGTTAGTGATATTCATCACGGGGTCATTCGGAAACCGCAATACACGGCGCCATTCGTGTTATGCTCATGTCAACAAAACCCATGAATTACAAAGTTATTTCCGTAATGTTACAACTGCGCAAACTACCGAATCCTGACTTGAATGTCTGATGCAAGAATGACACGAGTTATGTTGTGTACACACTGAATGAAAATGAGTGAGCGTGGGAAGGTATTTTAAGGACAAGTCTTGCTTGAAAGGTGCCTCATCCTAGCCGCTTACTAGGTCAAAAACGAAAGAGGCGAAATATGTAAGGTTATTCCATTGAATTGCAAAATTAATTTCAGTTATCGGGATTTATAAACGAAGTGTAAAAATGAGAACTGGAAACGGACGTTGGTTTTGAGGTGAGGTGCTATGTGTGTAGAGCAGACTTAATTACAGGATGAGCAACTCTAAATGGGACTCAGACTGCTCCTAGGCCTCATTTTAAGAATTATCCACAGGTCCAGGCAGAGAATCTGAATGGATCTCGTTCAATATGACTGCCCGTTCTCCTTTCTGAAGACAGTGAAGAGAAAACGCGGCTGCCCACCTTCCATCAGCACCCTCGATGCCTTTCGTGATCGGTGGTCACCACCTATCTGTTGGATTTTGATTTAATTTGCTTTTCAATTTCCAGTAACGTTAGAGTAAAACACATTCCTGAATTTTTAACCTGTATTCAAACAGTAAGTATAGGACCTAAACGGTTTTGCTTTGGAAATAAAAAAAAAAGCATTTGGTCGCTGCAACAATTCCCTTATTTGTAATCAAGGTGAGAATGAAGCTCTGGTGGGGCGGAGCCAGCGTTGCTTATTGTCACAGTACAATTTGCTTAAGCAGCTTTGGCCAATGGGCTTTAAGGGACAACTTATGGAACATTGGCCCTGGAGTGACGTCAAACGGAATACAAGTACAGCAGTGGCTGTACAGCAGCAGGAGCTTGTGGCGAAGATTTGCAAACCTTGTGCTTTAAATTCTGAAGAGATTTATAAGAGGAATGTCTCTGATTTGTCTTTCCGCCTTCGTTCTGTTTCTTCGCGTGTTTTCTTTTTGCCACTGGATTGTGTTTATTTCCGATCGGGGGGTGGGGTGGGGTGAAATGGTTCCGGGATGAAAACGGTATAAACAATGGTGGCCATTGTCTATTGCCACCGTGAGCTGTGCCGGGATATTGACTGTGGTGGGGCTGGGCTCCGAGGTGAATGTTTGGCCGTCGGGTGGTTGAGCAGGGCTGCACGACCGCCATTTCGCTAGGAAAAAAATCGACTCGGTCGGAGTCCCGTCCCCATGCTCCCGTTTGGAGCCACAGCGCCGCCACGAAATGTGGGGAGGTCGGTGTGTGAGTGGAGAGGGGGTCAGTAGAGCAAAGGCCTTGGAGTGAAGTAGAACGTCGTCAAGTTTAATCTTTCCGTCCGTGTCTACAGATTCTATGACCGGAGATGGCGCGTACCAAGCAGACCGCCCGTAAATCGACTGGCGGCAAAGCGCCCAGGAAGCAGCTAGCCACCAAGGCAGCCAGGAAAAGCGCACCGTCCACCGGTGGGGTAAAGAAGCCTCATCGTTACAGGTGAGTGAGACTCCAGCTTGTGCTGCCTCCCGTCTCTTAGTGTCATGGAGGGATTCCCAGTTAATAGATCCCCTGCCTTACCACCCTGCAATAACTTTTTCCCATTGTAAGTTGTTTGAGCTTGTTGCTTGAAGTTTCGTTTGTTTTAGTAGTTAATTTGGTTTCACTTTGGGAAGAGTGCACTGTTCTTTTGCGGGTAGCGCCAGATTGACAATAGGGAGGTACTTGATGATCTTTCGCGTCAATGTAACAAAAATCCCAGAGACGTCCCCATCCGCTGTCAGTTTGGTAGTTTTGATGGGCTCCTCACGGAGTCAAGCGGCAACTTCCTGCAGTTTCACAGGGGAATCTGCCTGTTGAAATTGTAACGTGAAAGCGGTTTCTGAAACAGTGTTGATAATACTCGAGCCAGGCAGCATTTGTGGAAAGAGAAACAGTTAACGTTCCAAGCTACTAACTTTTCATCAGAAAACGATTAAAGTTGCAGAGATAGGTGGGATGGTCTGCGATTTGCTGTACGCCAGGTGAGAGGAAAGACACAAGTGGTAGTGAGCAGTCAAATTTCCATCTTGACTGATGGAGGCAAAAACTTTGAGGGTAAAAAGGTTGATGCTGTTTCAGGAGTTGTGTAATGGAGATAGTGTTCAATGTCCTTCCAGGGATGGAATACACTAAAATATGGGAGTATCTCTCGTCACTAGAAGAAGGTGGTTGAGGAGGACCCTTGCAATGACTTTCCCTGTAGACAGTAGGAAGAACTTTCTGTAGTAATTGCAATTAGCTTTGACTCCTTTTTGTTAGAGGGTCATGATCATAGTGTCTGGGGTCCCCGGGATGTCCTTTTCCCAAATGTAGGACAGAGAGGTGCAGTTAGTAGAGCCACTGTCACACAGCTCCAGCGACCCAGGTTCTTTCCTGACCTTGGGT
Organism: Rhynchobatus australiae; assembly: GCA_034780895.1. Lineage (NCBI taxonomy): Eukaryota > Metazoa > Chordata > Chondrichthyes > Rhinopristiformes > Rhynchobatidae > Rhynchobatus > Rhynchobatus australiae. The sequence goes on along the minus strand of JAUZTB010000127.1, from coordinate 34,963,412 downwards.
ACTGTTGGGGGGAGTTTGCATGTTCCCCTGTAACCATGTCGGTTTTTCCCAGGCCCCTTTATTTTTATTTTTCCAATGATGTGTGGCTTGGTTGGTTTAATGGCCTCTGTAAATTGCCTTTACTCTGGAGGTGGTGTGTGCAGGAATAGATTACAGGGAAAATTAGTGGCAGAATAGTATGGTTTTTTGAACTGGTATAGGATTTATGGGCTGAAATTTCCTCCCTCAATGTTGTAACAAAATGGAGAAGTAGTGAATTTGTCTGAAGTTCTACTCTAAGTTTTAGAACTCCATTAAGGACACTGTCTGCTCCTGAGACTTTGACATTTCAATCTTTTGTTGCTCTGTGGTGGCAACGGCAAGATTAGACTGGACAGTTTACTCCAGGAATTAAGGACAATGTCTCAGTTGAGTTATTTGAAGTGCTCCTTCCCGTGCATTCTGACTACTAATCAATCCTTGATAATCTCTCCACCATTCTTGGCTCTGAGCAGTGGCCCCTTGGTGCTTGGGCCATAGATAGTCTTTATAACACTGAAGAAACTGTACATGTTATGATTTATCCTAAGTTACAGACCCCCTTTGCTCTCTCCAACTATTATTTGTTCTTTAGGTCCCAGGCTTCTGTTGACCATTTGCCAGATGCCTGTTTCTTCCCCTTGATGCTTAGAGTTTCCAATTCAAGAATACCTTTGTTTGTAGTTGGTTAGCTCCTGGGTGATCTAGTCATTCTCATCATATGAGTTGTGGTGTTTCCTGATAGGGAAGCCGAAAGCTCTTCACAGGTGTTAGTGGTGTGGATTTCAAGGAAGACTAGGCACTAGACATTTTGTGGCTCCAATTGGTTGAGAGTCATCAAACTATCTGCAAGGTATTGTCTGAAAGAGCTTTTTTTGGCTCAGTGAAACCATCAACATCTATTTCTTTTGCTGCTGTTTGGGAACCAGGCCAGTAGACAGATTGGGCAGATTAGGCAATGTCATCAGCAGTTATCTGTACTTGTAATTGCATGATCATATGGATGACCTCACTGTTTCTAACATAATCTAGTAGGTGCCAGTGCCTTGATGGGATGAGGGGTGTGGGGAGGGTGTCATAGAGAGGTCTTTTTTCTGTTTTTTTCAAAGAAATGGGTGTTGGCTAAAGTGACAGGTAGTTGAAAGCTCAGTCACAAACACCATTCATTTCAATGAAGAAAGATGTCACTGAGGGAGTTAAGTTTGATATTTACACTTTTTATTGAATTGAGGCAACTCAGACAATCAAATAGATTTGTTTTCTAGTATTGTCCAAGTTTTAATTGTTTGACTATTTTTATTGTTTAAACTTCAAAGATTGATGTAAACTATTAAACAATCAACATTCAGACCTTTTAAACTTTGACAGTTTTGACAGAAGCATTTCTAGGGGTTTGTTATTTTTGACTGGGACGTTGAGCTTACCATTCAGGAGCTGGCTTTAGGGATGTGGCTGTTTTATGATTGTTTTTCATCTGTCATGAAAGTATATTGGTGATGTCTTTTTATACTGCAGCCTCTGGAGATACATGAGCAAAAAGGCTTGTGCAATTTGATGTAATTTATTTTCATTGCTCTGACTACCTGACTCTTGTCAATTAATTTGTGAAGTATTAATGGTAATGGACAGCATCCAAAGAAAGGCAGTAAAAATATTGGGTGAAGGAACTGTTTCCCAAATGTGGATGAACTAATTTGCAACCAGCTACATAACCAACTGGGAATGCCTCCTTCAGAAAGGATGATATAGGTAAGCACAGATATGAGAACAGCATGTGTAGAGAAATTGCCACACATTGAACTTGTGTTGTGAATAAGTAAATAAATGAAGTGTGTATTTGCATTTCTGAGTAATGTTTGTCTTAACACAATTAGGCCGGGCACAGTTGCTCTCCGAGAAATCCGCAGATACCAGAAGTCCACTGAGTTGCTTATCCGTAAACTACCCTTCCAACGTCTGGTGAGGGAAATTGCCCAAGACTTCAAAACTGATTTGAGGTTTCAAAGTGCTGCAATTGGAGCTTTGCAGGTATGGTATCTGCTATTGGAAACTTCAAATCTAGTAATCCTATCTGTGTCTGTGACTGTAGGTTCCAATATCTAATACCTGTGACCAAACTTGTGCCTTGGCTAGGTTGTTGGAGATAGCCTGGCTTTGCCTTTGACTTCTCCATTACCTAAATACTTGTGGTCTGCTAGTCAGATGCACAATGCACTAAATGTTTGAATGTAGTGTATTGTTAGTTTCAAATACACCACTTCAATTATGAATTTGTTTAATCTGAACAGCCCTATTAAGAATACTAACACTTGCCATCCTAGGATACTACTAGTACCTTGTATTGCTCATTCCTTTTGAAAATATTACACTAATGTTGGAGATTTCTTTGGACTTTGTCTAGTGTATCTCTAATTCTGTTCTCTAGTGAGGTTGAGTATCTTGGCTTAAACCTACCCTAAGTTGGTTAACTGGTTGCTCATGGATGCTTTAACTTTCAGGGAAATGCATGGATAATGGTGTGAAAAGAATTAGATATAACAAAACAGTAGCTGAACATGTTCCATGTGGGGAATAAAAACAAATCCCAGGCAGTTTATAATAATTTATAATGGAACTTTGGCCTCATTGGAAATTACGGAGTATAAAGGTAAGTCAATAAAGTAAATGTTAAACTATCACAATTTTTTAATGAAACATTTAACTTTATTTCAGGAAGCCAGTGAGGCCTACTTGGTTGGCTTATTTGAGGACACCAATTTGTGCGCCATCCATGCTAAAAGAGTGACCATTATGCCCAAAGATATTCAGTTGGCCCGACGAATCAGAGGAGAACGTGCTTGAAACTCTGCACTTTTGAGATCTTCTCCAGAAGTTAATCATATTTTGGAATCGGTATTTGAAAATACCAATTTCTAAAACACTTTTGGACTGCAGTCTTAGCTTCTTGTGAAGGCTGGGCCATGTTTCATATTTTTGTTAGTATTAACAGTAATTTACAGTGGAAGTAGCAGATCATTTTGTAAACATTCCTTGACTATTGGCTCAGGTTTCAAAATAAAAGATTTTGTACCTTTTAGTCTGTAATTTATTTTTAAATACGTGCACACAAATTGGGGATGGGACCTGCAGACTTGCATTGTATTGCACTTTTTTTCTTGGGTGTTTCCACTGGGGTTCTAAATTAAACTTCATTACCTCAGCTATGTCTTACTGGCATTTTTTCAAATTCAAATTTTACCTTGAGGTGTGGATGTCACTTGGAAGATCTGTATTTATTGCTCATGAAAAGATGTTATTGAGCAACCCTCTTGAATTGCTGCAATCCTTGTGGTAAGGGTACTCTCACAGTGCTGTTGGGTAAGGAGTTCTAAGATCAAGACACAGCAGAAATGAAGCACAGGAATTTCTTTGAGTCAGGATGGTTTGTGACCTGGAGGCAAACCTGCAAGTTATGATATAGTTAAGATGCAGATTCTGCTTTGAAATAGTTACATTGTCATATGTTGTGACCCAGATAAATGCAGTCCAAATATCCTACAGATAATGGAAATACTGGGTTCTTTTTTGGCTGAACAAAAAGTTGATCAAAAAGCAAGGTGAAGCTGCTGCTGGCTTTCATGTGCAATTTCTGTCCTTTAACAGTCTTTACTTAATTCTCTGGCTATAGGTGTCAGATGATAATAGCAAAAATAATCGAGCATTATGTTAAGTGGTTGAACTTGGTTCATGCAGGTAGAGATTTGTATCAGCAATATGAAAGTTGTATTAGAACCCAAATAGCTGTTTATCTCTTTACAGCAGAGATTGTGCATTAACAGTTCTTTTGTTTTATTTCCTATTGTTAATTGTGGTGAATACGCAGCTTGAGGCAGGTTGTTTTTCAAACCAACATTATCTGCCTGCGTTTGGCCCATGGTCCTCTAAACCTCTCCATGTACTTATCTAGATGGCTTTTAAATGTTGCTAATATGCCCACCTCAACCACTATTTCTGGCAGCTCATTTCCAAATGCACACCAGCCTTTGCATGAAGCTACTGCCCAATGTCCTTTTTAAATCTTTCACCTCTGATCTTGAACTTGTACCCTCTTGTTTTTAGTGCCCACTCCCTGGGGGGGGGGGGAGACTGTGCTTTTGCCCTGTCTATGCCCCTCATGATCTTAGATACTTGTATTGGGTCACACCTCAATCACCTACATTTGAGGGAATAAAGTTCAAATTAATGTAACCTCTCCTTGTAACTTGAGCCCCCAAGTCCAAGCAAAACTCTGACTCTAATACGAGTGGCTCAATTGTGGAGAAAAGAGAGCAAAACGGTATTTTTAGAGCTAGGGAAGTGTAGATATTTATGTAGTTGTAGACATTGTAAGTCAATATGTTTTCTCCTTGGTGCTAAGGTTGAGGATACTAAACAGCTGTAGAGTCCTCCAGAGGGGAAGGCCAAACAGCCAGATGTTGTGGTCCACCTAGGTACCAATGAAATGGTTAGAGAAGGAGAGGAGGTCCCAAGATTTCAAGGAGTTGTGCACAAGATTAAGAAGCAGGTCCTCAAGGTAATCGCTAG
>JAUZTB010000127.1:34928238-34938714 GCA_034780895.1 Rhynchobatus australiae | reverse complement strand
AATTGGAAATGGATGTTAAGAGAAAGAATGTACTATCAGTAAGTGTGAGCTGATGAACCTATGGTTTCGTGCAGTGATGGAAATAGAAATGGGACTGTGGGAGAGCAGAAGGATTTGGGGGATAGATTAACATGATTGATGTGGCTGGGGTGGGTGGGAAGGAATTTTGATAATATTCTAAAGTCAGGCAGCATCTGTGGAAAGAGAAAGTATTTATCAGGACAATGACCTTTCATGGATTGGAATTAGAAGTAGAATTTTAGGTTTAAGCATTAGGGCAGGCTTACATAAAACTATGTATGTATTTTATTAAACCTTAACTGGAACTCAATGTAATAATGGACTTAGTAATATTGGACCTTTATAAAGAGCACAGCACGGCTTCAGTAAGGTACTGCCTGAAGAAATACAGACACACTGGACAATCTACATTTAGTGGCATTATAATAAAAATCTGAAAGGTGGGACAGTACAACATTTGAAGTGCCAAGACAGAAAGGAGATAACAATGATTAAGAGATTTAGTAGAGGGCAGGAGAAACCTCTTCACAGATAATTACAAAGGGTGATTTAAGCCACATTAATTTGATTAGGTGCATGATGGGGTTGAGAAAATTGGGAGGGAATTAGGTTGAGTAAATATCTCTCAACACTGAAACAAATCATTTTGTGCCATTAAACACAAGAAATCAGCCCTTTAGTGAAAAGGTTTCACTCGCAGCTTGTCTGTTGTTTCTGTGAGCTAGTATTAAAATAAAACAAGAAATAACTAATTACTACCTGATTTTGTAAAGCCCTTGTTTTTTATACACTGTCTTGATTTTTGATTTGTTTGCTGATCACAGGATCCAGTTGCTACAGTACTTGATGTCTTTACTAAACCAAAGAGCAAATGGAGACCCTTACCTCTTGACACTGTGGTGTGTATCTGGATGTAGCACAAATTACATCATGAAAAGCTACAATGGTTTAAGAAACAAAATGGGCTTGTATAAAAGTGTGTTTTGGCTATGCTATTACATGACTTCTAGATGTGTCAGCTTCAGGACTTAATTCTTCACTGCTGTATGTGTCCATGGTCTTCTCCCCTATCTCTTTAAATTTTTAATCTTCTAGGCCTATAACCTTCCAACATCATTCCAAGTATCTCCTCATGAGCTTGGCATTAACTTTTTCATTTTCTGTGAAGCACCATGGAAGACATTTGCCATAGTAAATGTTCTATACTAATAGTAGATGTTCTCATTTTGTGTGTCTTCTTAGGAATGGAATAGTACTTGCTTCTTCGATGATTTACTTTGGGGCAGCCATGACATACAGGCCAAGAAATTTCTAGCTTCAATTCCTGATCTCTGTTTAATTAACTGACCTTGGCTAGACTGATACTGGTCCTCCCCAACTTCTGAACGCCCGACTTAAGTACAGCTTGTACATATGAACGAGCAGTTAGGAGACTGATGGTATGGACTTGCCAGCTGCTGCAGAGCTACAGGCACCTTGTCCCCGGAGGGAACTTGGTTTGTGACCACATTTCCGACTTGTGAACTGTTCGGGCTATGAACAGTTCTCAAGAGCAGAACCCTGCTGTAATCTGGGAAGAACCTATATATTGACTTGTGTTTCCGTGGATTGGAATGAGATATGAGCCAGAATTCCTGCTCTTGTTGACTGTCCAGGAATGCCTAGTATATATGGCAGGGTATTGGATGAGGCCTGGAACCCTCCTCTTTTGATTGTTTGCTTATTGTGCTTGCTCCTGCCTCATAATCTTTATGATAGTGTCTGTAATGATGGTGTTTAGTTTATAATCAAACAACCCTCGTGTTTTCTCCTGAATTTAAGAAAGCTCAAGCTTTAAAAAGTCATCAATATTTTTCCTGCCTGATGAATAAGGGCGGTTCTGCAAGTGCGCTTTCTAGGGCACATTAAAGCTAAGGCCTCTCAGCTGGTTGGAAAATGTACATTTTGTTTAATGTTTGGAAACTCCGAATTTATACAAGGTGTCTAGAGTTAATGATAATCATGATTGCACTGAATGAAATACAAGGATTTAATAGGATTAATCCTGTGCTGCTTTTTAGCAGCTTCAAAGACTTTTAAGATATACCTTTGTTATTTTGCTCAAACCCAGCCTTGCTTACTGCTTTGCCTTTATGAAACCTCTCATAACTCTTTACTATATTAAGAGCACTGATGTTAGGAGACAGTATTTGAATGATGAACAAGAACTGGAAATTTAATTTAATTAAAAAATTAACATTTTGTTTACAAAACAGGAATTGGAGAAACTGGCTTCAAAGAAGTTAAAAATCAATGCAAAGGAGACGATGAGGATAGCGGAGAAGTTGTACACACAAGGGTGAGGGTCTGTGAGCTGTCTAAACAATATCAGGACTTCTTTATTTAGTGTTTGGAATTTTCTGAGATCCTACTCTGTGAGCCCTTATTATATTTCCCTGCTCCTTTTGAGTCTCTTCAAATGTTCAATTTGGTCATATTTCCTGACTCTGGTACTTAAATCTCCTCTACATGTGTACTCTGAGCTATTCAAGATATTAAATACCATACATATGATTTCTGTGTATGGTGAGCATAAATGTGAAATATATTTGAAGGAATTGGAGATAGTTGACATGATGAATTATTCACTTCTGAGTTGCCTGGGTGTGGTTAGCATATGACAATTAGGACAACTTTAGATGTACTGCCCTTAACCATGTGGTTAAATAGTCCACAATCACTGTATCCAGGCAAATTTCTTTGGACTTGCTTAAGATTTGAGTGAGCTCAGAACACCTGTCACATGAAAGAACAAGCTCGGTTTCTTAGCACATTATTGTTTTTTGTTCCTGTTTGTGCAGATATATCAGCTACCCTCGTACAGAAACCAATATCTTTCCCAAAGACCTGAACCTCTCCATGCTGGTGCAGCAGCAAACCGTGGACCCACACTGGGGGGCATTCGCTCAGGGTATTTTGGACAGAGGTGGGCCAAAACCTCGAAATGGAAATAAATCTGATCAGGCCCATCCACCAATCCATCCAACTAAATATACCGACAACCTGCAGGTATTGGCTCTCCTGTAGTTGAATTTTTATCACTTCATTGTAAACCATTTTGCTTGTTTAATTTGAAAACTATGCAGACTCAGGATTAGGTTGCAAGAGGGCCTTGCGGTTACAGATTGTAGTAGTGTGTATATCTTCTGCTGCTGATGGTCCACATTGCCTTTCAGATCCCAGTTCTGAGCTGCTTATCTGTTCTGTGCCTATCCCATTTGGCATGAGTGTAATGTTATACAACACAATGGAGTTATGCCTCTGATATGAAGACAGGGCTTTATCTCCACAGGGAATGTGCTGTGTTTACCCCTACTAAATATGATCATAGACAGATAAACCTATCACATGTAAGGGTGAGATCATTTAGGTTTATTCCTAGTGTTATTTCACTTGCAACCTGACACCAAGTCAGCTATATTCTTCAGGAATTAATGATGCTGCCAAGTCATTCTTGGAGATGGATATTGAAGTCCCCCCCCGGATAACATTCTGTTCCCCTTGCTACTTTTGTCGTTGGTTGTTGTTCAACCTGGAGGACCTCTGACTCATCAGCTGAGGGAGGATCGTGGATGATAATCAGGAGGAGATATCCTTGCTTTTGTTTGACTGATGAAAAACACAATGATGCGTTCCTTCAATTTTTTTTTGTGTGTTTATTCAGTTGTTTCTTTTTCTCACAAATTCCATAAGAATGAATTTTTATTCCAAACCTCAAATTTTTGGTAGTGATTTTTGAATTCTCTAAGGGTGAATTTCCATTATCCGAACTGTCGTAACGTGGGGTACATCGTACAAGATTGACTGTACTGGAAGCAACTTTACCAGATCCCAATTCAGTGGCTAGGTTGATGCTGGTATATTTTTTGCATGGAGTTATGGCACAACTGAGTGATTTGCCTGACCAATTTAGACTCAACCTTGGTGGATCTGGAGTCGCAAATAGGCCAGACTGGGTAATTGCATTTTTCCTCGCCTGAAGACAGAGAACCAGATGGGAATTCACAACAATCCAGTAATTTTATGGACGAGGCTAGATTGTATTTAATTCAATTTTATTAACTGAATTTAAATTCTGCAGCTGGAGTAGTGGGATTTTAATTCACATTATTAGATATGTAACCCATAAATCTGGACAGACATTTCTAATAATTTAACTGCTTCACTATATATATATATATATCTACTGCCTTTTGTGTGTGTGTGGGGGGGGGGAGTGTTGTGTGAAAAGATCAACTTGGAGCAGCTCAAGGAATGGTTTTGGAGATTGTTCAGAGAGGCTGCAAAATCCTGGGGCAAGGGGTAATAAGAAGGACCTAAGAGCATATTCTTCAACTGACAGTGCCTCCTTGAGTTTGAAAAGCTTGGACAGAAGTATTTATCTAATTGGAACTGTTCTATTTTTCATATCTGAAAGACAATGCAGAATCAATTTTGTACATGCAAGTTGTACTAAACATTTTCTTTCTTTTTAGGGAAATGAGCAACGTCTTTATGAGTTTGTTGTCCGCCACTTCCTGGCTTGTTGCTCCCAGGATGCACAAGGACAGGAAACGACAGTGGAAATTGATATTGCAGGAGAACTTTTTGTTGCTCATGGGCTTATGATTATTGCACGGAATTATCTTGAGGTTTATCCATATGACAAATGGAATGCTAAGGTATTGTATGAAGAACAAAATAAGTCGTTACCCATTTCTTTAATCGTAGCACTGTGTGGATAATAGTATTGCACAATGCTTTCTGGTTAGGGCAATGATTTTCATTCTTTTGGACAGCAGGAAAGTGTAAAACCCATTGATCAAATTTAGAGACACGTGTACCATCAAATGTTCTATTTATTCTGGAATGCCGGCTAACATTTGCTTCAACCTTGTTTGAAGAGATGTGCCTGTTCCAGGTCTCCTTCTAGACTTCCAGTGACTATGAACTGTTGGATCTATTGTGATTATTGTATGTCAGGGTGGGGATAGAAAATTTAAATGGATTGAATCTAACTGTGACGTCTCTACAATCAAAAACAATGCTTGCACCTCTTCCATCTCACCTAATTTTCACACAAGGAATTTGTAGTTCGAATGGGAAACAAATGATTTGTTTGAGAGTTCCTGTGGTTCTAATGTAAATGGGTCTGTTCTAGATTATACCAGTATATGAGAGAGGGAAGAAATTCCAGCCCACCACTATCGAGATGGTTGATGGAGAGACGAGTCCACCCCAGCTCTTGACTGAGGCTGATCTTATTGCTCTGATGGAGAAGCATGGCATAGGTTAGTCTGAAGTCGAAGATCTCTTCATTTTGGTGCCTCTTGTTTTCACAGACTGCAGGCATTGTTTGGCATGACCCCATACCATGCTGACCTCTGAGTTTTTGTTCTATGCTTGGTCTATGATGAGTTGGCTGTACTCTGCAGAGGACAGGCACCAATCACTTTCATGTCCCTGAAGAAGAGAATGGAAATTCCTGCTTCTGATTACCATCCAGGTCATTTCAAGCTTTGGTTAAGACATTTCCACGGCTTGATTGTTTGCATGGTGGAGTTTGCACATTCATCCTATTGCTCTGTGAGTTTCCTCTAGGTGCTCTAGTTTCCACGCACATCCTAAAGGCGTGGGTTGGTAAGTTGATTGGCCACTGTAAATTGCCCCAGTGTGTAGGTGAGTGGTAGAATCTGGGGAGAGATGATGAGAACATGGGGACGAAACATGGGAGAATAAAAAAAAGGGACTAATGTAGGATTAGTGTAAATAGGTGGTTGATGGTCAGCATAGACTCAGTGTATATCCATGCTGTACCTCTCTGTGACAATAAAATATTGTCACAGTTGGGTTCTTAGTAATTGTAGCTGCTCCCTGAGTGCTCCAGTGTCGGGGAGTGAATGTGACATGTTATAGAAGCCTGTGAAGTAGATCTGTGTTGCTGATGTGTATTTGTTTTTTTTCAGGGACTGATGCCACTCATGCAGACCATATTGAGACGATCAAATCCCGAATGTATGTGGGCTTGACTACAGATCAACGATTTCTCCCAGGGGAATTGGGAATGGGTCTAGTGGAAGGTCAGAGCAAGATGTCTAAAACTAGTGATTTTAAGAATAGAACAATTTCTTGAAGTGTTTTATTATGAAATCAGCACACTTGTACAGTAATCTCTAATTTAGTGCTTCCTTCCACGAAGTTGGCACTAAAAAAAAAGATATCGTAAATAACTCAGACAGTCATGACCATGAGTTGCTTTGAATGATGACCATTTTAACAATGTAACTGAAATTGGAAAATAATGCCATGGTGTGTTTGAAGTGCAATGACTGTTGTTGTAGGGGGAGAGGGGAGAGGAGACCTCTTGAGGCTTGCTTTAATCATTAGATACTGACTGTGCAGCTGGCTGACTGCAGCAAACCCTGCTGCTTTTCTAGCCCAAAGTAATAAACATAGGGATCTTAGTTTATGGTTTTCTAGTTTGAGACCTAGAGCTTGTGCATTACAGATACTTCAAACTATAAAGATAAATTTCACCATTGTTGAACGCTTAGGGAAATTGAATATAGAAATTAAGAGCAGGAGCAGGCCACTTAATATTTCCATTCAATCAGATCTGATTGTGACCTCAGCTCCACATTTCTGTGAACCCCAGTAACATTTCACCACCTTGCTTATAAAGAATCCACTTACTTCTGACTTAAAAATTATTCATAGACACTGCTTTCACCACCCTTTGAGGGGGGGAATTCCAAAAATACTCAGTCCTCTGGGAGAAAATTTTTTGCCTCATTCCCATCTTAAATGGGCGACCCTGTATTTTTTAACAGTGACCCAGGCTTTGAGTTCTCTGAGCAGAGGAAAAATCCGTCCACATATGCACTACTAAGACCCCTCATGATTTAGTATGTTTTAATCCAATTTAGAGTGGATACAAACCGAGCCTATCTAATCTTTCATCATATGACAACTGTTCTGTTCCAGATATCAGTCTAATATACTTCTGCACTCCTTCCAACCTTCCTTTTACAACCCTTCCTTTTACAACCCTCGTAAAATAGGGGCACCAATTCAGACCATACATTCCAGATGTGATCTCAGTAATGCCCTGAATAACCAAAGCATAAACTCCCTACTTTTGTATTCAATTTTCCTTATAATAAACAATAAAGCTGTTAGATTTCCCAATTACCTGCTGTATCTGCATACTAATTTTTTGTGAATGATGTAATAGGATGCGCAGATCCTTCTGGATCTCAGAGCTTTGCAGTTTCTCACCATTTACATGCATGTTTACTTTCTTAGCCAAATGGACAATTTCACTTTTTGCCAATTTATTCCATTTCTAAAACAATGCCTATTTAAGGATGACACAAAAGATGAAAATCATTAGGTTTTCTTTACAGCTTACTTTCTTGTTTATCTTTGTCTCTTAGCTACCTTTTATCTAAGTGATTTAGCTAAATTGTAAAAAGTTGAAGCCCCGATCCTTGTGGCACACTACTCACAACATCTGCTATCCAAAGACGACCTATGTATGCCTACACTCCTTCCTGTTGGCTAGCCAATCTTCTATCCTCCTTAATATATTACCTAATACACAACAAAATTTTAACTTCCATAATTATTGTTCATACAGCACCTAATCAAATGCCTAATGGAAATCTTAGTACATATAGTCACAGCATATCTTTCTTCTTCAATTGACTCCAATAAATTGGTCAAATGTTATTTCACTTCTACAAACTTTCATAAATCGTGTTGACTGATTACCCTGAAATTTTCTAATTATCTTGCTATAATGTCCTGAATAATTGTTTCCAATATATTGCCTATGATGTATGTTAAGCCATCTGTCCTGCAGCAGATTTTGTCCTGCAGTTTCCTGGATTCTGTCTCCCATTTTGAATAAAAGAGTTGTATTCATATTTTCTAATATATTGAAATCTTCCCTGAATCTAGGGGATATTGAAAAAATAAGTTGTTATGTCTTAACGATTATGTAAATCATTAACACCAACTTTCATTAGATATTTCTTTTAAAACCCTAGGTTGAAGTCCATTGGGATCTGTGTTCTTGTTGGCCCCTAGCTCCAACAATTTGCTATTTCTGGGATGCTTTTCAGATTCTCTGTAGTGAAGACTGGTACAAGCTACAAGTTTTAAGTCATCTGCCATTTCCTTATTTTCCATTATCAATTCCCTGGACTTATTTTATAAAGGACCAACTCTCCCTTTAATTTTCTTTCTTGAATATCTATAGACATTCTTGCTATCTGTTTTTGTTATATGTTTTGAACATTTGTGTTTCTACTGTAGGATATGATTCCATGGGATACGAGATGTCCAAGCCAGATCTACGAGCTGAGCTTGAGGCAAATCTGAAACTGGTTTGCGAGGGTAGAAGGGACAAGTTTAGTGTGCTGCAGCAGTATGTTCAGAAATACAAGCAGGTATTCATCGAAGCTGTGACAAAGGCAAAGAAGTGAGTGTTTGTAATAAATGGAATGTTCTTGGGTCATGAGTGTCATTGACAAAGTGACCATTTGCTGCCCATCTTCAGTTGTCTTATAAAGTTAGGTAAAACTGTTTTGTAAGGCCATTTTAGAGTTAAGAGTCAGCCATATGGGTATGAGCCTAAAGCCAAATGTAAGGACAGCAGAATTTTTTTCCTAGGAGGACATTATTGATTCAATTGGGTTTTTATTGGCAATCTCATAAGTTCATAGTTAGTTTAGCTGACTCCAGTCTTTCATTTTCTTTTGTGTTGTCTTTTGGTATTAATTTATTCTATTATTAGTATGGGCTTGAGGGTAGTTACCAGATCTTTTTTGACTTGATCAAAGCAAATAGGATATCAACGGATTTGCTGGAAGGAATTTCAAAAGAGATCCCCTTCCTTTTGTTTGTGATCCAATTCACCCTGAGGCAGTCCTGTGCCATCCCGCTCACCCTCATTGCTGTTTGCTGCCTTGCTTTCTCTTCCCTTCCCTGTGCACCTCCTCTCTCCTAGCTCTCTTTCTTGTTGGTGGCCACTTCTTACTCCCTCCCATGTTGGTGGTCTCCTATCATCTTACTTCATCCCAGGAAGGGTGCAGGGTGCCTCCTCTTTTGTGCAGCCATACCCTTTTTACCGCCCCACCCACTTGCTCATCATCTTCCTCCATTTACTTGCAACACCTCCTGTTGTCTTCCTTCCATTTCCTGTGTGCCATCCTCATTCTCCCACTCAGCCTCCAGGTCCCCTTCAGCTGCCATTCCATGTATGGTAATTCTCTACCCCAATTTTCCTTTGGCGGTTTCCTTTCCCTTACCCCTCCATCTAGCAGATCCTCTTCTTCCACCTTCCTAATCTCCTTGATTGCCCCTCTCCAACTGGCAGACCCCACTTCCCCCCACCCACTTCTTTAGCTTCTGTCTTGGGGATACCAACACTCCTCCTGGTTTAACAGCTCCAATTCCTGCCCCTGACAGCCCTCTCAATTAGCACTGCCACCTTCCTTATCGCCATATTTTCAAGGATCCCTTCACCTTGATGGTCCTGCTGCACTGTCTTGGACCCTTCTCTCCTGCTCCATTGTTCCCCTTCCATCTTGCAGGCCCACTTGTCCTTCCCATCTTGGCAGCCCCCAATTCCTCCACTTTAGTCTCCCTTTACAGTAGACCCTCCCCATGCCCACTTCACTGGGCCATTAACCCTCCCTCTTCCCAAGGCTCCTCATAGCTCCCACTTCCTCCCTGTCATCCACCTTTCACGTTCTCTCCCAATCTATCACTGTGAACACATTTACCTGATTTTAAGTACCAACCTGTTTTCTCCTTTACTTCATTTGTTACATGCTGCTCATGAACTTTGCCACTGAAGCACTTGACATGGTTATTACATCAAAAGTACTGAATAAAAGCAGAAGATTCAGTAAAGGCATTCAGCTATGTCATAGGTGCTACAGAATCCAAGGAAGTACTGGGGAGGGTCCCCATGGGATGTGATGTTGGTAAATAATATACAGAGCATTTTTATTCTGACCTCTGAAGATGAAGCTGACAGACTAGATGTTTGGTGTTTTGATAGGCTGGATGAGGCTCTATCCCATTACTTGGGGGAAATGACTGAAATCGCACAGTCTGAAGAGTTCCTGATGGAGATTTCAGAACCTGTTCGAAAATGCCCCCAGTGTGGCAGGGACATGGTTCTCAAACCAAAGAAAGGTGGAGGGTAAGTAGCTGTGAAACACTAGAACAGGGAGCTGTCATTAAGCCCCTCATGCCTATTACACAGGAACAGGAGGTGGGCATTTGTCCTTGCAAGTTTATTGCAATTTCCTTCTCAGAGCCTGATGGCCATTTAGTTACATAATGGATTATCTTCACCTTAATTTCATTTACTCACCTTGATCCAATAGCCTTTAATACCCTTGCCTTTCAAAACTTCAGAAA
>JAUZTB010000127.1:34870198-34881284 GCA_034780895.1 Rhynchobatus australiae | reverse complement strand
AAACCTTTTCAATTCAACCTACCAATAGCATTGCTAGGATGGTACATCTCCCAGAATGCCCAGAGCCAGCTTCCTCCCCCTTTACCTCCTCTCAACTTCACTTGGTGCTGGTCTTCAGTGGGATGAGCAGTAGTGGAAGTGACAGAATCACTGCTGTAAAATAACTCAGGGAAATACCACACAGCAAAATGTTAGCTTAAAAACTCGTGTCTTCAGTTTACGCACCATTAAAAAATGGATTTAATGTGAAGAAGCTCCACATTTGAGCCTTAATTTTATTACAATGGGATGGAAAGATTCTGATAGAACAAACAATGAAACTGCAGCATGGCACATCACACAGCACAGCACAGGAACAGACCCTTTGGCCCATGATGTCTGCACCAAATACAATGCCGAATTAAACTAAATCTCTTCTGCCTGCATGTGATCCATATCCCTCCATTCCCTGCATATTTGTGTGTCTATCTAACAGCCTTTTAAATGTCATTATCATACCTGCTTCCACCTGGCAGCCTGTTCCAGGCACCTACCACCTCTGTGACCCACACATCCCCTTTAAACTTTCTGCCTCTCACCTTAAATGCATGTCCTCTCATACTTGACATTTCTACCCCAGGAAAAAAAGATTCTGACTGTCTACCCTATTTACGCCTTTCTTAATTTTATAAACTTCTGATTGGTCTTCCCTCAGCCTGTGATGCCCCAGTGAAAACAGCCCAGATTTGTCCAACATCTCCTTGTAGCGCATGCCCTCTAATCCAGGCTGCATCCTGATAAACCTGTTCTGCATCCTTTCCAAAGCTTCCATATCCTTCCTGTAATGAGGCAACCAGAACTGCACACAATACCCCTGATGCAGCCTAATCAAAATTTTATATAACATGACTTCCTGACTCTTACACTATGTGTACAGTGTTCACGTTACAAATGAAAGATAAATTTCTCCTTTTCCCTCACTTAGTAACATACATTTTATATAAACTACAATTAATTATACCAATCGAGTTATATATTCCAATTTTGTTTGTAATGCAAATCTTGTTATTTCATTGCTCCTCAAGAGACAGACTGTTGGGAAAACATTGCTGATTCCTGTGATTACTGATGGACCTTAAGTTCTAACCTCGCAATGTGCCAAACATATATTCCAGCAGCTCAAAACCCACCAATGTAACACAATATGCAAAATATTACTTTGATGGTTTGCAAAATTTAAAAACTGTGCTTTCAATGTAGAAATCATATTTTTGTGATGTTAATCTTTTTCTGCAAATCTTAACCTAATTTTTCAAGGGAGAAGTTAAATGCCAATTTTTTTTAATGAGTTAAAAAGTCTGACCAGAAAATTCTCCTGCCACTCTCTCTTACTTACAGTATTGCCATTGGTTATAGTATGTAATCACAACAATCGTCATGGAATCTCAAGGCCTTTATTTTAACATACATTGTCTAAACTCTACTGCCCATATATTATTCTGCATAAAGGCTTAAAACATTCACGTGACCAAGAAGGGTAGGGTCACTCTAGTATGGCTGTATTATGGAACCCCCAATAGTCAGCAGGAACTTGAGGAGCAGGCATATAGAGAAACTGTTCATAGTTGTAAGAATAATAGGCTTCTATTAATGGGAGAATTTAGTTTCCCCAGTATTGACTAGACTACCCGGAGTGTCAAGGGCTTGGATGGGGTGGAATTTATGAAATGTGTCCAGAAAGTTACCTGAGTCAATATATAGAGGGCCCTACTCAGGAGGGTGCAATACTGGACCTCGTCTTGGGGAATGAGGCAGGGCAAGTATAGTGGAGCGACAGTCAGGGAGCACTTTGGTTCTAGCAACCTTAATTCTGTTAGTTTTAAGACAGTGATGGAAAGGGAAAGGACAGGTCTACACATTAGGGTCCTAAACAGGAGAAAAGCTAACTTTGAGGGAACTAGGCAGGATCTAGCAGCGGTCAATTGGGTGAGACTGTTTGAAGGGAAAGGGAAATCTTTTTGAAGAGGTGACCAAAAAGAAAAATGAGGATCGAGCAGTGGATGTTGTCTATTCGAACTTTAGCAAGGCCTTCGACAGGTCCTGCATAGTAGGCTGGTCCAGAAGGTTTGGCCCCATGGAATCCAGCGAGAACTCATCAGGAGGATTCAAAATTGGCTCGGAGGTAGGAAGCAGAGGGTGGTAGTTGAAGGTTGTTTCTCAAAGTGGAGGCCGGTGACTAGTGGTGTGCCGCAGGGGTTGGTGTTGGGACCCTCGTTATTCGTTATTCATATAAATGATTTGGAAGCAAAAGCACAAGCCTTGATCAGTAAGTTTGTGGATGACGTGAAATTAGGAGGTGTTATTGATCGTGAAGAAGGTTATTGTAGATTACAGGGGGATCTTGATCAGTTCAGGAAGTGGGCCGAAGAGTAGCAAAGGGATTTCAATACAGATAAGTTTAAGGTGACGCATTTTGGAAAGTCACACCAGTGTAGGACTTATACTACCTATGAATGGTAGGGCACTAGGGAGTGTAATGGAACAGAGGGACCTAGGAGCACAAGTGCATTGTTCATTGAAAGCAGTGTCACAAGCAGACAAGGTGGTAAAAAAGGTGTTCAGCATGCTGACCTTCATCAGTCAGGGCAATGAGTATAGGAGCTGGGACATTATGTTGTAGTTGTACAAGTAGTTGGCGAGGCTGCATTTGGAGTAATGTGTACAGTTCTGGTCACCCTGTTATAGGAAAGATGTGGTTAAACTGGAAAGAGTGCAGAAAAGATTTATGCAGATGTTGCCAGGACTAGAGGGCCTGAGTTAAAGGGAGAGGTTGGCCAGGCTGGGTCTTTATTCCTTGGAATGTAGGAGAATGAGGAGTGACCACATAGAAATGTTTAAAATTATGAGAGGCATAGATAAAGTAGATGGTAACAGTCTTTTCCCCAGGGTAGGGGAGCCTAAAACTAGGGGGCATAGATTTAGGGTGAGAGGGGAAAGATTTAAAAGGGACCCGAGGAGCAACTTTTTCACGCAGAAGGTGGTGAGTAGGTGGAACGAGCTGCCAGAGGAAGTGGTTGAAACAGGTACAATAGTATCATTTAAGAAGCACTTGGATAGGTACATGGAGGGATGGGGCTTAGAAGGATAGGGGCTGAATGCAGGAAATCGGGACTAGTTGGGTGGCCACCGTGGTCGGCATGGACTGGTTGGGCTGAAGGGCCTGTATCTGTGCTCTATTGCTTTATGACTGTGATAAAAAAAGGATTAACCCACTTATTTAAAAGGATTAACACCTCCACTTAAAGAATGAACAGTGGAATGACATAGGAATGGTCACCTACCACTTTCAGCAATATTTGCTCATTTGGATTAACAAAGCAACCAAACATAGAGGAAGTGTATTTGCATGGATTGAAAACTAACTGTCACATAGAAAACAAAAAGTTGGGTTGGAAAATGGGTCCTTTTCAGGCTGGAGGGATGTAACTAATGGAGTCACCAGGGATTGGTTCTTGGCCCTCAATTGTTCACTATTGACCTGGAGGAAAGAATAACATGTAAGGTTTCTAAATTTGCCGATGCTACAAAAATAGATGGAAGAGCATGTTGGGATGAGAACATTGTGATTCTGCAACAGGAGATAGACTGATTGGGTGAAAACCTGGCAAATGGAGTGCAAAATGGGATAGTGTGAGGTCATGAACTTTGATAAGAGTAACCAAAAGATTCATTTTAATCTAAATAGAGACCACAAATTAGTGAAGTTCAGAGGGGTAAAAGTGTTCTGGTACATGAATCACTAAAAGTTAGCAGGCAGTTCCAACATGTAGTTAAGGCGGCTAACAGCATTTTGGCCTTTATTGTGAAGGGGTTGGTGTTTGGGATGTTTTGTTACAGTTGTACAGAGAGTTGATGAGGCCACATCTGAAATACTGTGCACAGTTTTGGTCCCCTTAACTACAATGGATTGTTCTTTCAAAGAGCCAACAAGGTTTTGATGGCAAATAACTTCGTTCTGGGATGTAGCAATTTTACAACTATTTAAGACTGAATTAATCCACATTTGTTTTGCTCAGAAATTACATTAGCTACAAAAACAGTTTCATTTACAACAATTTGTCTTTTTTTTTAAAGACTCTTCAAACAACAAACATATTGGCTGGAATTATTTTCAGTGAAATAATGCTCCACTTTTTAGTTTATAATCAATATTTCTTTGTGTTTACTGAGATATTAAATTTCATAAATCAAGATAGTTTTCTTTTCCCTCTAAATTATCACCCATCTCTTCTACAATTCTGCTACGAACCTACTCCAGGTCATTATTACATCAGTTTCACTTATGCTGTCCCTGATACCCTCCACAATCCCCAACTCCAGAATACAGTAGTTTACAAAGTCAGCTGGACAAGTATTAAGATTTACATTATCATTGTTCTTGTGAAGCTCCACTAACTGCCCATACTCAAAAAAAAATCAGTGTAGGATTCCACCCTTCCTTACTTCCCTCTAGCATTCAGCAGATTATCCTCCACAATTTTTGATACCATGCATGGGATGCCATGACCAGATTCCTTCCTGTCTTCCCTTTACTGCAGTTGGAAAAGACCGTTCCCTCTGTGATGTTCTAATTCACTCTTCCATCTCCACCAATATCCTCTTCCAATGGCACTTTTCTTTGCTATTGGAGGAGATGCAGCAGATGCCCTTTTCACTTTTCCACTATCCAAGATATCAAATGGTCTATTCATATGAAGCAGAGATTTACTTGTGCTTCTTTTTAATTCACTATACCGTATTTGTCATTCATGATGTGGACTTTTCTACATTGAAGAGATCAGATACATATCAGGGACTGCTTTGCAGAACTCAGTTGTCCAGCTGGCAGGTATGACTGCTGAACCTGTCATTTTAATTCTCTGTCTCACTCCCACTGGACCTCTCCATCTGTGGCCTTCTATATACTTCCAACAAAGCTCAACGTAAGCTCATGGAACTACACCTTGTCTTCTGACTGGGTCATCCAGACTCAACACTGAGTTTGACAGTTTGAGAGATTTGGCATTCCAGCATTTTCATTCCAGATTTCTTGCATTCCTTCCAGAATTCTTTGGTAGCTTCAGATGATCATTCTTTATTTTCACTTCATTTAAGCTTTTGTTCTTTATCACCTGTTTGAACTTCCCTTGCCTTCCACTCTATCACAGTCCAGGTCTTTTATTCTATTCTCACCTTTCTCTGTGTTTTAAAACCTTTATCTCCACCTATTCCTAGGATGAAACTCTTGAGTTTGAAACATTCCAAGTTTTTCTCTCCAAAGATGCTCCTTGTCTTGCTGACTGTTTCTAGCATTTTTTTCGTATTGCAGTGTATAATGTGTAAATTGGGACTTTGCTGGGAGTGTATTTTGCAGCTCTTTGAAGCACCTGATTAGAAATCTCTTAGTCTGCATTTCTTTTGATTTTAATTATTGTATTCACGGTTGTTCTCTAATGTGACTCGTTCTTTGTAACCAGGTGTTTAAGTCTAAATTCCGTAACTGGGATGACGTTCTGAAGGTGGATTATACAAGAAATGCAGAGACCGTGCTGAAGAAAGGACTTGCTGATAAAGTGAAGAAGGATGCAGAGAAGAAAGATCAGATTAAGGCAGATCTGACTGCCCTATTTTTGCCTCGACAGCCACCAATGCCACTCTTGGAGGTACTACCTGTGCCAAAACGGAACTATGGGAAGAAATGATCTGCATTGCTGAGTTTGGGTTGGGAAACAGGTTTGACAAAATGAATGTTGGAAGAGAAGGAATTTATAAATCTCTCTGAAGATGATTTTGGGCAGTTTATTGTGCAGGACTACTATCTTTGTGCAGAATTTCTGATGTTAAGAGGGTCTTTCTTCAAATTGGGATAGGAGGGAGGTAATCATTGTCTTAGGATAAAGGGTGGGCCTTTAGAACTGAAATGAGGAGGAATTTCTTTGTACGGCAGATTGTAAATCTTTGAATAATCAGCCTTGGAGAGAAGTGTATGTAAGTCATTGAATATATCAAGGGTGAGGGGTAGATTTCCAATACTGGAGGGAATTGGACAATACAGGGATCAGGCAAGGAAATAGATCCCTGTATGATCAGCAGTTATTTGAATGTGGCACACGTGAGAGGCTGTATGGCTGCCTGGTGGTTCAATTTCCCATGTTCTTATGGACCAACTTTTTACTTTCTTTTAATCTACAAGATTAAGGGATGATCGTAGTGAGATACTTAAACTAAAGTGTTGAAAGGGTGGATGGAGACATTATCAGTGATGGGAGAAGTCAAGTGCATAATATTAGAGCTTGACTAAACAGGGAGATCTTAAAAAGAACTTCATAGTAGTGGAAATCTGGAAAACTTTCCTGTTACATAGTGAAGAGGTAAGGATGTGGGCAGGCAGGTTGTAGTGGCGAAGGAATGCTATTGTCCATTGAAAGATTCAAAATTTGAGATAGGATCTTGTCAGGTTAGAGTATCAAGGAGTATATAATCAAAGTGATTTTTGAAGTGTGATTTCAAGCATTATTTAATTCAATGGCAACATTTGATTGAGTGGCCTGACTTCTGTACAGTAGATGTTAGTACTGGAGGTAAACTTTTCATGGTATTCAGCTTGCTAAAGGTTACTTTGCTAATTCCTAAATTAAATATGTACCCTATGTTAACCCTCCAAGTTATGCATTGGTGTGAATGAAATTCAACTTAATTAGCAAACATCTGAGCTTTGCTTTTAACTTCAGGCTGAGCAGCTGATGGAGGAGTGGAATGAGGACCTGGATGGAATGGAAGGCTTTGTTCTGGAAGGAAAGAAATTTGCACGCCTCCCTGAAGAAGATTTTGGTCACTTTTACACACAGGACTGTTACGTCTTTCTTTGCAGGTAAGCATTTAAAGTTTAGGTAACTGTACTAGTACACCCTTGTGTTTATATGAAAAAGAGTGGCTGGTAAATGTCTAAGTCTCTGACATCATTATCTGCATTGAACCATTTGAATTATGTCGTACCGTGCTCACTTTTCACTGAAGTTTATTTCATAAATCTGTTGTTTTCAGTCATTTGACATCCGCTGCTCTGTGATGAACTTCTCAAATCCATATCCCTTCCTGCTGTGCCCTCACCGCACTCCATTGCCCATTATACATGTAGCAAGTCTCGATGATCTTCTTGGTATTTGCTTGATTTAGGTATTGGGTCCCAGTGGAGTATGATGATGATCAAAAAGACAAAGAGAAGACGGAAGAAGATGGAGACGATGAAGAAAAGCAGCAGGAGGAAGATTTTCAGTGTGTGGTGTACTTTTGGCAGGGCAGAGAGGCTTCCAACATGGGATGGCTAACTTTCACCTTCAGCCTGCAAAAGAAATTTGAGAGCCTTTTCCCTGGCAAGCTCGAGGTAAACACTTGGTAACAACATTACAAAAATATTTTATATTTGGGCTAACAGTTGGCCAAGGTGTCGAATGTCTGGAGATAAATTTGTGTTTACTCATCAATAGATTTCTTCCTTAAAGGTTTTGGCTCTTGGTCAACAATGTTAA
Source organism: Rhynchobatus australiae (assembly GCA_034780895.1). NCBI lineage: Eukaryota > Metazoa > Chordata > Chondrichthyes > Rhinopristiformes > Rhynchobatidae > Rhynchobatus > Rhynchobatus australiae. Next base: position 34,873,737 of record JAUZTB010000127.1, on the reverse strand, counting down.
GACTGTGTCAATGCCTTTTGAGGTGAGGTGTTCTTTTCCCATTTAGGATTTGAGAATTGCTGCCAAGGCCAACATTTATCCCCCATTGGCAGGTGCTTTGTAAAGACGGTGGTGAGCTGCCTTCAAGATCCACTTGTCCTGTGGTAAAAATGCTGTCACAGTGATGTTAGGTAATGTGTTCTAGGATGTTGACCAGTGAGAATGAAAGAATACAATGGTGTCATATTTGGAAGGGATCTTCAATATGGTGGTATTCCCATGTACTTGGTCTTTCCCTTTTTAGGCCATAAAAATCTCATGAGTTTGAAAGGTGAATTATTAGCTTCATGCTGCATTGCATTTATCCTGTAGATGCATCCATGTTTGTTGGCATTGGAGGTAGTGAATAGGCAGTCAGTCAAAGAGCCTGCTTTGCATGGATGTTGTCAAATTTCCCAAGTTTTGTGGTAGTCATACCATTATGTATTCCATCTGTTCCTGACGTGCCAGGAAGTTGGTGGAGATTTAGATGATGATGTGGTAAACTGGATCAGCAAATTTGCGGATGACACCACGATTGGGGGCGTAGTGGACAGCGAGGAAGGCTATCAAAGCTTGCAGCGTGATCTTGACCAGCTAGGAAAATGGCTGATGGAATTTAATGTAGACAAGTGTGAGGTGTTGCACTTTGGGAGGACAGACCGGGGTAGGACTCAGTGAATGGTAGGGCTCTGAGGTGTGTGGTAGAACAGAGGGACCTGGGAACACAGGTTCGTATTCCTTGAAAGTGGCGTCACAGGTAGATGGGGGTCATAAAGAGAGTATTTGGCACTCTGGCCTTCATAAATTGGGGCATTAAGTACAGGAGTGGGGATGTTATGTTGAAGTTGTACAAGACGTTCGTGAGGCCAAGTTTAGAGTATTGTGTGCAGTTCTGGTCACCTACCTACAGGAAAGATAGGTAGACCTCTCTAAGATCTCCCCTCATTCTCCTGTGCTCTCGGGGAAAGCAGGCAGAGAAAATTTACAAGGATGATGCCAGGACTTGAGGACCTGAGTTATAGGGAAAGGTTGTATAGGTTAGGACTTTATTCCCTGGAGCACAGGAGAATGAGGGGAGATCTTATAGAGGTATACAGAATTATGAGGGGGAAAGATAGGGTGAATGCATGCAGGTTTTATCCTGTAAGGTTGGGTGAGACTAGAACTAGAGAACATAAGTTAAGGGTAAAAGATGAAATATTTACGGGGGATCAGGGAAACTTCACTCAGAGGGTGGTGCGAGTGTGGAACAAGCTTCCAGCAGAAGTGGTAGATGCGGATTCAATGGTAACATTAAGATAAGTTTGGATGGGTACATGGATGGGAGGGATGTGGTCTGTGTGCAGGTAGATGGGGCTAGGCAGATCAGGTCAGCATGGACTAGATAGGCTGAAGGGCCTGTTTCTGTGCTGTAGTACTCCGAGAGGATTTGAGGAGTTAGGAGGTGAGATGTTGGCCACAATATACAGCCTGCTTCAGTAGCTATTAGCATTTATGTGATTTGCCAAGTTGATTTTCTGGTAAATGGTGATTCTGAGGTGTTGATGGTAGAGATCTTGTGATTGTGCAGAAAGGAGGGCTTCATATCCCTGCAGCATTGGGACTGGTTCCTGTACATACTGGATGAGTTGCCAGTATTCCAGCAGGGCAATTTGTTGGTACTGCTGGAGCAGGTTTACACTAATTTGCCAGGGCAATGGGAATCTGGAAATAAAAGTAGATAAAAGTTTACACAAAGAATTTCTGTCTTTTGTGTGTTAGGTGGTACGGATGACCCAACAGCAGGAAAACCTTAAGTTTCTATCTCACTTCAAAAGGAAATTCATTATTCACAAAGGAAAAAGAAAGACTCCAGAGAATGGTCTCCAGCCCAGCCTCTATCACGTACGCACGAATGGTAGTGCCCTCTGTTCCAGGTTTGACTTTACAGATCTGTCTTTAATATGTATTGTTCCTTTTCCTTATTCCTTCTTGCCAAAACCAAGTCTGCTTTAGGAGTGGGTGACAAATCTATTCCTAAGTCACCTTGTTACTTTCAGGATATTAGTTGCCACTGTAGAGAATGGTTTTACTTGTTACCAAGTTGTACTAAGATGGTGGTGAACTATCTCCTTGAAGTTCACATGGTGATGGTACCATCGTGATATTGTTTAATACTACTCTGTGACCATGAAAGAACAGTAATAGATGACAGTGCTATTTTAATGTGCAACTTTGAAGATGCGGGTGATAGGGAAGCAGCTACATGAGACAACTTTCCCCCCCCTCTTTCTCTCTGCTTTTGAACCCAACATTTTTGGACTGTGTGGTGGATTGCATCCTTAGTTGTTCTGATTGAGATCTGCTAATTCAGCACAGACGAGAGCTCAGTCCAGGGATCAATGGTGTACATTTACAAAATAATTACAGTATAGAAACTGATCATTAATCCCAACAGCTCCATGGTGGTGTTTATGCTCCACTGGAACTTCATCCCAGCCCTCTTCATCTCACCCCATCAGTGCATTCTTTTCTCCTTTCTGTATTATGTGCTAATCTAACGTCCCTCTGAATGCATGTCATAAGCTCTACGTCTTTGCACTACTTGCATAAAGATTTCTTCTGGATTCCCCATTGGATTTACTCATTACTTCCTTGTAATGATGACCTTTGGTTCTGGTGTACCTTCACTGTTGACTTTAATGTTAATGCCTAGAAATAGGTATGGGAGATATTGTTTTCATTTTTTTAATTAACATATGTTTGTTGTTTCCAGGTGTATCCAGATCAGCACAGATTCTAGTATGTTGAACTCAGAGTTTTGTTACATCCTGAAGGTAATATTTGAAAATTATGACCAAATTAACATTGTAACTTTAAGTTGAAGCCACATTCTCTCCCTATGCATCAGGTGTTGTGCAAGTATTTTTGGCCTGTTGAATAATGATGTAATTGGAAGACAAGATGCAAATCTTCAGGGGCTATGTTACTGTATTTAGTATTGGTCAGTCAGCTGAAGTGTGTACAATCCAAGGATATGCTGAGTTAGCTTCCTCAGCTGCCTTGTGTTTGTTGTGAGGAAATTGTGTGTCATGCGATGAGGAAATTGGTCAAAGTACTTGCTCCCTACATGTGAATAGTACTTCAGGTATCAGATGTGAAGAAATCATGGTGTGTATGATTACTGTCTGTGCTATTTCCTCAGGTTCCCTTTGAGAGTATTGATAACCAAGGTATTGTCTATACCTGGGTTGGGCGTGCAGCAGACCCAGATGAGGCCAAACTCGCTGAAGATATCATGAATAATATGTTTGATGAGACTTACAGCAAACAGGTGACCAATTCTTCAAAATTATCTTAAATTACACTTGATTTACTGTTTGAAAAATCACTTTCTATTCTGCCATAGTTAAAGTTACTATGAATTGACACTGGACTCAAAAGGCAATTCTCTCCTATCATTAATTTTTCTTCTAGAGATGATGTGAGCAATAAGTCCATCATCTTGCTGCTCTCCTGACAACTTTCCCCCTAACCCC
>JAUZTB010000127.1:33932765-33944081 GCA_034780895.1 Rhynchobatus australiae | reverse complement strand
CAATGAGAAAACCGCATATTCACCAGATGGACAAACCAATAAGCTAGCAAGCAGCCATTCCTTCTGAAACCACTTGAGGTGTCTTAAACGTGTGGAAAAAAAAAGTCGAATCCAACACACCCATGCTTAATGGATATGTAGTGGGATCTCTGCTGTTTGTGATATATAAATGACTTGGATGAAAACACAGTTGGATGGGGTGGTAAGCTTGCAGATGATATAAAGATTGTGCTCAGTATAGAAGATCGCCAAAGGATACAGTAGGATGTAGCTCAGTTGCAGATATGGGTAGAGAAATGGCAGATGGAGTTCAATGTGGGCAAATGTAAGGTGTTGCATTTTGGGAGATCAAATGCAAAGGGAAAGTACCCAGTTTCTGGCAGGACAACTAGAGGCTTCCAAGTCACAATACCTCCCACAGCAGAGGTGCTGAAAGCCTGCCACTGATGAGAGTTGGAGACATGGTGAGGATGAATCTCCTACATAGTTCTGACACCAGGTGTGACAGAAAGAGGTGGTAACCTGACACACACCACACCTCAGATCACGAGGCTGCATATGTGTCCCATATCAGAGGAATGGGTGCCAACTGAACAAGATCATCACAGAGGCTTGCTTGACAGAAGCAGCAGTGGAGAAACTGGCACCACTAATGCTAACAACACAGCTTGATAAAAGATCCTGGGAGAACTGCAACCAGCCAGGACCATAGCTCAAAGGTGGTCAGTCAAACCTGCATTGGTAAGATTTTGTGCCAAAGTGAAGCACACGGCTGAATAGTAATGTCCGATGATTGTTCCTTTAACTTGTGTTTTTTTTTATTGTTGAAGGGCTGTAACATTTGTGTCACATGTAATAGTTTGGAATAATCACAACTAGTCCAAGGCAGTAGCACTTTAAGGATTATATCATGTGACCAGCTACTCTCTGTGCTGTTTGACTAAGGTGTGTGTGGAATGTCCCAGAGTGTCTGGCTTTGTGGAGAAAGTCACAGCAAGAATTTATCCTGACACTGCAAGGTTTGTTCTACTTTAGTGTGTTACCTTGGTTGTTAGTGTGAGCTGTGGATTCTGAGTTGCTGTCACAAGCAATGTGTATAGAGTAGGTGTGGTAGTGTCTTCAATGTATGGACTGTGGGAGCCCATAAGACCTTCTGACTGTGTTGATCTAACAGTCCTACTAACTGGTGAGAAGTTCATCATGGCCATGGAAGGAACCATATACATTTGTCATCTCTCCAACTATTTATTTGGCTGTGAATCTATCCACTTCCTCTAACAATGGTTTGTCTATTTTCCCAACCAAGGAAGAGTGCAAAGGTATGAAGACAACATTTCCAGCAACCAATATTGGATTTTGATAAATTATTTTGGACTGGGGAAGAACGACAGCAGAACAATGTCTTGAGCTCTTTGCTTGACAGCTTCACACTAGTTCTTCGCCAAAAGGGTCTCTGGATTGCAAAGAAGAGCTGCAAACTGGTTCCTTTATTGTCTACACAGTGTGGGACCTCAAACAGTTGTATCATACTCTGTTGCTAAAATAGGATTGGCTAATGGTGCAGACCAGAGATCAAAGCAGGTTTGATGATTGTTTGCTGAATCACCAGCCAAGAATTTGAGGGAAACTCATTTCAGAAAGAGTACAGCGGTTGTATTTCACATTTAGCTAAAGTGATTTCTAATCTAGGTCAACAAGGTTGTGACATTGAACATAAAAGGTTAGGGGCTGATTTGATTGATTTTGAGATATTAAAGTTAGGTGGAAGGAAGCATTTGTACTGACCAAGGAGTCAGGATTGGGGGCAGAACCTAAAAATAAAGACAGGTCTTACAGGAGTGAAAGAAAGAAGCAATTGTACGTACAAAGTTGGAAGGAGGTTGGTGTGTTATTATCTAGTTATAATAAAGAACTACGGTTCCCAGTAAGCAGTGCAAAGGGTCACATGGGGGAACAGGAAGTGGCTGTAAAAAGGGAGGGAAAGCAAGCCACTTGGGTGTTGGTCAATAAAAATGTTCAGATGTTGAATCCACATGAAGTTTGTCTCTTGATGAAGAACAAACATAACAGTTGGTGCTCTGTTCTGCAAACATTATTTGATGCTGGCTTAATTCAGGCCTGAGATCAATAGGATTTCATTAATCAAGGGATATGGACGAAAGGCAGGTTTATGATATCATTGCATGGCAAAACCAGCTCCTGGGGAAAATGGCCATCTGTTTCTATGTTCCTGTCTTTCCTTATGGGGTTATCTTTGAGAAATGACACCTCTGAAATGCTGTCATTATTTTGAATGGAGAGCTGCAAATGACTAACAGTTTTTTTACAATTATTTAACTGTATTTTTAAATTATTTAACATGAGATAATTTTGACACTATTTAAAATGGAACCCGATTACTTATACAGATGGATTTGCAAGCCACATAAATCTTTCACAATTTACTAAAGACTTGTGTTGGTTAATTTTTGTAATTCAACCTAGTTTAAATGTACAGATTAACATAGTCACAATAGTTTCCATGGAATGCAAAAGTTCCATGGCTTTACATTACAAAATATCAAGCTTAATTTGGCACAGTGAATTAAGTAATGCTTTTAAAATGCAACTTAATGATTCATAAACTATCGCTTTCATTAGTGAGATCTAACTTTAAAAATCACTCCAGCCGGGAGAAGAGTCTCCACTGTAATGTGCTTTGGACAAGTAAGCTGGCATGCTGATATGATGTTTTGAAACTGCAACGGGGGATATATGAGTATTTGATGAGTCAGATTGCTAGCTTGTAAAACAAGTTATGTTCCTGCACAAAATGGCCAATGAAAGCACCACATGAGTTTCTAAACAAAACAATGAAACACTTTCATAAGACAACCATCAGGAGCACCAGTATTAACACCACCACCATAGGCTCTACCTGGGAAGTAAGATGGCAACAGATGAAGTCACTGAGAGAATGCAAATCCAGTCTATACTTTACCATGCTGTAAACCATCTGGATGCCAAAAAGCAGGAATGAAATTAAGGATAAGGATTTTTAGAGCAACCACAGTGTTACATGGCTCAGAGTACTGGAAGCATAAAACAAAAATGTTCCAGACTACAGACCTAACCAAACAAGATCCTTCAGAAGATGCTTGGACTTTCCTATTGAGAAGAATTTCAAAACCAAGGCAAATGTTGTTCAAGGGGTGAAATGGAAGAAGTGGGGATGGCTTGAACAAGTGCGTTTAGTGCCAAGAGCTGGATTGTTTAGAACAAACCAGGTGGAAGGCATACAGGGGCCATCCTAAGGAGTCATGCCAAAGAACAGAGGGAAATGAGATGAAAGCTTCTGGATTGAATAGGATATCATAATCTGGCAGGCCTCCAACTGATGGTGCTCCCTCAGAGGCTGATGTTTTATTTCAGGCATAACAAGAATTGGGTGTGTGAATGAATAATTGAAACTCAAATGTAATTCACTGTAACTTTATTGCTTTGAAATTTATAAAATATTAAGAAAACTTTATCCATGAAAATGAATTCATATGTCCTTCCAAGTGTGAAAAATTGCCTTTTAACTCATTACTGGAGAGATGCAATGCATGTGTAATTAATAGCATTATGTTGCCTAATTTGTCCCCACATTTTATCAAAAAGACTATGGTAATGATGTGAAATTAACAGCTTGCAATGGAAGTTCATTGGTTGGATGTCTTTAGCCCAGAAAATTTGGATATTTGCTCTTGACCTGATCTATCTGGAGACCTTCAATGATCCCATGGCCTTCTGAAAATTTTCCTCCCAACCTCCTAGCATGACATTGACCAGCTCCATTTTCTGATTCCACTTATTCATAGTAACTTGTTCCCTTTAAATATGCAGCACTCCGTTCACTAAATCCCAGGTGAGGCAATATCACTAAACCTACTGACAAATGAATGCTGCTGGTTTTATTTGGGGAACTGTTCTCTGTAGAGACTGAACACTAGCTCCTCAACATCTTCCCATCCCTCCTCCAGCAGGTATCAAGCTGTCAGTTTTCATTGCCAGTGATGCCGCTTCCATTGGAGACTTTCCTTCCAAGGTTTCCAACCTTTATGTTCCCAATCATGCAAAGCTCACTCCTACCCCCTCTGCAGAATCACTTTTAGATCCATCATTTCAGCTTGTTCTTGCTTCATAGAAAGAGATTCAAGATAAGAAGTAAATTCTTTCTCCCTCTATCCAGTCTCTTCCTCTCTAACTGCTGTGATTTCAATGTGCTCTGCCCCATCACACTTGCATCCCAGATGTCCAATCTCTACACCTTCATCTCCCACTAGGAGAGCCTAGGGCTCCTCTGCTTCTTCCTTGAGTACAGCCCAAATGCATCCCCCTCCAGCCCTGACTCCCTTTTCCTGCTTGAACTTGGTTTCATATTGAACAACTTCCACTTTGGCTCCACTCATTTTCTCCATTTAAAATATTTGTTATAGGAACCCAAATGGCTGATAGTTAAAGCTACCCCTTCATGAGATTTGTAGCGTATTCTTCCAATTCCTTCTCACCACTGTCATGAACGTTATTTCCTGCATTTGCCCTGAACTAAAGATTTCAACTTTGCTACCAATTGCCATCCTTTTCTCACCTTCACCTGTTCCAGCTATTGCTCTCCCTTCTCTTCCATTCTCTCCATCTCAGGCTTAGTCTAACAACCAATGACCACCGTTAAAAACAAGAAGTGGAGGGTCACTCTTTTGGGGCTGTATTATAGACCCCCCATTAGTCAACAGGAACTTGAGGAGCAGGTGTGTAGAAAAATTGCTCCTAGTTGTAAAAATAATAGGGTTGTATAAGTGGGAGATCTTAATTTCCCCAGTATTGACTGGACTACGCAGTATTAAGGGCCTGAACAGAGTGGAATTTGTGAAATGTGTCCAAGAAAGTTTCCTGAGTCAATATATAGAGGCCCTACTCGGGAAGGTACGATACTGGACTTCCTCTTAGGGAGTGAAGTAGGACAAGTAATGGAAGTGGCAGTCAGGGAGCACTTTGGCTCTAATGACCATAATTCTGTTAGTTTTAAAATAGTGATGAAAAGGATAGGACAGGTCCACAGGTTGGGGTCCTAAACTGAAGCAGGTCTAATTTTGGGGGAATTAGGCAGGATCTAGCAGAGGTCAATTGGGAGAGCCTGTTTGAATGGAAAGGAACAAATGGCAAGTGGGAGGCTTTTAAGAGTGAGATATCAAGGTCCAGAGGCTGCGTGTTCCTGTTGGGGTGAAGGGGAACCCTGGCTAATGAGAGATTGAGGTTCTGGTCAAGAAAAAAATTAGAAACATACATTGGGTTTAGGAGGTCAGTTATGAGTGAATCCCTTGATGACTATGTAAAGATTAAGAATACTCTTAAGAGGGAAATCAGGAAGGCAAAGAGGGTATGACATGGATCTGGCAGGTAAGGTTAAGGAAAATTGCAAGAGATTCTATAGATATATTAAGGGTAAAAGGATAGCTCGGAAGAGAGAAGGTCCCCCTAGAGATCAGCAGGGCTGCCTATGTGTCGAATGGCAGGAAATGAGTGGAATCTTTAATGAATGTTTCTCCTCTGTTTACTGAAAAGAAAATTATGGTTGCTCAAGAGGTGAGGAAAACAAGTGGAGATGTTTCAGAACATTCATATTTCCAGGGAGGATGTATTTGCAGCCTTAAGGTGATATTAAGGTGATAAATCCCCAGGGCTTGACTGAGTACATCCTCTGACTTTGTGGAAGGCTAGAGAAGAAATTGCAGAGGCCCTTCCAGAGAGATTTGCTTCATCGTTGGCCACTGGTGAAGTTCCCAAAGATTGGAAAGTGGCTAACATCATTTTATTGTTTAAGAAGGGTAGCAAGGACAAGCCAAAGAATTACAGGCCAGTCAGCCTGACATCAGTGGTGGGGAAGTTACTGGAGGGAATTCTTAGTGATAGGATCTACCAGCATATGGATAGACAGAGACTGATTAGGAGGAGTCAGCATGACTTTGTGCATGGGAAGTCATGCTTGGCAAATCTTCTAGAGTTCTTTGAAGAGGTAACCAAAAAGGTAGATGAGAGTAGGGCAATAGATGTTGTCTCTTTGGACTTTGGCAAGGTCTCTATTCTGTTCTGTCAATTCAGTTTCAACATAAGGTCAAGGTATAGTTCTTCATCTTTCAACTGACCACATTACTGCCCTTTAGACTCAACGGTGACTTCAGCAGTTTTGGCTTATGATTCTGCTATTCCCATGCCTCCTGTAGAGCCATTTCTTCTTAACCACACACATTGCCATCCTCAAAAATAAATGCAACTCAGACTGCAAATGCTGGAAATCTGAAAGAAAGCAGAAAATGCTGGGAATATTCAGCAGGTCAGGCAGCATCGGTGGAGACTTTCAGGTCTTTGACCTGAAATGTTAACTCTGTTCTCTTTCCACAGATGTTTTCTGTTTTTATTGCACATTATCATCCCCACTTGTGTTGGATTGTGATTTCTTCTGTCATTTCCCTATCCTGTCTCCCAATTTTCACATAAGTTTCATTTTGTTCTTTCCTCCCTTTTTCAAACTGGATGAGAGGTCATCGACCTGAAACTTTAACTGCTTCTTTCACCGCAGATGCTACCTGACCTGCTTAGTAAATCGAGCGTTTTCTCTTTTTTTAATTATAGATTTGTTGGTAATGTGCTTGAATTCCTGCTTGATGTATTTACTTTGAAGGTCACAGAATAGTCATAAAACAGCCACCCTAAACGTATGTTGGTGTTTGAAAATGCCATGTCCTTTAATAATATATACATACTGGTTCTCTGAGATAAACCTTTTGTCACTAACAGATTCTTCCAGCTATGCTCTAAGTACACTTCTGACAGTGGTGATTTGAAAAATCATTTTCAGGCTCTTTTCTTCAGCCAATTCAACAAAATATGTCGGTAAAAATAACCACAGGTAGCTTGTCCACATTCTTGATGTGGATTGATATGGTTCATGTAGGAAAATTTAAAGACAACAAATAACATTGGCCGTGATAAGCACACAAAGAAAATTGCTCAATCCATTTCAGAATATCAGTCCTGATGCAGGGTCTCGACCTGAAACATTGACAATTCTTTTCCTCCCTCAGATGCTGCCTGATCCTCTGACATCCTCCAGCAGATTGTTTGTTGATCAAGATATTTAATTTGTAAGATTCTTACTATTGGCCCAAGACCTTCAAAATAATAAGTAATTGAGCTTTGCAATTTAAAACAGTTTTCCTGCAGTCCTTCAAAAGAAAGCCAATACTAACTAGCAATATTAACATAATAAAATGTCCCACTACACTCCAGGGTGCTAGCTGATAAATGGCAATTTTGACTCATTTTAAAAGAAAGGGGAGGTATCTCAAAGAGGTTAAGTTTTATGTAGCTTTTTAAAGGAAGAGAGATTTAGTGAGGGAATTTGTAAGTATACACACTAGGCAGCTGAAGGTGCAACCAGGTGGGGCATAGGAAAGCAGGGATGAATTGGGTGGAACACAGACATCTTGAGTTTTTGTAGATCTGGAGGAGGTTATAGAGACTGTGTGTGGTGGGTTACCAGACTTTGGTGTAGGTTAGGACTTGGGCACCAAGGTCTGGGAGGACCTCAAGTTATGGAAGTGTAGAAAGAGGGAGGCCAGTCAAGAGGGCGGAGGTGAATAAGAATCATAAAATCGCATAAGTTTAGCAGCATTGAAGTTAGTCATTCATTCCATTGTGTACATAAAAGCCAAAAAAGTGCTATGGAGCCTAATCCCCCTTCTGAGCTCTTGGTCCTTTTCAGATACTTTTTTATAAGATTTCTGCCTCTACCACCATTTCTAGCAGTACATCCTAGATCCTACTACCGTTTAGGTGGAAAAGTTCTTTTCAACTTCCTTCTACTCCTCCTACTGATTAATTCTCAAATTTTGTGAATGTTAGAAACCTATTGCTCTTTATTTGCAAGAAACTGTTTGCTCATTTATTCAAATCATCTACGGTATAATTAGGAATTTATCATGAGAAAAGCAAAATAAAAGGGAACTTGTATATACAATACCAGATAATGAATGATTAATGAATGCATTACAGTGTTTGGCAAGACAATCTTTTGTTCATCTCAGCAATGATCAGTATGAGGATTGGTCATAATCAATTCAGGATTACAACACCTGACACTTTCAGCAATTAGACGGTCTTACAATTTCCAGGAAATTCATTATTACAGAGATCTGAGTATTTTCTCCGAATGTAGTTCGCACAAAAAATGTAATTTTATTTGACTTGGTAACTTGGTGGGGAGCAGGATACAGTGTGCGTTTAGCTTAACTTTATGCCAGCTATAATGGGCCCATGTAGTATGACCCCATGGGTCGCTCACTGTGTCTGGTAAGTACAAATAAGTGCTTTTTTAAAAAAAATAATTATGTTACTAACTTAGAAATTGGATATGTAAGGGGACATTTTTAATGCACAAATTGTGTATAAAAGCGATTCAACCCAGGATAGACTTAACTAGCAAACATTTCTGAGTGAAATTTCACCAGTCGGGCAATTGGACCAGCCATTTCCATGTGCAGTTCACGTTTGCTCATGGAATATTTGTCTGACCCCAGTTCTTGCACCAATTAATGTCACTAGTTGTGCACCACATACTTCTGTGGACCTAAACTGGAGCTTTTGGACGCAACCTGCAGCCTTCACTGAACACTCAATGTACAGCCAGGGAGTGCATTGTGCTACTTCGTTGCTTTTATCACGACTTGTAGGGATGTTCTACTGACATTGAGAGACCTGACTTGGCAGTTTCAGAACTGACTACAGATGGCTCAAATGCAAAAGTTCACAGGATGTGCCACTGCTTTTGTTTTAAAGCTGCTGTGACATTCATTTAATGGATGTCTCAGTAGTGACACTTCTGCCAGCACTCCATTACTGGAGCATTTTAATGCAATGACTGATCACTCAGGGTGGGTCAAGGACCTTGGGACATGGGGTAAAGACTTGACCATAAATAAGAGTGCACCTCCACAGAGTCTTCATCCTGCCACGACCACTCTGAAGAACACAGGGCCTGGTTCTCCAAGACTGAGTGCTGAGATAGATGTATGACATTCCACAGGATGATGTTTGGCCGCGGTCTTTGTCAGCACTGCTCTTTAATGGAGATGAAGGTCACTTTGAATCTCAACTTCCTCACCGCAGTATCTGCTCAACCGGTTGCAGCAGATTCTGTTGTGGCTCCCAATTTGCTGCACACAGCATCTTTAGAGAGACCACCCAGACTTTGCACTTGCATGGAGGTGATTTTATCAGTCCCGGTTTCTGTGAGGAATAGTTGGCACCTTGGGCACTGGGATTTGCTAACGTTGCTGGCTTCCCATGAGGGCAGGCACCTGTTATCACACTCCTCTGCCTGGCAAGTCCCTCTCTCATTCATAACCTGGAGCTCTTCTTTAACTTTATTTCACTCAGTGCTTGTGTATCTTCAGAATATATTCTGATGGTGAACACCATGTTTCTGGAAAGCGCAGGCACAACTTTCATCACCAGTAAGTTTCTCATTGCATCTTTGCATACATGTACTTGTGCGTATGACAATAAGTTTGACTTTGAGGGAGACTGAACCATCAGAAATTTTGCATAGTGGACAAAGGCTATCTTGAACATCCTCAGTGATGAAGCACAGTTCAAAGATTCACTACTCTCCAGGTGAGGAAATTTCTTCTCATGTCAGTCCTGAATGGTGTCAGCTGAGCGGGATTGAGATCGAGACCCCAGGTTGTAGACTCCCCAGCTAGGAGAAACATTAACTCAGCATCTACCCTGTCAGGAAGGAGGGAGCCCATTCCCTTGTTGGGTTAGCCTTTGCTTGATTAACCTTTTGGATGATGGTTCTGGTCAGTTAGCACCTCTGCCTCAGGCAGTGCACGTGTGACTTTAATCAGCAATTTCAGGTCTCCTGAAGCTGCTTATGGGGAATGATGTACAATCTGGAAAGCAGTGTGATTGGTACTGTCTAAACACTGTGGTCAATTCATCTGCATCGAGTGCAATTGTGAGCAGTGCCCAGTCAGTATTAGCCACAGACATCACTGCTCCACTGCATGTTTTCCCAGTTTCTTCTTTTCTTAATAGGTTTTGTACCACTTAGAAGTCACCTAAATAATGTATCATTCAAAGGATTTCTATCCCCACAATGGGAAAAAATCACAGCCAGAATTCCTAACATTTTTAAAGGAAAAGGAGAAAATTATGTGTAATTGTTATAGGACCAGGACAGTTGTATTAGTAATTTTGCCACATCAGAATTAAATTAAAAACCTCTTAGCATTTTCTGTGGGCAATGAAATGGAAAATAGCACGTGTCTCTGCATCATAGCCATAAACATTACTATGTTTAATAACAAGCATTTTTAATGTTACTCTGAGTAAAGGGATGGTTTATTATTAAATTAAATTAAATAATTACAATAGGTCCATTTATTGAAAACCACAAAGGAATATGACATTAATGGATTGTATTTGAGCACAAAAGAAATAATTTATCACTGAGCAAGTGCCTAGGATGCTTATGAATATGAATTGAGACACTAAACCTTCATCACTGTCATTGATTTGAACACAGAGCATAGAAAAGACACATATTTTCACTTCTGTACTTGTTAAAAGCAAATGAATGCTTCACATATATACAAGGTTATTCCGATGTGTTTTTCACTGCCCTGTACCTCACAACTTTATTTTGTGACCTTTTGAAGCCTTTGAGGAAGCTATTTAGCCTTTTGAGCTTGAATTATATCATGATAGATTTATCTATCTACCTTGGTTCCATAAACCTTAATATGATTGCCTAAGAAAAATCCTTCATGTTCACTTTTGAATTATTCTGAGTTGTTGTTATACTTCTGCCACCGTGCAGAAAATGATAATAATTTTAAGGTGCAAGGAAAAAGAAAGGCACTTTGATTGAATTATTGAAGCAAGTAATCAGGGCTGGGAATGAAATGGAGGCCATTAATTATTAATGATTTTAATTATGTAAAAATTGAATGAAATTACAGCCAGGATATCTTTGGAGAGACTGGTTAATTCATGCGGTAAATGCAGGACTACTCCTTGACACAACAAGTTAATAAGGGAATGTACAAAGCCATATTTGACGTAGCATGTCTTTGTTGGTATGAATTGGAGTAAGATGTAGTAAAGTTAATGGACTGGATTGTACAGGAAACAAGTGGAGCTGCTGTTTATTACTTACACACACACACACACACACACACACACACACACACACACACACACACACACACACACACACACACACACACA
>JAUZTB010000127.1:33604357-33615701 GCA_034780895.1 Rhynchobatus australiae | reverse complement strand
ACGTCTTCTGTTGTGTGAGTCTTGGGGAAATGACATTTCATTCCTCCATGTGTTTTTATAGCATATGGGTGAATGACAATAAAGTATAACTTGAACTAATAATTAGAAATTTAATGTTGCATAATGTCAAAGCTAATTTAAGTTAGGTTTGATCAATAACTGAGGATTTTTTATGTGTTACATTTCTAATGGAAGTGTAAGTGATTCATTCTTTTTACCTTCCAATACTGAAAATGTAATCCTTTATAACAGTGTTGCATAGAATTTTCAGCACAGTATTAACCTCTCAGTCAAATATCCATGTTAATTTGTCTGCTTCACTCAAGTTTCTACCCACCATTCTTCATTCAACTCTACTTCCATCATCTATTTTTTTCTGTTATGTCTTTATCCAGCTATCCTTTAAGTATATCTCTACTCATGTCATCAACTTTTGTTGGAGCATGTCCCACACTGTAATCAATCTCTGGGTAAAAATATTTTTTCCCAAATTCACTGTTGAATTTATTGGTATTTTGTACTGTTTGTCTCTTGGTTTTGGGTTGCCCACAAGTCAAAAACATCTTCCGTATGTTTACCCTATCAATCTTTTTTCATAATTTTAAAGATTTTTTTTTAAGAAAGTGATGAACTTTTAAGTTGTTTTCTGCAATAATCTCACACTCACCCTTTCTCAGCATTAGCTCAATGCAGGTGACCCCTCCCACCCCCATTACAGCTGTTCAGATAACAGAAATTCACCTGTACAGAATTCACAATTCACTACCTGAAAATGTGTGATATAGAATAAAACTTTCTGTCATGGAATTTATGTGAGAAAATGTAAATAGACAAACACTAAATTTATTTTTTTTCAACTCTCATTTCTTGACGAAGGCACAGATGACACAGCTTTACACTATGGAAAATCGCCAAATGGAACATGCACCCCTCCTTCCTCCCACCCCCCCCCCCTTTCCCTGGTAACACAGGTGAAGAAACTACTACGTTAATTGGATATAGAAATTACCTATCAAAATATGTACAGAAAATGTGATACATTCGCATTTGGTCAGTAAAAGCTTTTGTCAGATCCTCACTTGATGTAGGTTCCAGACATCTTATTCAACATCCAATCATGTTTAAGAGAGGAAAAATTGAATGAATTTTCAGATTATAAACTATTAATTTCCAGTTCATAATGGTTCTGAAGAGTAATAATTGAGAAATGTTCCATTTTTAATATTTCAGAACCTTTAGAAATTGGACAGGATTCTTTTCAGCTTTATTTGTCTCCTGTTGTTTTCGTTCTAGGTTTGTTGTTTCTGTAGTCATTTGTTGTGTTCTTCACTTTCAGCTTTGGAGCAGTTTGGTGATACTATACTGTTTACTACAGACGATGACATTCTGGATGCAATGTCCCAGTATGATGAAACATTTACAGCTAATATTGATTATACCCTCCCACTTACACTTGAGGAAGAGCTCAATAGACCTGGTACTGCAGATGATGGAGATGAGAGGCCATTCACACAAGCTGGCTTTAGGTCAGAGGATAAACAGGTAAAAGATCTCTAGGTTCTATCTGTACTGTTATGAGTGCCATTCTTAAAAATATGCTTATAGCTTTTATACCATATATTGTTTGCACAGTTTAAAGTCAATTAGAAAAGGCTGTGGCTACAAAGGTAAAATTCTCACCGTGGGAGTGAAAGCAGTGCTCAGTAGTAATTGGAGGAAGGTTTCCTGATGCTGTCTCTGAGGTTGGTGGTGGTATCATTGCTTTTTTTAATATATCTATTAATGATTCAGACATTAATCATGTGACAGGGTATCCAGAATTTAATTTTAAAATCTGTGGTTGGCACAAAATTTGAAAATATAATAAATAGAATGGAGGAAAGCAACAGAGTTTGGGAGGACTGGGAGGTAGAATGTGAAAGAGGAAGTGAAGTAATTCGCTTGGCTGTCATGATAAGGAAATGTAATATAAACATTCTGAAGGTGGTTCTGGACAGAGAAACTTGTGAGTGTGCAAACTGTTGTGCATCTCTGATGGATGTTGAGAAGGTTGCTGAAAGGGACCACAGGATCCTTGGGTTTATAAATGAAAACCATGGCCTAAAATGCAATCGTGACACATCTTGTGGGTTATGAATCTGAATAAAAATATAAAGATGATCCTTGAGCATAATCGTTGCTTTGAACATCCAATCCATTGCCAGGTTACAAAGGCCTGACTTAGAAACGCTCCTACATTTGAATGAGCTCCTAAAATATTAAATTCAAAAGCCCGATGTACATATTTCCATTGCTACGAATGGCAGAACTAGTTTCCCCTTTAAACTTTGAGTAATTGTTCTTGCTTATTAGTCTTGTGCTTGGCCAATTCAGCTCCATTACTTGCAGCAATTTAAAAACATTGGTTTAAGAGCTTCTGGTGTGGCAGAATGGTTGTGGGCAAGTTTCTCATGTGACTGTGCATAATAGTCCTTCAAAATGTTATATCCCTGTGCTTTGTGAAATAAATTTAAATTATTTGTAATGGATAGAAGTCTCTAATGCAAGTGTCAACTTGACAATATCATTCAGAAGGGATATGATAGCAGAAAAATAAAACAAAAGCTACTTGGGTAACAAGTAGGGAAGGGGCACATCTAAAGTTAATTCTTGGGACATGGCGATGCATGCAGCAGTTTGTGCTGGTGCCTTATCGTTCCAACAACCTGCATTCAATCTTGACATCGGTGCTGTCTTTGTAGAGTTTGCACGTTCTCCTGTTATCATGTGAGTTTCTCCTGGAGGCTCCAGCTTCCTCCAATGTACCAAAGACATGTTGGTAGGTTAATTGGCTAGTGTAAATTCCTCCTTGTGTAGCGGAGTGGTGGAGAATCAGGGTGGAGTTTTGCATGTTAAGAGAGAATAGGTTACAAGGAAATGTGAAGGAATAGGACTGATGCTCCAAGTCCCAGCTTAGACTTGATGGGCTGAGTGGCCTTCTATGTACTACGAACAGGCACTGTCAGTTTCTGGAATCTGCTACAAAATTAGCAGCTGAAAGTAAAATTGGAGCCTAGGACTTGGAAATCCATGTCTTCCACGGACCTGACAACTGCCGCAGCCCCTGCACTGCCCGCACTTGCTCATGATGCTTTATATATGGATTCCATCTCTAAACTACCCTCAACAGTGCATGTGTGAGGATGAAGGAAAAGTAAGATATGAAGAGTAGGATTAGCTATGAGCACACCACCCTCTTCAATGATCACTGCACCATCCTGACCACTGGTGGTCAGCCAGTGATTTGAGCTGTTTGAGCCATTGCTCAACCCAACTATTTTGGTGCTGCTGGCAGCAGTATCTTCTGTAATAAAGTAGGGATTGAGATGCTGACAGTGTGTGCAAACTGTGGGTTGAAGTTTGGAGCAGTGGACAATGTAAGATACAAAAATAGAAAATGCTGGAAATTCTCAGCAGGTCAAGTTGGATCTGTGAAAAAGGAAACAGAGCTAATGTTTCAAATCGAAGATCCTTATCAGAACCAAAAGTTGGCTCTGTTTCTCTTCCCACAGATGCAGCCTGTCTGCTGAGTATTTCCAACATTTTCTGTCTTTATTTCAGATTTGCAGCATTTACTCTTTTTAATGTTTGTCAATGTAAGATAGGTCATTTGAACATAAGGTGCCTTCTCTGAGTGGTAGAGATAATTGTACAGAGCATAGAGCAGGGTGTGCAGTTGATAGGTTTGATGATGTGAGGTCATTATACTTATAGCACTTGGCATTGACCACATTTGCTACCACCTGCCCCTGTTGCTTCACCATCTACCTAACGGATTTCCTCGTCCATAATGGAAGGAAGATCTTTCCACATAATTGACGGTGTCAGAAAATCACCCATTATCAGTCATGGCTTCCAGTGAGCTCCCAAAGCCTGTGAAACGACTTCCAGTACTCACTGGAGCCTTAAAGCATCTTACCTTTAAACCGACCAGCTTGAATTGCTGGTGGCCAGTTATAAAGTTAGGTGCAGTGGTTGGTTGTGTGAAAAGGCACAGTTAGTTAGGCACAGTTTGAGTATTGTATTCAGTTCTGGTCGCCCCCTTATAGGAAGGACATGGAGGCTTTGGAGAAGATGCAGAAGAGCTTTACCAGGAGGTTGCCTGGATTAGAGGGCTATGCTGTAAGGATGAGCTGGACAAACTTGTGTTGTTTTCTCTGTAGCAACAGAGGCTGAGGGGAAATGTGATAGAAATTTATAAGATTATGAGAGGCATAGATGGGGTAGACAGCTGGTATCTTTTCCCCAGGGTTGAAATATCTAATACACGCATTTAAGGTGAGGGGGTAAGTTCAAAGGAGATGTGTTGGGATAGTTTTTTTACACAGAGAGTGGAGGAGCTTGGGAGTGCACTGCCAGGGATGGTAGTGGAGACAAATATAGAGGCATTTAAGAGGCTCTTAGATTAGATAGGCACATGAATATGCAAAGATTGGAGGGATATGGACATTGTGTAAACAGAAGGGATTAGTTTAGTTAGGTGTTTAATTAGTTCAGCATAACACCGTGGGCTGAAGGGCCAGTTCCTGTGCTGTACTGTTCCATGTTCTAGCAAATGATCTCTGAAACAAAATGAATGTGTTTGTCACACAAATTTTGTTTGCATCTTCCACCAGGTCAAGTGAGTTCAGGTTAACCACAAGTTGTAATCCCAGCACCCGTTTATCTGTGCTATTTCAATTTAACCCCTGAATCACTTGAAGCTTTGGCGAAACGTAGCTCCGTCATTTTGAAGTGCTAGTGGCATCTACTGGCAAAATATGAGTATTACAGGGGAACAAACATCAGATTCAAATCCAGTTTAAACCGAATTACCAAAATTGTACTGTTGGTTCAAAACAATATAAAATGTAGTTTTTGTAATGACTATATACCACCCCTTCCAACTATTTAAATTCTGCATTTACAGGAGGAGGAAGAATCATCCTTACTGTCGGTTGGACCAGCCAGCCAGGTACTTGGTGAATATACTGGGAAAAGTAAGTATTTGTATACAAAGCTAAGTTCTGATAACTTCAAAGGAATTCTGATGTTTTTATCCTCCTCATGTTCTCCTTGGGTTCTCAAACTGTTGATAAAATGTAGTTAATTGTTTTCACTTAAGCCAATGTGTAATTTGGTGATACTGTGTTGTAAAATCTGAAAATATGTTGCCAAAATATTTCCTCCTTGTCATAATGCTGTGGCGACTTACATCTCTCAAACTAGCTCCCACGACCGCGGGTGTCGTCGGAGGCCCCGACACAAGATGGCGCGGGACACTCCTCCTTTGTCGGGCTAGTGGAGCCCGCGCGCGGGAAGGTCACGTGACCTGCGTGTGACGTCTGCACGGGAACTGTAGTTATTAAAGGGGCAGCGCACCCCAGTCATTCATTCGACTCTTGGACTCCAAACAAGTGTCTTGTGTTTTTATTCGGTGTGGCTAGCCGCTACAATACTTAAAAAGAACAGTTCTCCTGCTTGAGAAAGATGATAGAGGGCAATTTCTGTGATCCAGATTTTCTGCCATCTAGCACTGGTCAGGTTCCAAAAGGTGCCAGACTGGAGAGTTTCAACCAGTATATTTGCACCTCACAGCTCTAGTGACTCCATTACCACATGGGATTCCTCCAGGTGCTCTAGTTTCCTCCCACATCCCAAAGATGCATGGATTAGCAGGTTAACTGGCCACTGTAAATTGCCCCAATGCATAGGCAAGTGGCTAATTCCTGCAGGGAATTAATGAGATTGTTGAGAGAATAAAGTGAGTTTAGTATAGGATTAGTGTAAATAGGTGCTTGATGGTTAGTTGGCATTGACTGTGGGCTGAAGAGCCTGTTTCACTGTTCTACAATTCTATGACTAAACTCAGGTGACTCAGCCTCATAAGTAAATGTTCTACTAAAGCAAAACATTTTCCTTGTATGAGCTTGGATAGGTTCTGTAATCTGGCTATTCAAGTACAGAACACACCACAGTCAAAACCAATCCTATTCAAAGTACAATCCAAATTTAAGGACAATTGGAACTGAAGATCTTCTTCCTCAAATTCAAGAGTAAATTGAAATAATTCAACTGAAACAGCCTGAAGTAATTAACTTGCCCTTTAAGAGAAACTGAATTGGGAACAGTTTCATCTGCATAATTTAGCATTCTACAGGCCTTGAACTTGCTAGGCCAAAACAGTAGTAAAATGAATGTATTTAGGCCAATCAGCATGCTAATTATACAATCTTTAATCAAGACAAAGGTTACTTTATTTGAACTACAATACTGGAAATTCTGATAATGGGAGTCTTGTCCTATCTTTAGGAAGCAGAGGTATAACTTGTCAAAGGAGGTTCCCACAGTTCAATCTATAACCATTTTTCAGTGAAAGCTGGACATGGATGCATTAATTATGTCATACAACAGCACAGGCACACCCATGAAGCAATATTTTGGAGAACTATTCCTGATCACTTTCCCTACGGAACAGAAGGAAGTTGTGAGAATGTTGATAATGCTAACAGGCATTCAGTCTCTGAGATGTCCCAGAAACAACCTGAAATATTTTCATAAGACTATGTTGAACTAAGAATTTCATTATAATAATTGGTTTACCACATGCCATTAAATGAACCAGAGGACATGGCAAAAACATTATTCAGGTCTTTGCTAATGTCCACTATCTGTAGATATACATGATCATTTAACCGGATTCAATCATATTATACTTCAACTTTACTATTTTCTCTAAGACATTAAATAGAAAGTTTGTTAAAAATTATTCCATGTAGAATACAGGCTACCAAAAACACATGTTTCTTTTATGAGAAGTTTGGCTGGACTCGAAGTTTATTCTTATGGGATCTTTATCATACACCAAAAAAGACAGCAAATTAAAAACATATCAGTTGCTTCTCACACCCACATGAATATATATTTAACTAGTAGGTAAACATATCTTTTAATTCACCCTTGAGAATATTTCATTGAGGAAATGGTTAGACACTGTTCAGTGCCCTCAAGCTTTCTTCCCCCATCCTCAGTAATGGAGCTTTGAGCCCAGTATACAATACTGACACCATTTACATAAACACAAAAGCTCAAGAGAGCCAAATTCAAATCAACTTTATTACTAAATTAGTTAATTTTGTAGCACTCTCATAATAGGTTAAAAGGTTTTGAACCCAGTACCAGTTCATAATTTGAATACTCTCTATTCAGTGCTGAAAATGCTATGAATTTTTGACTAAAGTTGAACTGAGGTTCTGAAAATTACTTCAGGTAAATGTTAAAAGTCTTTTAAACTGGTGGGCTTGTCCAAAATTTACTTCTTCACCAGTACCCCATAATATAGAAGATTGGCTGATATTCATAACCATAGCTTTTAAGAAAAAACTTTTCATGGTACTAATAATACAAGTTATTCCCAGTGAGGAGAGTCATTTACAATGATTCAATGCCATACATTGCAATGGAAGTACAAGTTTAGCTATTAACCTAATTGCCATTTTTCTAAATTGCTGCCATGTGACTTTACAATGAACACGGATGAGCAATATTTAAAAGGGCATTATCCCAAAAAATTAATCAAACACATCAAAAATAATCTGCACAGAAAGTGTTTTGTAAAACTTGTTCTTCCAGTTCTTGGATTATGCTTGAACAAGGACATGTACAGGGTGGAAAGCATGGGAAAAAAGGGAGAGTGAGCACTGCAGCAGGGGCAAGAATGGGTGTGGAAGTGGCAGGAACAGGAGCAGCCCGGCAGCCTTTGACAGGAGGCAAGGCTGGAGAGAGCAACACCTTGCTTTAACTATGCTTTAGTTATGCAGGCTTTAAAACAGTACAAAATATCTCTGATACTCTTTTAGCTCTTGCTTTCCAAGTAACATGATTACCCACCCAGATGTTATTAATAATACTCTCAGATAATGAACAGGTCTGCAGACATAGTGTATTTTTATTTGACACTTCCAACCCATTTTCCATTCCAACAACCACTTTTGGCTTTGGGTTGGAGAAAAGAGTTTATAAATAGAAAATGCAAAATAAGATTTGAAGACCAAGCTTTTGAGTTAGAACAAAAATACATGGTGCTTCATTCCTTCAATGTCACACACCTAGTTCCTACATCACAGTGCTGGGAACCAGGATCCCCATGGAAGACTACAAAAGAGTCTTTTCGGAGGAAAAGAGTGACCCGGGGCAGATGGCCATTGATTTCCAAGCAACAGGAGGACCTGCTCCAGTATCTCCAGACATTTCCAGTTAAAGGAGTTTAATATAGAATCTACATTTTTCTATGCCTGTTTTTCCTTTAGGGAGTAGGCCACCCTGCCCCAAAACTCAACAAGATTGTGGCTGATCTTTTATCTCAGCACCATTTTCGTGCATCAAACCTATATCTCTCAATTTCCATATAATCCAAAAATCTATTCGTCTCTGCCTTGAATATAATCAGTAGAATTGAGGGTTGAGAATTCCAAAGATTTACTGCCATCTGGTAAAGAAATCCTTCCTCACTCTTGAACGCCCGACCCTTTAGTTTCAGATTGGTAATCGCTGGTTCAGGACATTTCAACCATGGAAAACGCCACCCCGACATCTAATCTATCAAGTTCTGAAAGAATTTTGCATGTTTCAATCAGATCACGTATCATTTTGCTGAACACACGAGTATAGGTTCATTTCTGCTCAATCTTTCCTGACAGGAAAACCCCTCACCTCAGGAATCAATCAGGCGAGCCTCTGTTGTACTTCCCCAACTGCAATCATACTCTTCCTTCGGTAGCAAGACCAGAATTATACACAATATTGTAAGTAGAGTCTAACCAGGATCCCATACAATTGCAGCAAGACATCTTTACTTTTGTATTCAAATCCACTTGCAATAAAGACCAACATACTTCTGACTAGCCTGCTGCACCTGCATGTTAACTTTCAGTGATCCATCTACAAGGGTACTCAGGTCCCTCTGAAAATGAATACTTTCCAATCTGTCACCCTTTTCTTTTACCAATGTGGATGACTACTTAAATGTTCCCACATTTATTCTATTTGCCTTGCCCATTTAGTCCATCTGCACTTACTTGATGCTCTCTGTATCTTCCCCAGAGCCTGCTATCATCTAGATTTGTACCACAAGCCAACATTGATATATTACACATTTCCTCATCCAAATGCTGATGCAAATTGTGAATAGCAGGGGTTCCAGCACCAAGTTCCACGGCATCACTCTAGTCACAAATCCTCCACCTGAAAACGACCTGCATTATTCCTTTTCTCTGTTTTCCGTCCATTAATCAATATATTACCTGCAATCCCACTTTGTTTAATATCCATTGGTTATTCAAGGAAAAACTCTTCTAGATTATCAGACAATAATAAAGATTCAAACAAGAATTCTCCTCACTCAAACTTCTCTCATTTGGAAGATTGAAGAAATGTTTGACTGCATGTTACTTGTGGATCTATTTTTGTTCAATTACTACATTAATAAATTACTCCAGATACAACATAAATAAAACAGTTCATTTTAGGAAATCCTGAAGTGCAACACAGCTATGAAAGTGTTTTAATGGTTACAAAATGAAGAAAAGCTCTATATCAATCTTACTTTTATAGTTTCCCAGTACTGTTGATCTCACACACATGTTTATATAGTAAACATGAGCATTCCCTGGGTATTATAATCAACAGCAGAAATCTTCAACCAAAGGCACTTCCTCACAAAGCAAATAAAAGGCTGCTCTGGAATTCAGGCATAAAAGTCTGGCATTTCACTCTTATAACTGTGATCTTCATAGCATCTCAGCATTTACTTTTTAGGATTGAAGTATATTAGATGTCCTTTTAAGCCAGACTGACACATCGAGGAAACATCTGTGCCGCCATGTGCTGTGTGGATTTACTAGAGACAATGCTGGCTTGACAGAAGTGTGGAGTGCTGAAGAACAGCTGGATATCTTATTAAAGTATTTTAGTGTATGAGAAGTGATTTGATAGCCTGAAAAGTAACAAATTAAAAAATAACTTGGGAACACAAGGTGTGGAATTACAAAATACTCATTAGCCCAACACATTCTTTCATTTCATCTGTTCAATCCTGCCAATCTTCAGACTTAATCCTCCGCAGACTTTCTTTCTGTCCTCTGAATGGTCAACTAAACAAAGTAGGTATCTGATCATACTGTAAATGTCAAAACACTAGATCTTGTATGTAAATAGTGCTTTGTATGTAACAAAACAACTCCAGGTGTCAAGGATGATATGGAAGTACATTTTGCCATTGTTGCTGTGCCATTGGCCACTGAGGTGGCAATCCTTGTGATATTTAATCAGCAGTGTGGAATACCCACCATATTGTTTATAATACCTATAGCGCAACTCTCATCTTTATATGCTGTTGAATTATTAAACACAAGCTTTATGAGATGTTATATTTCACTGACTATATTATACATCTCTACAAGATTTTAAATTATTTGGAGGTGTATGGCATAATTAGGCTAGTAAATTTTTTGACTTCTAAATTCCAATAAGAGCAATAAAAAAAGCAGGAAAAATATAAAAAGAACAGAAGAGATCATGAGATGAACAAGGGAAAGAGCAAAACACATTATATGTCACTGTGCAGCTTACAAGTACATTTTTATTGGAAATACCTGATTTCAGCTTCCTGCAATCTACAGCAGACTGACTACAAGAACACAGGAATAGTAAATATTCTCAAATATCATGCAATCAAATATTTTCTCAGCTGAATTAGTTAAAATGGCAAAACTTGAACTAATAGATTTTCGTCTTAAAGAAATATTATTATAGACTTAAGAGCTTCCAACTAGGTCAAGTTCCTGGAACAGTCTGGTGTTGTATATTCAGGAACACTGGGGTAGAGTTCCTGGGTAAGATGTGCTCTTAATTTTCCAATTTTATTTGAATGGCAAGTCCTTTTCCTACAGCAGCTAGAACCAGTGCATGATGCATTGCACCAAGTTACTACCAATTTCTAAGGCAGAAGATTAGAGCGAGAAATTATTAGGCTGTGGTGGCAATTGAAAACAAGGATTTTAAAACCGAAGCATCTGCAGACAAGGAGCCCATGTAGACCAGTACGCAGAGAGTGGATGGGTGAGCAGAGATGTGGGCAGCAAAGTTTAGGATTATCAAAGGATTATGTAGGATAAATACTGGGAGGTTTGCAAGAAAAGCATGGATCACCTAGCCACGTCCAGAGATAACAAAAGGCACAGATAAGGGTTTCAGCAACTGATTTGCTGAGGCAGGGTTAGAGTCAAAGCACGTTGCAATTCAAAATCACCACTTGATGTGACAACTG
>JAUZTB010000127.1:33139792-33155158 GCA_034780895.1 Rhynchobatus australiae | reverse complement strand
GCCATGGTCGGGGTCGGGACCAGGGTGAGGTTTGAAAACACTGGGGATTAGGAAGTTGGGTAGGTTTAGGGCCAGATCCATGGTGCTTGTACGTTTCAGCTTGTTTTGACAAATTGAAACACACCAGCTGAAACTCACAAAGAAGTTCTATCCATAGTAGGGCTGACAACTGTGGCCAGCAGCCTTGATGCTAAGCACCTTTCTTTATCATCAGTCTGTGCCTCTGCCCCTTGTGAATACCGAAGTCCCAGTGTGATGCATTGCGAACACTAACGATGTGAAGATGATCTCCTTCAGCTAATGATGCTTTTGTCACTTCTTAAAGCACAGCCTTGAGAAAGAAGACAGAATGCAGCAAATAAGAGGTAAAATGAAGGAGGAGGAAGAGGAGGAGGGAAAGGAGGAGGGAGAGGAGGAAGAGGAGGAGGGAAAGAAGGAGGGAGAGAGGGAGGGGGAAAGAAGGAAAAACATTTAATGGAGTTGCACTACAGTTCTTGAAACAACCATAAAGATGAAGTAGACTCTCTTTTGGACATAGTTCCTCAATAGAAATTAGCTGATTGGATTTACTTTGCACATTTACAAATCCAACGGTAGCAATTCTATCCAAAAAGTTCCTCCCAGTTATCAAACGTTTCATATACGTATAGTTGAGCATAACAACAAAATTTCAGTACACAAAAGTTGGACGTGAGAGGAAAGGTCAGGGGAAATAAAACTGAGTTGGTAGCCTGGCACTCTCTGGAGTCTGCAGTAAATTATGAAAATACACGCAGCTCCGGAAACATTGGACAGAATTCTGGGTCACTGCGGTCACCTGTGACCCTAGTGAGAGCAGCTCGGACATAACAAATAATTGTGTGGAGCTCATTGGCTCTTCATGGCCAGCTGCCTTTAATATGGGGAACATCGTGGAGCAGAGTACAAGAGCTCAGTCTCTGTGAGTGGACTACTCTGCTTCTCCAAGGCCCGCTAATGAACCCACAGGTATCTCCTCATCTCCCCACCAACCTTCTATGTACTGTCACCCTTTTGATATTGTTCTAACCTCCCCACAATCTTCTCCTCAGGACCCCAATATCTTCTCTAACTTCTAATCTCTACCACCCACTGATCCCCATCCCTAACATCTCCTCTGCTCACCCATGATCTTTCCTGATCATCTCCCAACATCAAATTCATACGTAGAGCAACTCCAATATCCTCCATGCTTCCCAGTTTTCTCTCCAGCCTCCTTACCTCTCACCTATCACCTTCTCCCCAATGCCTCAGTTATCTCCTTGGCCTTGTGTTGATATTTATCCACCTGATATTCATCTCGCCTCCTTGAATCATCTTCACTTCCGACTCTCTAATGCAGAAGGAGAGCCTTACTGTGCAGTTTGTGTTCTGGTGCCCAGGAATGTAAGAAATAGGAACAAGAGTAAGTCAAATAGTTTCTTGAACCTGCTGCACTATTCTCTAAGAAGGTAGTCGATCCAACCTTGGCCAGGCACGGTAGTGTAGTGGTTAGTGTAGCGCTTTATAGCACCAGTGACCCGGGTTCAAATCCGGCCACTGTCTGTGAGGAGCTTGTACATTCTCCCTGTGTCTGCGTGGTTTCCTCCGGGTGCTCCGGTTTCCTCCCACATTCCAAAGACATACAGGTTAGGAAGTTGTGGGCATGTTATTTTGGTGTCGGAAGTGTGGCCACACTTGCCGGCTGCTCTCAGGACACTACGCAAAAAAGATGTATCTCACTGTGTGTTTCAATGTACATGTGACCAATAAAGAAATCCTATCTTAAATCCACTTTCATGCCCGTTCTCTGCGACTCCACCACAGAACAATAACCTGTCCAAACTTGAACATATTCAATGACTTGGCGTCTGTAGCTCTCATGCGACGATTTGAAAGAGTCGAGACCCTCAGAAAGCGATGGGACAGTATAGGTGGTACAGTGAGGGGGCACCATGTGAGGTAAGGTTGGGAGAAGACCAAGACACTGGCTCCTCATTCAGCCATACTTTGAAAATGAGCAGGATGTAATAATGATCTGGAGTTCACTGCCGGTGAGGGTACTGGATATACCTTTAATAGGGCATCTGATAGACATGGCAGAGAATCATGTTAAGGGCTGCGGAGAAAGAGAGGGAAATGGGACATAGGTGGTTGTTCATTTAGGATCGGGCATACACTAAATGGGATGAATAGCCTCCTGTGCCATAACAATTCTGTAATGAGTTCTGGTCTGGAATATTTAAGGTAGCCATGTGCTGGTTGGTAAATTGAATGTCTTCTGTTAATTACCCCAAGTGGAGGTGGGTGCTGGGAAAGTCATGGGGGGCATTGATCAGTATGTGAGAGAGAATGAGGTGGAATGGAACTGATGGGATAGCTCCAACAACCGGTAAAGACTGGATGAGCTAAATGGTTTGCAATTTACGAGGATGTTGCCAGGACTAGATGGACTGGAGAGAGGGTGAGCAGGTTGGGACTATATTCATTGAAGTGTAGGAGAATGAGTGGTGATATTATAGATGTATATAAAATCAGGAGGGGCACAGATAGGGTGAATGTACAGTTTTCCCCTCAGGTTGGGGAATCGAGAACTAGAGGGCATAATTTTAGAGTGAGAGGGCAGAGATTTATTAGGAATGCGAGGGGCAACCTTTTTTTTCATGCAAAGTGTGCCCCGTATATGGAAATGAGCTGCTGGGGGAAGTGGTTGAGGCAGGTACATCGAGGACATTTACAAGATAATTGGATAGGTATATGAATAGGAAAGCTGTACAGGGATATGGGCCAAATGCGGGCAAATGGGACTAGCTTAGATGGGAATCTTGGTCAGCACAGACCTGTTGGGCCGAAAGGCCTATTTCCCTACTGAATGACTCTGATTCTGAATGGTTCACTTTTACATTGTAAGAAAAAAAATGAAAGTTTGAGGTCTTACGCACACGAATTCACGTTACTGCCAATTGCAACACACAGTAATATCCAAATATTACAACTTTGCAGGCATCTTTTCCAAGTACTTAAATAGGGAAAATGCTACAGATAATTGGGAAGTTTTTTTCTCTCGGACTCCAGCTCATTTATCCCTGGTATGACTCTCCCAAAGAGTCAGCAACAGAAATGACGGAGCAACCGTGTGTCTGAGCCACGGAAATTTTGAATTCCCTCCAAGGTAAAAAAAATGGGTGGGTCACGGATTGCGTCGGCAAAGAAATAAATTGTCAGAGCCCGACTGGCAGCCCCTTTAAGAGGTAGCGGGAGCGCGGAAGTTGTTTGAAGTTTGGCTGGACCCTTTTTTTAAAAGAAGTCCTGACGTCAGGCTGGCAGAGCCGAGCTTGTGGACTTTCCTTCGCCTGGCCGGAGGGGAAGTAGCAGGCGTTAACACTGGCGTGGCCGGCGGGACACAGGGACAGAACAGGACAAGCTGCAGCGAGCGGGCACTCCGAGAGGTGAGGCTGGGCTGGGGGAAGCCGCTCCTCGTTCATCCGCGCTTGGGAATGGAGCGGGGCGTCTGACTCCAGCTGCGGAGCGGAGGGGAATCGAGGGAGGCGGCTGCCTTGGGTAGACTCCCTCTTGCCAGAGTCGGGGGGGTGGGGGAGGTACTGACGGCAGGACAGCAGAGCTGCCCCCCCCCGCGCTCTGCACGGAGCCGCCACACTCTGCCCATGTGCTGCTGGGGAGGGTGTTTACTGGGGAGGGAGGGAAGGAGGGAGTGGGGGAGAGGAGAGAGAAGGGGGTGGTGGAATGTGGTTGGGTGGGGGGTGTTCGGAAGGAGTGCGGCTTGGTGCCGGTTGTGGGAAGGGGTGCTGGCTGTGTGTGTGTGTGTGTGGGACGGGCTGGGAGTTTGCTGCGACTCTGGGTTGAGTGTGGAAGGGGCTGGGACTGGTGTGTTTGTGTGTGGGACGGTACGGGCCGGAGTTGCTGCGAATCTGGGTCGGGTGTGGAAGGGGCTGGTGCTGGGGCTGGTGTGTTTGTGTGTGGGACAGGACGGGCTGGAGTTGCTGGAGGCAGGCTCTACGGCGGATTTGTGAGGCCGGAGTGAGCTCCGGGCGCCGGAGGCTGCCTGCTTCTCTCCACAGCCCCACCTCACGACCTGTTGCCGGCAGTTAGTTTCCCGGGAGTACGGAAGTGCGGATCCTGACATCCCGACTCTGTCTGCGGCGGTTTCTTAAAGGGGCATTGCTGTAGTGAAGGTAGAACGGCTGGCAAACACTAAGGAATGGGGTCACTGTAACAGTATATGTAACATTGCTCGTGTCTGCGCTACAGGATTTCCAGGCTTGTAAAGATGAACATGTGTAGGGTCGGTGTCCCGGACTGTTGTAGAT
This sequence comes from Rhynchobatus australiae, assembly GCA_034780895.1. Taxonomy (NCBI): domain Eukaryota; kingdom Metazoa; phylum Chordata; class Chondrichthyes; order Rhinopristiformes; family Rhynchobatidae; genus Rhynchobatus; species Rhynchobatus australiae. The sequence continues at coordinate 33,150,833 of JAUZTB010000127.1, read as the reverse complement.
TGTTTGTTGCGATGTTCTTTCCTTACTTTAGTTCTACCTGGATTTGAGTAAAGCATTATAGCTTGTTTGTCTGCGGAAGACATGCATTGGCGTGAATGGTAAACGGACCGCACGTGGGGACTGACGCCAGTCAAAGTGCTTCAGGCACAATTGCAATAACCTGGGTGCTTTATTTTCTGTAACCTGCTATTGACTGTTATGTCTATTCTATTTAAACAATGCGTGTCGAATTTCTCAACAATTTCCTTTCAAGTGCTATTACAGTATTCCAGTTGGCTGTGTGGTGTTTGGATGTACTTAATCCTCTGGTTGGAAAGTGGTTTATTTTGCAACGTCAAATGTATTTCTTCCAGACTGGTTTGAAGCAACAGCTTGAAGGACGTGATTAAATGAGAGAAAGATATCTCATTGCGTTGTTGGTGTGATATATTTTTGGTGCTTTAGTTTTGTTTTTGGAAAAGTTACCTGGGGGTGAAGGAACATGGTCAAATGAAAAACACAATGCGGGAAACACTTTAGCATCTGTTACAGCACTTGTGGGAGAGAGTGCTAAGATTAAGTTGATGACATTTTGCCAGAAAGTAATCACTATTCCATTCTGAATCCAGTTCCTAAAATGACTAGCTGTTGTGCAACAACCAAGGTGGTGAAGCCCACCTTGTGTAGGTGCAGTGGGGGGCGGGGGGAAGAGAGGAAGGAAGAAGATGGTGGAATAAAATGCTGGAAATCTGAACTAAAAACAAATGCTGGAATCACTCAGTGGGTCAGGCAGCATCTGTAGAGAGAGTTAACATTTCAGATCCAAGACCCTTCATCAGACACAGTCCTGTTCTTTTGTACTGCTTAAACTTGTATTTCACTGCCACAAAATTGATGTAATCATGGTATTAATGTACCATGTGAACGAAAAGCAAGAAGCAGCACAATGATAACACTTGTACTCGTGTCAATTGAAACAATAAATAGGTGAGAGTTAGAGCATTTTATGGAAAACAATTATGTGGATTGGGGTCATCTTGCATTTGAGGGAATAACCAAGTTCTCTCACTTCTGTTAGTGAACAATTATACTGAATATTGTTTAGTCACAACTTTAAAAAAAATCTAGAATGTATGTAATGCTAATAATATAAAATATCCACAAAATATTTAAAGTTTCAGATTATCCTGAGTAAAGGTTTGGGGAAGACTACAGAATTATTTTGCTGCAATGTCCTACAGTTAATCTGTGCCTTTAGCTCCTAAACCATAATTTTCTTCAGAAGGCTAAATTTTACCAAGTGCTCTTGCGAGGTTTGGACATGGCTAATGGAAACATTAGGGATTCTTTCAATAAGGTGCTCCTGATTGGAGTAGATGAGAGCAAAGGTAAAGCCTGGTGAAGGATTTGACTAGGCACCATGAGGGGAAAAAAGGGTACATAAAGGTAAATTGCATTAACTTCAAAACCAAGGCATTTTGTAAGTGTCCCTTTTAAAGAAGGCATGAAAATGATAAAAAGAAATTTATTGAAGGGCGTGAAGAATGCTTGCTGCACTTGAGAATGCAACATTTTGTTTTATTCCTTTCTCCTCCGTATTTACTTAGATTCCCATTGAGTTCCACATTGTAACTACTACCTAGATAAGGTTTTTTTTTCCTGAATGCCTTGTTGGATTTAATAGCAGCAGTTTGGCACTTATGGCTTTTCTCTCATCCACTGCATTCATGATTGCCTTCATGAAAGAATTCCTGGTGTCCCCAATAGTATGTCCTAAACTCCCAAAAACATGACAATACTTCAAGTACATGAAATCGGCCTTTTAAGCTTATTTTGTTTAGGAGCAGTGGGACTAAAGTCTGTGGAAATGTGTGTATGCTGCCAGACCCTTTTGGTACCTGTAAAGGCTTCTATCAGGTCATGGAGTGTTGAAGACACTTTTTTTCCATCACTTCCAACAGCATGATTGCTAACAGCTGTTCAGACTTAAATACATTCCATGAACCGGATAAGATGTATCCGAGGATCCTTGAGGAAGCAAAGGAGGAAATTGCAGGAACTTTGCCACAAATCATCCAAAAATTACTGAAGTGGATAGGTTCTTGGGGCCTGGAGAAGTGCATATGTTAACTTTTTGTGGTATTTTTAAAGCTATCAAAATAGCCAGGAAAGTATTGCCAATTTCATTGCCTATTGTGCGTAAAGGCTTGGGAATCTCAAGGTAAAGATTATAGAGCATCTTGGAAATAAAATAAAGGTGTTCAATATTTTCTAATTTTTTTCCAATCTATTTTTGGAGGGCATGACCATGAACCTGATGACCTTTTATCAGCAAGTCCTTTAAATATTTTACACTGAATGCATTTAATTGACTAATAACAACTAGGGATGTGCCGAAGTTGTCAAAAGCACGGAGGGGAATTGTCAGTATATCACAGTCTGTACCTTTTATTAAATCATATGGAGTGTGGAATTTTTGTAAGCACAGTGGCTCTGTGTGCATGTAGTACTAGTGAACATTTGGGTCTGGAAAGCTGAATGGTTGCAAGATGATGTTATGCTGCTTTAAGGATCTTAAATGGTCCAGGTATTTAGACCAGAACTGGTTATTTCATGCTGCTGGGAGATATGGCCAGTGCATGAATTCAAGGCTGATCTCCAGAAATATTGGCCTAGTAAACACCATCTGTTCCAAGTAGAACCACTTGCATTTATTCTTTAAATTGTAGAATGTCCTGGGGCTCTCTCAGATGGAATTAACACAGGAAGTTCAGAATTTAATGATACCAGGTGTCATATCTGTCAGTTGTTCTGCACAGGATTCTCTGCATTCCTGTAGCAGAGCCCAATCTTAATGGGACTTCTGGAGAACTGACCCCATATTTGTACCTGGCATAAGATCCATGACCCTGTTGATATCTATGGTGTTTGTGGGGCTGCGGGGAATGAAAGGATGGGGACTCAAGTTCCCTTTTAATTCAGTTTTGTTTTAGCAAGCAATGCTCCCTTACAGAGCAGGTCAGTGTGGGCAGTAGTGGTAGGTCTGTGCCAGCAAGATCTGGCCCCTTATTATTAATTGGCATAATGGCCTTCCGGGGGATGAGATGGAACCTTGAAGCATCCATTTATGGAAATGACAAACGGTAGATGGATTGCCATAGTGTTGGTGGGTGGCAGAGGTATAGGGAGGGAGAGAGTTGATTAGAATGCAAGAGGAAAAATGGAATTAGTGTAGGGTTGGTGTAGATACTTGGACATGGTGTACCAGGGACCTATTTCTGTCTGTATGACTGTTCATAAATTTGCACTGTGGGGTGATAGTTAAAGCCTTAACATGGTGGAAAGTGTGCAATGTTGGGGAAGACCATTTAACATTAGACCCATAGTTGCTAAAGCTTTCCACCAGTGCAGGCCTCCTTTGAATAACGCAATGATTCTTCAACTGCGTTGCTGCTTTGTTTGAAGGTAAATTACCAGTTAAACTGAGGTTGGTTGCTCTGTATAAAATGTACTTGTGACCAGGCCAGAGGTCAATCTTAACGGGCCATCTTTCCTTGTTTCTCTTTAAGGTAATGAGGTGATTTCTGTTTGGAGTGGAAATGACTGGCCCATAAGATTTATCTTTTTTTTTTACTTCCCTCCTCTTGTCCAACTGTCCAAAAGGCAAATCATAATAGGGCATATGACTGCTTAAGCGGCCAGACTGAAAAGTCATCAATGATGAGTGCCAACTCCAGGTGTGGGAAGAACAGTACATTCAATGAAAAATTGGGTACAGAAGGAAATGTTAGATTGAGAGGAAATTGCAGAACTAAACAAAAACTAAGATTTTGAATAAAAATTATAAACTAATAAATTTATAAATCTTGTACTGAGAATTAGCTTATTCATGTGTGTGAAATATTACATGTGCTTTGTCCATTACACTTCCTTTTAACAGAAGGGTTAAGCCTCAAAATGTTACTCCATGTATGAAGTAGGTACAACATCTTTTAATTGTTGTACCTACAACAAAAGTAGGTACAACAACAATTCAATGCACCTGAGTAGAGCACTTGATGCTGAGGTGATTTTAGGGAGAGCAACTTATGGATTCCTACAGTAATAAAAGCAGAAAAAGCTGGAACACTCATCAGAATAGGCAATGTCTGTAGAAAAAGAAACAACTAGTGTTTTGGGTCCAAATTCCATTTCTACATTTAACTACATGGTTGTTTGTAACTAAGATGGTTGTTTGATTATCCATTTTTTAAAAAAAAAGTAGCAGCCTTTTGGCTACTCCCAGGCTAATAGAACAAAAGCTGACCCAAAATCTTAGGCACGGTAGTGTACCAGTTAGCATAATGCTTTACAGTGCCAGTGACCTGAGTTCAGTTCGGCCACTGTCTGTAAGGAGTTTGTACATTCTCCCTGTGTCTGCGTGAGTTTCCTCTGGGTGCTCTGGTTTCCTCCCACATTCCAAAGACATACAAGTTAGGAAGTTGTGGGCATACTACATTGGCGCTGGAAGCGTGGCAACACTTGCGGGCTGCCCCCCCCTCCCCAAGTACTCTATGCAAAAGATATTTCACTGTGTTGTGATGTACGTGTGACTAATAAAAGATATCTTTTGGGGGGGGGGAGAAAAAGGGGTGAAAGGGGTGCACGCATGGGAAGAGGAGGGCAGATGCAAACTCCAGTTTCAGATAGTCCAGTCTAGTTGCCATTGTCACCAACGTGCTCTAAGGTTCTTGAAGGATTAAGTGGTCTTCTCTGCATAAAGCAGCTGTTTCCCCACTTAGAGCCTCTTATGTCCAAGATTTATTCCACAGTTCCTATCAAATCCTGGAGATCTTCTCACTACCAGTAGGTGGCAGTCTGAGTGCAGCAATCGGTGATAGACCTCTAGGGTCAGAGTAAGGAGGCAACAATGACACATACACAGGGAGCGAGGGTGGGAGGAGATAGCAAGTGTGGTGGTGGGGAGGGTGGGAGAAGCTATAGGATTTCAGTGCAACAAAAAGAGAAATTGGAAAAACAAAGCTTCAGAAAAAAAGGCAGGAGGAGATAGCTCTGCACGAGTTAAGTGACCTTGAGTTGTCCTTCTGGAATTTGAGTTACTGAAGGCTGTAGGGGCCTGGATCTCGTGTTACAGCTTAAGCCCCAGGCAGCTGCTGCAAGAGGCCATAGCACATGGTATGGGAATAATTGCTTATTCTGGGTCAGATCAATAACAGCCCTCAGCCACATACACCACATCCAGCTGCACTGGCTCCCACCTCCCCCTTCCACTGGGTGTTGTATCTACTCCCTCCTGCCCCACTTTGCTCCATATCTTGTTCTTGTCCAAGCCTGGGACACAGACAACTCTCCATTTTCCCCCCTCCCCTGTGGGGATCTGCAAAAAGGAATTGCATGCTCGGATTGCCCCACCAGAACATCACCATGAAATCAGATGACAAAAATCACTGTTCATCATTGCTACTGTGTTAACCATTGTGTGGCTGGACAGAGGGCAAGGGAAAGAACTAGTGAATAGGTAACAGAAGGAGGTATAGTGCAGGAGGCAAGCCTCCACCCACCCACCAAAATTCTCCCCAGTCACTCACCACTATCCAGCTCTGACATGTAACATTCCTCCACAGCCCCAGATGGGGTCCGAACTTTTGCATCGATCACTCCTCTTGCTCCATTCAGCTGAACTGCAAATGAGGCTTGTTGGTTGACCTTTAACCCTGATTCCTGGACACAGATTAAATAGATGATAAAATCTGGGCAAACATTCCAGATCCATTTGCCCAAGGCTCAGCATCTCAAGTTGGAGTGTGAAGGGCCTCTACACTGTCCATCAAAAAAAAGCGCCAAGGCAAAGGCAATATAGTTTAGACAGAGGAAAGCTCCATCTGCAGAGTCCCAACAATCACTCCAAGGCCAGGTATAGTGTTAAGCTTTCTACCTCGATATTTCAACTAGCAGTTACAAGAAAAGGTGGTGGTCATTTAAAACTGAAGTATGTAGGAATTTCATCTCACATTGGTCATGGGTGCTGACATTGAGAGGCAGCAGCTCCACTAGCTGCACCACACTGAATGGTAGGGCAAGCTTGAGGGGCCAGGTGGCCCATGATAGTGCAAGAAACTAGGAACAATCTTACACACCAGCCATCCTGTGTCCTCTCAGAGTAGAGCAAGGCTCAGCAATTCTCAAGTGTAATGCAGGCTGCTTTGTGCTGAACAGAAATCAGCTGCCATTTAACTTCTGCAAAAAAAACTCATTCTTTATGAAGTCATCACGGGAAAAAGTCTGGTTGTCAATTCAGACCAGATGTAGTGGGGGCACCAGCTCCTCCCGTGATTTCTCAGCTGCTGCTGCCTCCCAGTTCCGGAAACCCCTTTGAGCACTGTTCAATGCCCTGCACCAGCAGCTTCTCATCCCCCACAATCCACAAAAACCCTGCCCCCACCCCACTCTGAAACACAGCCACATTCAGTGCCTGCCTTGTGCACACCTGGAGACTGGTAACGGTGAGTCTGCGGGCAGCGTCCGAGGGAGAAGCAATCGGGACAATAAATGGAGAGTCTGGGATGTGCTCATCATTGAACTTGATGGATACCTCATAGTCACCTGGAAAAAGAAGAGAAGCTCAACTCAAGTCTGGATACAGAAGGTTTAAAAAAGACAAACAATTCCATCCAATTTACTGACCAGGTTCCTGTACAATGTAGGAAACGCCACACGAGCCATCCTTGCGATCTTCAAAAGAGATCTCTGCTTTGCTTGGGCCTTCCACAGCAATGGAGAGACCACCAGCCCCAGCCTCACGGGTCCAGATGCTGAATTCAGCTGAAAATGGGAGAAAGAGCAGTGAGTGACTGAGGGATAGGCACACAAAATTATACTCCATAACCTCAACAAATCTACACCACCATTCTGTTTTTCCCGTGATCAGTCTCTCTCCATACCCCATCCCCGGACCACACCTATATACTCTTCCCTCCTCCGCCAAAGACTGGCCCCATTCCTGCCCTTCCCCAAGTAGCACCTATTCTCTACTCATCTGCCATTTCATTAAGCATCAGGAACTCACCTGGCACTGCAGCAACACCACGCTCCAAACCAGAACCCCCAGCTCGAACCTTGTGGGATCCTCCCTCGCCCAGTGGTCCCACAGTGAACTGGAAGGGGCTGCCGGGAACATGTTGGCCTCTATACTTAACATTGACAGTATGAGAGCCCATCTCTTGCGGTATGAACCGCACACTGTAAGTGCTGTCGTCTCCCTCAATAATTTCTGCATCATCCATCTTCCCAGATGGGCTGGTGACCTGTGCCGTCATCTCCTTTGCTCCAACTTCCACTGCAAAGAACAAAAAGTTAGAAAATTTCTTAAATCATATGGCAATAGCACCCCATAAATATTGGTTCATCACTTCCTTTTCAAATATGTTACCCCCTCTTGATTAAGCACAGTCAGATGCACACCTTCAGCCCGTGGGATATTGGTAAAGGAGCCCAGGCTTTCACGGCCCATGAACTCTCCGAATACATTGTGGAAAGGGTCCCCTCCAACTTGTGTGGATTCCTCCACTCTCACTTCTCTCTTAGTTTCACCACCACGAGTTTTACTGATCTCAGTCCGTTCCGTGCGTGTGTAGGTGTGGCTACTGCGTGTAAAGGTCCTGGTCAAACGCTCCTGTGCAGACACCATCTGGAACCAATTTCCTAAAAGAAAAAGGGGGCAGGTGGGGGAAGATGAAGGAAGACAGAACCAATGAGCAACAAGGTGAAGTTTGGGGGGGAATGCAATATTGTCTATTTTGGCAGAAAACAAATAAAAGCACATCTAAATGGAGCGAGACAGCCAAGCTCTGATAGAGGGATCTGGGTCTGGTTCACTAAAGGATAGTATGCAGGTACAGAAAGTAATCAAAGTTAACAGGTTGTTATTATTGAGAGGTGAATGGAGTACAAAAGGAGGTTAAACTTCAGTCACAAGGCAAAAGACACCACATCAGGGAGTACTCTGAGCAGTATTGGTTCCCTTAAGGATGAAAATGGGTTGGAAGCAGTTCAGGTTAACTAGACCAACATCTACTTGTCTGTTGAGGAACGTTGCATGAGCTAGACTTGCATCCACTTGAGTTCAGGAGAGTGCAAGACAATGTGATTGGAACATACATTATCCTGAAAGATCTTGAACAGGAGGAAGTTTTTGGACCTCTTCCTCAAAAGGATCATGGAAGTATAGTTTCTGAACATTTGGGATAGATACCTGATGAGCAAAAGGGATGCAGACATACTAAAATGGTAGCCAGGGAAGTAGAATTGAGATTACAATCAGATCAGTTGCACGCTCATAGAATGGCAGAGCAGGTTTGAAAGGCAAGTGGCCTACTCCTACTCTTAACATTTGTATGTTTACAGAACACCTTTCAAAGCTGCCATACAAACCTCAACATGCTGTTTTAACCCATCAATGGGCCAGTGTTAAAAATCAGTCCCAAACAGTTCCTTCAATTACCAACCTTGCTCTCAGTTTTCAAGAATCCATCTCAACTAGCCAGACGTGTCACTGAATATTGGTCAGTGATATGACTAATGACCACTAAGTTGGGAACTGCCAATTATATCTTCTTCAAATCAACATTGGAAGGCTGCTTGGAAGCACATCCTGATCATTAAGGATCTAGTAGCATTGGATTATTAATACAACAATTAAGGCACAGAGACTAAAAGACACAGGACAGCTGGTTTACTGAAATCTACAAATCAGATAAAAACAAACTTGGCAGCAATGATGGTGACAATGAAACTACCAAGTAGTCAAGAAAACTATTACTTCAGTACCAATCACTGAGGAAATCTGCCATGCTTGGGCTAGCTACATGCTGATCTAGACCCACAGTATTATGGTTGACTGTTAAATATTGTTTGAAGTGACAAATCACTTAGTTTAAGGGCAACTAAGGTTAGACATTTAAAATCAGGTGCATTTGCTTATACAAGATGTGGTCATCTCTGGCAAGGCCCACATTTATTGCCCTTCCCTCAATGACGTTAACATGGTGGTGATGAACCATCTCGAGGCAATATAGCGTACTCCTGCTTTCATTTCTTATTTCTAAATTAATTCAAAATATAGATACCCTTCTCCCTTACAGCCATTCCTCTCCATTCAAATGAATATGCTCACTTTATATCTGTGCCAGGTATAGTTTGGTACAGGAACAGTATGCAGATTTCTGTGCAATGCTGAGAAATGCACAAGTAGAGTTCATGAAAAGTCCAACACAGCCATGTAATCAGGAAATTCCCAGCCAGTTGTGTGGAAATTTAGGATTTCTTCATCATTTAGAGGCAAGTGCTGTTCTTCACAAGCCTTCATTCTTAAACAAGTCAGTCTCAAAATACTAGAAGTAGGGGTGTCATAGTCTCAAAATAAGTAGTAAGCCATTTACGACTGAAATAGGAACACATCTCTTCACTTAGAAGGGTGTGAATGCATGGAATTCTACCCCAGAGAGCTGTGGAGGCTCAATCCTCGATTGCATTCAAAACAGAAATCAATAGCATTTTGGATGTTGGAGGAAGCAAGGGATAGGGCAGAAAAGTGGCCACAAGGCAGAAGATTTTGTTGAATGACAGAGTAGATGCAAGAGGCCAAATGGCCTACTCCTGTTTTATTTCTGGATGGTCCACTTGTACTTAAAGTCAACAGTAAACCCAGTACGTTGGTGTATTTAGAGATGTTAATACTCTTGACCAACAAGTGGGGCAGATTAATGTTTGAGATAACTACTTCAAACTCATAGGGCACAAAATGTTATCCCACGGCTAAATGTTGCCTAGGTCTTGTTCAACAAAGGCATGGACATCGTCATTAGCTGAAGCATCTACCCAATGTCACCAAAAAAGTCCAAAAGCCAGGAGAATGCTTTTTTGAAAGCTATTTTCCCTACAAGTCCTAAAGCCTTCTAGACCCAGCTGCCTCCATTTTCTCACCCACAGATTTCTATAACACATAACCCCAAAATAAAAATAGGTATCAAGGGTTATGGGGATAAGGCAGGAAATTGGGGATAATTTTTTTTTCCTCTTCTTACCTTCCCCCGCCCCCCCAGTCCTTCTCCCTCTTATTTCCATGGAGCAGGCTTGATGGGCCGAATGGCCGCCTTCTGCTCCCTTATCTTGTGATCTTGTGAAAAATGCAGGTTGTGAGAAATTGCCTCCGACAAGGGGACAATCCCCCACAGCCAATTCCCCAAATAGCCCTTAAGTTAAACTCGTCCAAGTGCTGCAGTTGCCTCTTGTCAGTCAGACTGAACAAGGCTTCCCACTGTCACCCATGACCATGCACATCTGCAAGGATCTTGTTTGTTGAAGAACAGTATCCATTTGCAAAAGACAATGAATGGCAAGCATAGAGGATTGTAGAGGAAACTGCTCAGAAAGAGAGCAGCTAACATTTATTCTGCCCCACAATAAGTGACACTTGACCTTGGCCCAGGGGTTGTACATACCTGGAATCTTCAGATTCAGGTCACAGGTGCTACCCACAGTTGCTATGGAGGGTGCCTGTCGTCTCCTGGTGATACTCTCCTTAATTCTCCCTTCACCAGTCATCTTCACTGTAAAAGGACTTCCTACAACAAAAGTCACATGGTAATTAGTAGCAAGCCAAATGCAGCTTGCTATATCATACAGTCACTGAGTAACTTGCTGGTTGAAAAAATCAGATCACAGTGAAAGCTGCTGCTGCAGTCCACTGTTGTTCAAATCATGCCATGGCCTGACAGTGTCAAGGAGCCCTCGTTTTCTGGTTACTTACCTGGCACATGGCGGTCAGCAAATTTAATGTTAATAATGTAGTTGCCTGGCTCAGTTGGGCAGTAAGTCACTTTGCAAGTTACATCCTCCTGATCCTCACAATTGATGTCCACTTTGCTGGGACCTTCAATGGACAGACCAAGCCCTCCATAACCTGGGAGACAGGTGCAAAACAGTGCATCAAGAACAAAGGATAGCCTACTCCCAAGTTAAATACAACTGCTTGCTCGGGTCTTTAAAACTTAAAATGTTCCCA
>JAUZTB010000127.1:33028850-33039277 GCA_034780895.1 Rhynchobatus australiae | reverse complement strand
GGCAGAGTGTAAAGAACTACTGCATTGTGCCTCTGGCTATTGTTCCACAGGTCTTTGCCCTTATTGATTTAAGCAGTCAACGTTTTAACTATCCTCAATCTGATTTCTTCTTGTAGAAACAGCAGGACACCAAGTCAAACAGCTTCCTTTTTAGAAAGACTTTTTTGTTGGTTTAGGATCACTGAATGATACTTTAAAAAAAAAGCTGTTATAATAATATTTGAATTTTGGCTGTTCTAGATGTGCAGTAAATAGAAATCCTGCCCTGAACTAAAACATTCTTGCCAAACCTATGAGTTCTAAACTACATGACTTACTAACCACTCTCTGTGATTAGTAATGGTTTGTTGGCTTCAGTTTATTTTGTATAGTGTTATTAGCATTTAAACTTCATTGCATTTGAAATGTTTCTCATTTGCCTTCAAAAGTAAAAACAAATTAAACTATCCATTACTGAGCAGGAAAATAAGCAGTAATTGAATTGATATGCAGCAGTTTATTATAAAACTGTGTGGACAATTAAATTCTGGATAAAGCAAAATTGGAGGATAGTAACTCTCTTCTGCAGAATGGGTTTACAAAATGAACAAGGACGGCAGATGATATTGAACACACAATACCAGGCGTATTTCATTTTGGTAGGATAATTTTAAATGTGTTACAATTTCAAGGGGGTGTAGGGACAGACATGGGAACTGCCATATATAAATCGTAAAGTAGCTAGACAAGTTGAGAAACGTATTACAAAAGCACACTAGATTTTTAGCTTTATTAATGTCCTTTTGGATAAAAGGAAACAAGGAAGTGATGCTGAAACTTTATAAATGTTAGCCTACAGCTGGAGTATTGTCCACTTCTGGATTCTGCTCTTGAGGTAGGGTGGCAAACTTTGGAGAGTGTGGAGAGAAGATTTATTCTAATTATATCAGGAATGTGGGACTTCAGTCCTGAGGAGAGACTGGAGATGTAGCTACTGAGGCCCTAAGGAGAGGTTTTGTGGAGATGTTCAAATTGTGAAGTGTTTAAGTGTAGGTGAGGCAAATTTTATTGTAGGAGAGTTGCTATTTCTGATAATGCAGGTTTAATATAATTGGCAAAAGCGTCAGAATCGATATGAAACAATTCACAGGAGCAATGATCTGGCATGCAATGCCTCAAGGGATTGAAGTGGCAGATTCAATAATAACTTGCGGTGGGGAATTGAATAAGTACTTAGAGGAAATAATTGCAGGATAAAAATGGGAAATGAGACCACCAAAGTGCAGAGGCATGATGGGTTAAATACCTTTCTACAGTGAAATATTCTAGGTTAAGGGTGCACTGGGATTGGGTTTAAGTGCACATTTTTTCATGCCATGAGTTTATGCAGATGACTGCTCCTTTAACAAAAGATTAGAGTGCTGGAAGAACTTGACTGGTCAATCAACATTTGTGAATGCAAAAGGAGTAAATTGACATTGAGTCGAGATCCTACATCAGGATTGGGAGGGAAGAGGAAAGATTGCTAGTGTATTGCAGTGCAGCAGAAGAGGGGGTGGTGTGGAATACGGGCTGGTAGGTGATAGGTGGAACCAGATGGGGAGGGGATGATGGACAGATGATACCAGGTGGGTGAAGAGGAATGGAAAAGTTAACAAAAGGAGAAGAAAACTTTGGGGATGTGCAAGTGTGCATGGGTGGACAATGCCAGGGTTATGGGTTACCCTGAAATTGGAAAAGTTAATGTTCACACCATTGGGTTGTAAGCTACCCAAGAAGAATATCAGGTGTTCTTCCAATTTGCGTATGGTCTCTCCGTAGCAATGGCGGAAGCATAGGACAGGTCAGTGTGGGAGTGGGAAGGAAAGTGAAAATTACATACAACCAGAAGCTTGATGTCTATTGCAGACAGAGCAACAGGTACTTCATTAAATGGTCACCTAGTCCACACTTGGTTTCGCCATTGCAGAGCAGGCTATGGCATGAGCACCAAATGCAGTAGACCATGTTGGAAGAGGTGCCTCTCCTGGGAGGGCAGTTTAGGTCCTTTGGATGGTGATAGGGAAGAAGTGAAGGGACAGATGCTACACCTCCTCTAGTACTAGGGGACAGGAAGGGGTGGCTGGGGAGGGATGTTTGGACCAGGGCGTCACTGAGAAAGTGGTCCCTGCCGAGAGCAGAAAGGTGGCGGGGGAGGGAAGGAGGAGAGAGTGGTGGTGGGATCACTTCATACCACAGCCCCTTTAAATCCATTTTTTCCAAAGTGTTGACATGACAGACTGCTTTCTGTGCTATATCTTTGAAGAATGTTGATAAAGCTGGACTGAAAGATAGTGCTAAAGAGGTGAACGTTGCTGGCGAGATAACTCAAAGCAGCCACTTCACATTTGTACCTTTTTTTTTATCTTGCCATAAGGAAGAATGGGAGAAAGCCACTATAGTGATTCTGCATTGCAGTTCAAGTAGCAGCATTTTGGGGTGAGCGGATCTGGAACGTATAACATCTCCGTTGGCAAAACTAAGTTGGACTGTCAGATCATCGAGAAGGTAGCATAAAGCAAGAGAGGGATAAGGGCAGAAATGAGGATTCTCCAGAAACCTTAAGGAGTTAGAAGATGAGCCATGAAGTGCCACATTGAGTAAATTGGGAGGAAACTGCATCCATAATGTCCTGTTGTGCAATCACTGACTCACTAGTGTGAGCAGGAGAATGGGTGATCTGAAAGCTGAAACATTAATCATGGATTAGTCAAGTGCGCTCAATGTATTAAATGGCATTGATAAAAGTTGTAAATGTGAAAGGAGTTGGGGGAGGAGAGGGTGAAAACTAGTCTAACTCATTGAGTAAAAGACAGCATGACACAGTAAGTTTGGAGCAACACAAAATGGTGGAGGAACTCAGTGGGTCAGGTATCATCCAACATGTATGAGTTGATGCTACCTGGTCTGCTGAGTTCCTCCAGCATTTTGTGTGTGTGTTGCTGCAAATTCTAGCATCCTGCAGAATTTCTTGTGTCACATTTAAGTTTGGAGACTCGATGTGGGCTGATAAATCTTGTACTATTTAGATTGAGACCAAGGGAGTTACTCAACCAACAACATAGAGTGGAGGTGAAAATTTATCAAGAAAAAAGGCTAGCAGCTACTTTGAGAGAGGTGATTCTTTGCTCATCGGGACATGAGCAAAACTGAAACCAAGACCAGCATGAGGCAAATTTTACAATGAGTCCAAAAGTAGTATTTGCAGGAAGGTTGCACTTGACACTGCTCTTAAAGTAGTTGGGTACTCAGAGTTCCTGAAGTTACAGCCAGCATTAAGTTGATTTACTGTGCTTCAGATTGTGATTGCAGATGCAGTCAGCAAAATACAAGGTGGCTGGTCTATAACGTGACACCAGATATGACAAAAGTTTAACATAGGAAACCTGATGCAATTGAATATGGCATAGATGAGGTCTGTTTCTCAGGATGGAAATGTCAAATACTAAATGGCATAAATTTAAGGTGGGGGTGGTGGTTTAAAGGATATTCGCGAGTTTTTGTTTACACAGTAGTAGGTGCCTGGAATGCACTTCCAGGGAAGTGGTGGAATCAGGTACAACAGTAACATTTGAGGTATTTAGGCAGTCGGGATGGAGGGATGTGTACCGTGTGCAGGCTGATGGGATTGATTTAAATTAGCATTATGGTTGACGCAGACATCATGGACCAAAGGGCCTATTCCTGTACTTTACTGTTCTATGTAATGGATAGAACTTGCTGTGCAAACATATTCAGGGGAGTCAGACGTGTAAAAACAACAGCAGAATGTACTTAAATAACATACACTAATAGGACAGAACTCCCCACAATTAACCCGAGCAGGGCTGTAAAGTTCGAGGCTATATTGAATTTGATCCATATTCCACACCTTAGATGACACCCTTTCTGGCTGGAATTTTAATGTCTGGAAAAAATGGTTTGCATTTCACAACTTATGAATGTTGCATTGATGGGCCACAGTGTTTCACTTGCCTTGTCTTTTATCTTATTCTTTTCTTTCATGTTACTTTTCTTTCCTCAGCATTTGTCCTTTTTATCTTGCCTGAGAAGGTCTGGAATAGTTTTAAAAGTGGAGACTTCACCTGAAATCCACAGTTGCACAGGTATGACATTAATTTTTCATGGCCCTTCCAAGTTTGAACTCTTTCCAAAATAAAGCACTCAGCTAGTTTGGTCAGTTATTGAAATGGTTTAAAATCATGAAGTGTAGTTTGGTTCCCAGTCTGTATTGAATTAACTAATTTTAGCAAACATATCTCTGGGGCTCTACGGTTGCTTCATTGTTTTTATTCTAAGGAATGAAAAAAGTAATACTGGTTATAGTTACTGGAAAAATATGGCCTGAATTGAGCTTTTTAAAGTTGCTTGAAACAGCCAATAATTAATCAGATGCTCACTTAGTACCCCTTTACTGGAGGAATGTGGAACTGCTGCTAGTTCACAGTACCTATTTTGTTCAGTGGTGAAGACCTTCAGGTAGGGTAAGTTTGTACTCCATACTCCAACTCTTAAAAGTAGAAAATCCAGAAGTGTTTTATTAAAGTAACAGTTTCAA
This sequence comes from Rhynchobatus australiae, assembly GCA_034780895.1. NCBI lineage: Eukaryota > Metazoa > Chordata > Chondrichthyes > Rhinopristiformes > Rhynchobatidae > Rhynchobatus > Rhynchobatus australiae. Next base: position 33,034,701 of record JAUZTB010000127.1, on the reverse strand, counting down.
TGTATTGGTGCCTCATTCAGGTTTTAGGACAGCTGATAGTACTTGGTGGTACATGAATGGCTTTTCTTTCCAATCTGATTCTATATAAGAAGTGAGCAAACTCAACTTTATCCATTGAAGTAACTGTCTAAATTGCAGCATGACATAAAACTGAACTATTTAATGCTCGGAGGTGGCATTGCATTTTATTATTGAAGTTAGTCACGTACTAACAATTTTCTTAAATTTGCACTTTCAGATATGATGACTCTGTAATGGCTTTTTTAAAATAAAGACACGTCTTTAATGTGCAATTTAAGCACTTAAATATGACTCTTGAAAAAGGAAAAATTGTATCCAGCAAAAGGAAAAAGGAATTTAATACTGGGTTACTTTTTAGGATGGGAGCAACAGCAAATTTGAATGAGGTAGATGCAATGGGACTGTTTCAAATATATAGTTAAAATGAGGTTAATTTGAGCAACTTGTAGTTACAAGATGAATTGCAGTTGATACTTCAACCTAGCTGCCTTAAACTATTTGCCGACAAGTCTATCAGTTGCAAAGCCATGGCTCACTGCCTTCAGGAAAAGGGGAAATGCTCTGTTTTCCCTTGGGGAAACTAAAACCTAATGTTAATTTTACTCTGGGTCATCCCAATTAATAGCAGTTGCTGCCTCTTGAATGTGTTAAACTTGTGATGTATTAAGTTGCAAATTGCCAAGAGCAAAAAATGCTTTATTTGCTGTTACTAACTTCTGCTCTCTGCTAGCCTTAACAAGGTTACGGGTTTTGGGCAGAATTTCCAAGACTCCAGTGTACTGATTGGACCTTGTACACATTGGCAATTTCTCAGTGTTAAAATTTCCTCTTATTAAAGGCAACAATTACTGGCAAAATAACTGACTTTCCAATCAATTGTGATGGGCCTTGTAATTCAGAAGTTCCATCTGATATATTACATTTAAAAAAAAATTATTTACAGCATGGTAACTGGCCCTTCTGGCTCAATGAGTCTGCGCCACCCACTTTAAACCCATGTTTACCTACCCGTATGTCTTTAGAATGGAGAGGGTATTCTTTTAATATGTGGTGTTTCAATTAAGTAGAAAGAACTAAAATTCTCAGCTGTGTCTAAATATTAAAACTTTGTGTTCAGTACAAATATTCAATGCAGAATTGTAATTTGATCAATTTTAAAGCTTGTGTAAATACTAGAAGTCCCAGATTCAAGTATATTTATAAAATGACTTTGTATATCATCACAGCAGCCATTTTCCCTATAATCCTGGAGTCTTGGAGCAGGCAGTGCTTCTGTTTGAGTGCAGCTGAACCAGGGCACTAATATTTACTGGCCTGAAATTCCTGGAATAAGGAAAACAAGAAATAGGACTTTGCCAGGCCAGAAATTTAAGGCCGAATCCAAATGTGTTGGGGATATGGCAGATTTCAGATTGGTTTGAAGCAGTACCTGTTAATCTGGATTAGTTGGCCAGATCTGCATCTAAAAAGACCAGTGATCAGAGGCTGCTAAATTGGGTGCATTTTCTGAGCTGTCTCCAATGTTCAGGAGAGTTTTTGTTGCTGTATCTGCATTTGCAATCAACACGGGCAGTACACCAGAGAAGGTGATCCTGGCTCTCAATTCTTTTGTGATGCACTCATTTTAAGGATTCACAGGGAACTTCTGCCAGGTCAACCAGTTCCCTGTACCCTCCTGTCATCAATTTCCTTGTTACCAGGGCAGCTTGCCCCAGCAGGAGGCCCAAGCAGATAACTAGTGTAGATTTGCAAAGGTTGTGAGAAATTGATGGGACCCTTGTAGCACTCAAAATATGAACATTCAAATGTGCACAGGGCACGAAGCCTCCCTTCCCAAAATTGGCAGGCCTTTGGTAGAGATGGGCAGTCTGTATTGCCTGACATTCACAGAACTAACATTTTGCCAATTTAGTATTTTAGATCTATTTGAACATTAGCAGTAGCATTAGAGTAACCATTTCTTTTCACAACTGTACTGCAAGAAAGCAATTTTGTAGGACAATAATTGGAATCTAATAACCTATTAAGAAACTATAACAAATTTTCAGATGACTGAATCTATGGGTTACTGCAGTTTTCCTCCCACATCACTTTATGAACATTTAAAAGCAAATGTTCAAGTATATTATGCTAGGTGGAAATGATTCTCAGTAAATACTAGGATGTTTGGGAGGCAATGGCGACGACCATGGTGTCTACAATCAGCTCCATGAAAGTTGCAGCAAGTGTTCTTGGTGCTATTAATCCACTCCAATTTGACTTTCAGAATGCTGTTACTTTTGACTCTGCCCATCAAAGTGCACCTTTCTCTAAGCATTATGTAAAATCCTTGTGCATCAAAGCAGTTATGTGCTAATGATGGACTTCAAAATTGGTTGCACTGTTTGCTAGTGTTTAGGGTAGCATAAGGACTTGTTCAGGCAACTGATAGTGTTTTCTCTAGGTTTCTGACACGTGGAAATCCCTGCAGTTTCTCATAATTCACTAGTTTAGGAAGCAGGACTCCAGTGCCCAGTGAAGGAATAGTTCCCCCTGAAATCAGATTTGTAAATTTCGGTGGGATCCTTGTACTGTGTCTTTCAATGCGTCTCCATATGAAGGAATCTGAATCCCTCATTAAATTTCTATTTATTCCCTTCTATCACTTTCTCCAGTTGTTAGCCTGCATAGATGCTGACACAAAACAATGACTCCTTCCAGACGCACTAACTTTTGTGCCTCGTAGCGGACTGTTCATGCCTCATTGAATTCTTTCTGGTCTGGCATATGTATACTGTACTCGAGCAGGGTTATTGCTGAGTACCTTTTGTCAAGTCCAGGGAAGACATACATCTTCTTGAGACAGGATTGAACCTGAGACAGACCTGATTAGTCTGACCAGCCATTTATTAAATAAACTTGCTGACTTGTAGCTAATGTCTGTTCAGCACTGTACATACCCAAGTCATGAACCTAGGCATGTATTGCTGAAATGCACTTAATTTTTTTCTTAGATCATATAAACTGCATTGTATTAAATGGTTTGGTTCTGTGAAATAATGGTTAGGATTCTTGGGCAAGTTCAAATTATGGTGATGTGAAACAAGGTGATTATATGCTTATTAGTACTATTTTACCCTTTGAAATTGTCCTTTAACTCCTCCCCCCACCATCCACGCCACATACACACATTGTACTGTTTTTTTTGCTCCAAGTTCTTCCTGCTGCAGCTTGTGGACCAATTCTTGTGTTCTCGGGATGGCACAGTGACGTTACAAAGAAGCATTCTTAGGCAATGACTAACAGAAACTCTGAAACGTGTGACGGTGCGCCTATCTCGCTGCTCGTGTCTGGAGGCAGGTTTATGCAGTTAGAAGGCTGGTAGAGGCTTGTAGGCTTTTGTGTCCATTTGAGATCTTGTGTCTCGTTTTTTTTCTCTTGATTTTAAATCTGAAGCAGAAGGCGGTAGATTGAGAGTTTGCCTTCCCTAAGGTTAAGGGAAGTGCAGTTCGAAGCTGACAGAGCTGGGTCATTGGCTTGGGAACTTTAATATGAATTGTAAAAGCTTGAAATGGTGAAAATCCAGCCACCTCTAATAAACTGGCAACAGATTCCTCTTTGTTGTATAAAGGTAGGGATTCTGTGGCACTGGTACTTAAGAACTAGAGACTGGCTGTGAATGGTTCAGTTTAATTCACTTTGGTACGTTGCTCAACCTTCAAGTGAGGCAGTAGTATATTTTTGACTGAGGTTTACTTGATGGACTGGATTTCGTGAATGGATGTTTCACAACTATGTTTTGGAGTCAAGTTATTACGTCTTCAGTTTGGAATGGAGCCTGAGCGGTAAGTTGCAGAAATGTGAGTTGACTACCTGAGTCCAATGCTGACAGGGCCCATTGTCTGTGAACAGGATTCTTAATCGTTTATCATCTACAGCTTAATGGCACTATCATTGTTGTAAAGTAAGTAAAGTCTGACCCTTGCTTTTAAGAGTTTGTGCACTTGGGGAAAATAATTAGCTCCAAGTGCTGTCCTTTAGTTTTAAATAAACGTGCAGCAGGTATGCTCCAAGGATTCTTTAATGCTAGAATTTTTGTAAACTTGAGGCTGTAATGATAAGTAGATTATGAAGTTCCAATGTTAGTAGATATAAGTAACACAAGCAAGCAAGTTACTACCTGCTTTATTGGCTGCTATGCATTGTATATTGTGTTTGGATCCAAAAAATAGAAGAGGTTAATTGATGAATTGCACTTCCAAGGTTAAAAGACTATTGGGAATGATTTTGATTAGTCTTAAGAATTATGCATCATGAATAGATTTTGCCCAAAATCCTCAACCTTATAGAAAGTGTTCAGATGTAAAGCTAAGTAATACTTATCCTCAAAGCAATACCTTGGTATGTTGTGTCACTGAAACAGTACTATCCCACAACGATGGTATGCAACCAGATTAATGATAGCCATGAAGCATGCCATTGATGTAACAATGGCAGATTACGAGTTTGTTTCCCAATGTCAAGGAGCTGGTGCACTGCAAGCAATGGGTGAATAGAAGCACCTGCATTAATGGCTATTCACAGTCTGGCCTGGTGTCACTGACAATTCAGATTCAAAATCGCATTCACTACTGGAACAAGATATTGTAAAAGGATTGAAGTTTTACCCTAGTGGCAACGAGTTGTAAACACATGATATACTGTAGGCTGAAGCAGATTCTTGAATCCAAATGGACCCTCAGTTGTGAACCTAGATTTGTAATTCCCATTTTGCATTATTTCTGAATGTTTTAACCATTGGGTACTTGAAGCCTAATATGAAAAACTGGACCTGGTGCAGTTTGAGTTTCCCAAGGAACAAAGATGTTTAAGTAATCCTGGGACAGGAGCAGCCATCCCTTGCCTCACCACCTAGGAACAAAAAATCAGGCTGTTTTGGGGGTAGGATTCTCTCAAGCCAGTGGTAATTAAGTACTCCCTGATCCTTGAGAGACCATCAGTGGCATTTTTAACATTCTTTACTAATGTTGTAGGTCTGGTTTGGGACAGCAGATGTCACAGAAGAATTTTAAAGGCTGTGTTCTATTTCAAACTATTCCTCCATGTTTGTGTTAGGGAAAAAGTGGGCAGATATCCAAAGCCTTGTAGATCAGACCCTGGGAAAAGCCACCTGTAGATGTATAATCTCAGCATAAATCGCCATCTTCAAGACTAGAAGGAAATAAGGGATAATAATTAGGTTTGATTGCTTTAAAGCAGTAATAATAATTAAATGTGTAAATACTTGTGAGTTAAAAATTCTTCAGGGATTACAAGCCCACAGAATTCTTACAGGGTAGATGAAAGGATGTCTTTTTTTTTCTAACCTACAACCAGGGTTCACAATCTCAAAATAATGTGCCTGCCATTTAGGGCTGAGATAAAGAGAAAGAATTGAGATTCTTTTGAATCCTCTGCCTCAGTGCACGATGGATATCCAATCACTGATTGTATTAAAGATCTATAGATTGGATACTGAGGGAAGTACAGCATACTGCAAAAGCAAAGAAAGAGCAGCTATGATCTTAATGAATGAGGGCACAAGTAGGATTGAGGAGCCAAATAGCCTAATGCTACTCCTTAAGACTGTATGTTCTTTTACACAGCATTACTAAGGAAAACTAACTAAGCTGTATGGCCTTGGGGCATGAGGATGTGGATGTCTGAGGAGAACGTGGTATTCAATTAACTGCTTTGGAAGACAAAGGAGCTCTTTCACTGACATCCAACCACATAATACATATGTCCCAAGCCAACTTTTAAAGCCACTTTTAAATGGGAAGTGGGTTCAGTTTCTAACTGGACATAAAAT
>JAUZTB010000127.1:32976896-32988157 GCA_034780895.1 Rhynchobatus australiae | reverse complement strand
AGACTGGTGTGTGTTCTCCTGACTTCTTATTCCTGAAGTCCACAATCAATTCCTTGGTCTTGCTGACGTTGAGTGTGAAGTGGTCATTGTGACACCACTCAACCAGCCGATCTATCTCCCTCCTGTATGCTGCCTCGTTTCCATCTGAGATTCAGCTAACAACAGTGGTGTCATCAGTGAATTTATAGATGGTGTTTAAGCTGTGGCTTGCCACATAGTCATGAGTGTAGAGAGAGTAGAGCAACAGAATGTTCACTGCAGTATCTCCACATCTCCTGCAGAGTGGTTGAAGCAGGGATGGCCGAGTTGCCTTTTAGCTCCAGTTTTTAAGCATACACTCATTTCATACACGAAAACCTTCTCAGCTAATCAAAACCCTTTAGATTCACAAACCTTTCTTTTGAAAGAAAATGCTTCACGACAAGCCACCAAAGCGTAGCCATGGTCCCATAAGTACGTGGGCCCACACACCAAATGCAAAGTACTTTTTTTTTTATTCCTGAGCTGCTGACTATGGTGCCTAAGGTGTCCTAGGAAAATCTCAAAATCCAGGAAGGTTGGTCAATTTGCAGGAAGTTTCTTTAAAGCCATCATTGGAGCTAGTGACTGATTTTTGTTGAATGGGACCTGAAGGTAAAATGGTCTCTTTTCCCTTTGAGGTGGTAGGCTAACATTATTCCATATTCAGTTAATATCAAACTAATTTGGTTTATTGTTGTCACATGTACTGAGATAGTGAAAAGCTTTATTTGCATGCCATCCAAATAGATCATCCCATACATAAATACATCGAGGTGGCACAAAACAAAAAAAAACAATAACAGAATATAGAATATAATGTTACAGAGAAAGTGTAGTGCAGGTAGACAGTTAAGTTGCAAGGGCCATGATGAGGTAGATTGAAAGATGAAGAAATCATCTTTATCATATGTTCAAGAGTCTTGTAGCAGCAGGGTAGAAGCTGTCCTTGAGCCTGGTAGTACGTGTTCTCATCTATCTTCTGCCCAATAGAAGTGGGGGGGGGGGCGGGAGGGGTTTAGGCAGAAGTGATTTAGTTTAATTCGGCATTATGTTCAGCACAGAGTATGTGGGCTGAAGGGCCCGTTCCTGTGCTGTGCTGTTCTATGTATGTTTCCAAGTTGTGCTTGATATGTGTACAGTGGGTGGGGAGAAACCTGAGGTAGGCGGCCAGTGATATGGACAGAAATATTGAAAGCCATGACACTGGAGGTCTCAAATTTAAAATTTTGAAGACTCGAATAAGATACTTGAGTTATTGTGTGCTGACCCTTGGCAATTTGTTATAGAAACAGAGTAGGAAATAATTTGTCCCTGAACGTGATTATGCTTGATCAACCACTGAAGTACCCTGTTGTCACTCATTCCCTCATATCCCTTGATCCCTTCAGCATTAAGGAATATATCTATCTTCCTTCTTGAATATATTGATAACATGGACTCAATTGCTTTTGATGGTAGAGAATCCAACAGGTTCACCACCCTCTGCTTGAAGAAATTTCTCCTGATCTCAGTTCTGCATGGCATACCCTGTAAAACGAAGCTGTGTTCTCTGCTTTTGGGCCCTCCAGTCATCAGGCATATCCAGCCTTTCTCATTAGAATTTCTGTTTCTGCAAGATGCCCTCTCATTCATCTAAACTCCAATGAATATTAGTCTAATTGACCAAATATCTCCTCGTATAGCAGTCCTGCCATCCCAGATATCATTCTGGTACACCATTGTTGGATACTATCCATGGCAGGGACATGCTTCCGTGGGTAAGGTGACCAGAACTCCAGAGGAGGTCTCATCCTTGCTCCTGTACTCAATTCTTCTTGCACTGACTGCTAGTCTGGACCAAAGACGACCTATTTGCTTATGGGGGAGAGGAGTGAGCTCAACCTACAGCAGTATCAGAGCAACACTTGGAAATTGTTCAAGAGCCATTCTAGTGCTAAAGCTATTTTGGCTCATAATGCACCCCTCAGTTGACTGTGGGATTTCAGTACTAAATGTGCCTCTAATTAAAATTGGTTTATTATTGTCTCATACAGAGGTACAGTGGAAAAACTGTTTTGCATACCATCCATACAGGTTATTTCATCACATCAGTGCATTGAGGTAGTACAAGGGAAAAACAATAACAGGATGCAGAATAAAGTGTTACAGTTACAGAGAGTGCTGTGTAGGCAGACAATAAAGTGCAACACCATAACGAGGTAGATTGTGAGGTCAAGAGTTCATCATATCGTACTAGGGGACTGTTCAAGAATCTGATAACAGTGAGATGGAAGCTATCCTTGAGCCCAGTCGTACGTACTTTTAGGCTTTTGTATCTTCTGCCTGATGGGAGAGGAGAGAATGTCCAGGCTTGGTGGGGTCATTGACTATGCTAGCCACTTTACCGAGGCAGTGAGAAGTATAGACAAAGTCCAAGGAGAGGCTGATTTATGTGATCTGCTGAGCTGTGTCCACAACTCTGGTTTCTTGCTGTCTCTGGCAGAGCAGTTGCCATACCAAGCTGTGATATATCTGGATAGGATGCTTTCTGTGGTTCATCTATATATAAAAAAAATTGAGGGTCGACAGGGACATGCCAAATTTCTTTAGCCTCCTGAGAAAGTAGAAGCACTGGTGAGCTTTCTTGGCCATGGCATCTAGGTGGTAGGACCAGGACAGGCTATAGGTGATATTCACACCAAAGGACTTGAAGCTCTCAACTCTCTTGACCTCAGCACCATTGATGTAAATGAACATGTGCCCCACCTTCCTCTGGTCAATGACTGACTTTGGTTTTGCAAACTTTGAGGGAAAGATTGTTATCATGACACCATACCATGAGGCGCTCTATCTCCTTCCTGAACTCTGACTCATCATTGTTTGAGATTTGACTCACTACCGTGGTGTCATCTGCAAACTTGTAGATGGAGTCAGAGCAGAATCTGGCCATGCAGTCATGAGTGTATAGGGAGTAAAGTAGGGGGTTGAGGACGCAGCATCGTGGGGCACCAGCGTTGATAATTGTGGTAGAGGTGTTGCTGCCTATATTTACTGATTGCAGACTATTGGTCAGGAAGTCAAGGATCCAGTTGCAAACAGAAGAGTTGAGTCCCAGGTTGAGGAGTTTGGAGATATTAAACAGCAATGAGGCAGAGTACAGGAAGGAGATAGAGAGCTTAGTGGAATGGTGTCACAACAACAACCTTTCCCTCAATGTCAACAAAACAAAAGAGCTGGTCATTCCCTTCAGGAAAGGGGGCAGTGTACATGCACCTGCCTATATCAATGGTGCTGAGGTCAAGGGGGTTGAGAGCTTCAAATTCCTGGGAGTGAACATCACCAACAGCCTGTCCTGGTCAAATCGTGTAGAAGCCATGGCCAAGAAAGCTCACCAGTGCCTCTACTTCCTCAGGAGGCTAAAGAAATTTGGTTTGTTCCCTTTGACTCTCTCCAGCTTTTACCAATGCACCCTCGAAAGCATCCTCTCTAGATGCTGCTCTGCCCAGGACCACAAGAAACTGCAGAGAGTTGTGGACACAGCCCAGTGCATCACAGACACCAGCTTCCCCTTGGACTCTGTCTTTACCTCTCGTTGTCTTGAAGTAGCCAGCATAACCAAAGACCCTAACCACCTGAGACATTCTCTCTTCTCTCCTCTTCCATTGGGTGGAAGATACAGGAGCCTGAGGGCACATGCACCAGACTTGAGGACAGCTTCTACCCCACTGTGATAAGACTATTGAATGGTTCCCTTATACAATGAGATGGACTGTTACTTCATGATATACCTTGTTGTGACCTTGCACCTTATTGCACTGCACTTTGTCTGTAGCTGTGACACTTTAATCTGTACTGTTATTGTTTTTACCTGTACTACATCAATACACTCTGTACTAACTCAGTGTAACTGCAGTGTAATGAATTGATCTGTATGATCGGTATGCAAGACAAGTTTTTCACTGTACCTTGGTACAAGTGACAATAATAAACCAATACGAATAAATAGTATTGAAGGCAGAGCTGTAGTCAATAAACAATAGTCTCAAATGTAGATGCCTGTACTGTCCAGATGTTCCAAAGATGAGTGTAGGCACAGGGAGATGGTGTCTGCCATGGACTTGTTTCGGCAGTAGGTGAATTGCAGTGGTTCAAGGTTAACTAGGAAGTTGGAGTTGATGTGTGCCATGACCAACCTCTCAAAGCACTTTATGATGGTGGATGTCAAAGCCACCAGGCGGTAGTCATTATTTTTGTTGGGTACTGGGGTGATGGTGTCTTAAAGCAGGTGGGGACCTCTGGTTGAAGTAGGGAGAGGTTAAAAATGTCCGCAAATACCTCACCAGCTGATCTGCACAGAATCCATGGCGTGGCCAACTACTCCCTCTGGCCAGATGCTTTACGTGTGTTCACTCTCCCATCTCTCCATATACTAGTTCTGTGTTAAATCCAGATTCATAAATCCCAGCTGGGTCTGTGCTCCACTTCAGTCATGGGATAGTCCTGGAGATCAAAAAAGTATACTTGTCCTCTGTATTCACTATCACTAGGGATGTGCATAAGGTTAATACATTTTATTAGCGGTGATACAATCAAACACGTTGAAGTAGTGAATATGAAGCTCAAGGTGAATTGGTCCTACTTTGTAATGATTAGCTTAGTAGGGTTGATTTTTGTTAAGGTGGTTACATTAGTAGGTGCATGGTGTACTTAACATGGCTTTATAAAGTTAATGAGCTCTAGAAAATAGGACAGTAAAGTGTTTGCCTTAAAATGTGCCCAGAAAGGATTTTTTTTAACAACAGGGCTCTTCACTGCTTTTGCACCTTATTAATATTTAAAGGAGTGACTGCAATATTTTGAGTAGTAAAATTATTAAATTGTGCTACATGAAACTTCTTTCATTAAATTGCCTGCTCATGCTTCCGCACCTTTTTAATTCAACATTCAATGCTTAAAATCTAAAGGTGTTTAAGATTAATGGTCATTGTTTCAAATAATTGGAATTATCTAATATGTATGTGGATTTGAACATGACTAATAGAAATAGATTAAAAAAAACTAACTGTTGCATCAGTATATTTGTGTATTCATTTTTTTAATCAAAGTATTTGTAAAATATGTAAAAGTGTTAGCAGATGTGTGTTGCCAGAAGAGTACAGTGGTGATCAAATAGATTAAAATTCCAGGCTTCAGTAGACTATGGAGTGGTGGATATTAGATTTAACATATGATATTCTCTCCCTCGGTCTCTTTGCATCCCTACCTCTCTCTCCCTCAAAATGCCTCTTTAAAACCAGTGTTTTGACCAAGCTTTAGGACACTTATCCGAATGCCACCCAACGTGGTTTACGTTGGAACTTGTTGATGCTCCTATGCAAAATTTACCATTGTAATGATGCTGTAGAAATGCAGGTTGTTGTTGCACATGTGTTGTGCAAGCAGCAGGGTTGAAGGCTAAAGCAAAATAGCACTTGTTTTCTTAAGTTCTAAGTATTCTTTGTTAACTGTATTTTGTATATTGATGTTTTAACTGTATATGAATAGCATGATTGACACTTTCTTTGGAACATCATTCTCATTAAGCTGGCAGTAAAGAGTGTGGCAGATTTCAAAGACTGATTTGATTTTTCACAGAACCTTTTCAGCAGACTAATTAAGCCAGGCTGCCTTGTCTTGAAATCTGCTCATTTATCAGCAGTCAGATTCACAGGCAGGAACTTGTGCAACATTTGTATTCATGCTGGTGCAAGCAAACCTTCAAGCCCACTGTTCAAGAGTAAGCAGTTCTTTTGAATGTGTGGGTTATTTTAGGTCCTTTCAGAGTTTGTGACACTTCTTACTGATGCTTTCATTTGCTGGATTTGGAGGCACACAAGGAAGGTTCCCAGCCCCTTTGGCATCATCCCATCCTATGGCACTGCCCTCAGGTTATCCATGTTACAGATTTGTCAGGACTGGCACTCTTAAAGGCTGCATTATGAAGCTTGAGGATTATATTGCCTCAGTGTCCTGCTGCTTGAGATGCTGCCATTGATAAGTTTTAAGAATATTGAAAAGATCTATTATGCCAAGTTTTCAAGTTCTGCTTTCAGGATAAGATGAGGCTGGCATGTAATGCCCACCCCTAGTTGCTGATGCTCTGTTGCCTTGGGTTGCCACAATGTTGATCTGTGGCTAAGTACTGACTGCACAATTAGAACACTTGGGCGAAGGAACGGTGATATGACCACTTCATGCTGTGGGTCCAGATGCTTGTTTGACTGTTACTGTAGGATGATTCTAAGAGATGCACAGTGGGGATCTCTCATGGGGCAAAGAGTCTTTGTTATAATTCAGATGAAGAGCTGGTGAAGAGTTTTTTAAAATAAACTTTAATGAGTCAAGGCTGTTCTGTAGTAGTGTGGTCTCTGCAGAAATTTCCAACTTCTGTACATAGTGTGTTGTAATTATTAGGGAGAATTTGTTCACTGCCTCTCCCAATTGACATTGCCAATTTTGTCATTCCCTTAACTTGTGCCAAATCCAATCCATCACACATCAATCCTGACACATCTGTAACCAGCCAGCCAGACACCCACATGCTCTTCCCAGGTATAACCAATTAAAGGTAAAGTTTACAGTCCTATAATTGTACAGAAGTCTCTCTAATCCTGGGCTCATGTATTCTTGTTCCCTTTACCCCCTTTCTTAGTAGCCTTGATTTTGGCATCTGGATCCCATTATTCGGGATTTCCTTCCTAAACCTGTATGCATCATCCTTCATATCTTTCGCATTTTAATATACTCCAACACACCCATCATACTAAGCTTGTGGATGCCCTGCTTGCAGAATAAGTGCAGCTGAGGAGCTCCACACCCACTATCTCTGGCACTGCCATCAGAGTTGCATCTGTCAGTGAATACAGCCTCAAGGGCTGTACCTGAGTTCAGCTCTGGGCTCAGTATCCATTTCTGGTTGCACTTCAGTTAGATGCTTTGAGAGAGTCAATACAAGTGTCAGCTGTTGATGCTGGTTATTGATACTGACTTTTCTGTGATGCATGTTTAATCAGAACTCTTTTGGAATTATCCATATTCAAGATTTAGCTGAGCAATTAGTTTTTTTTTACAAATAATTTCAACTTGAGGAAGTACAACAGAAATAGGAATATCCCAGGAAAATGTTGAACTAAAATACCACAGTGATTACAAGAAGTGCAACAGCAATCAAATGGTTGTGTTGGGAACATTTTGAGAAGTACTAGTGATGTTGACGTTTGTCAAATCTGCAGATAGTCCTGTTTGCTTAATCAGCATAATGAATGGGTCCAATAATTGTATTTCGGGGAATACTGTAATGTAATTTGTTGTAGATGATTATTCACCACATTAAACATCAATGTAAATTTATATTCCTTTCAAATTGATCTGAAGATTTGATACTTTTCTTTGCATGCAATTTGCTATCTGCATGAAACCTTTCACTGATAGGTTGTGGATAGCAGACCACTTGCAAAGTTCCCTCCAACTGATGACCATAAATCCCTTGTTTCTGTCTTAATGGAAAAAGCGGCTTGTTGTTGTTTTTTCTGAATGGAGCAATAAATCATTTTATTTTCTTGAACTCAAAGGAAACTACAGGAAATTGTTGTAAGGGAACCCCTGGAGGGCTGGAACTGGAAGCCACATGGCAGCAGCTAGTTGGATGGAGCAGAAACTTTTGCCTTCAACTGTTCTGCCATAAATAATGAATGGAAAAACAACAGGGCTGAAGAACTGTTCCTAGTGGGGAATAGGTGGCAGATAATTAGATCAAACTGTACAGGTTTCAAATAACTGACCTGTGTACAGCCTGTACATGTCACCGAGCATTTAGGAGACTGGTGAGATGGATTTGCCGGCTGCTGTGGGGCTGTGAGCATTTGCTGCCGTGTGGGAACTTGGTTTGCAGCAACGCCATTGCATCTTTCTGAGAAATCTGGTTGAGTTAAATGCCCTGGTTTAAGTACACATTGCCCTTGGTTGGTCAATATTTTAATATAAACATATTGCCAGCCCACTGTGTTTCCGACTTGTGAACTGTTCTGGTTGTGGACAGTTCTCAGGAGTGGAATCTTTTCATGACCTGGGGAGGACCTGTAAGTTGTGTTTGAGCTGCATGATATCCAGTGGTGATGCCTTGCACCCTTCCCCCTACCCACCTCTCTCTCTCCACCAATGTTGTGTGAGGGCAGACATTAGGTGATGATGACTGGAGATGCTTTACATATGCAAATAACAAAAGCGGCTTAATGCATGCTCTGCATCACTGCATAGTTTGATTGAAGCTGCCTGTAGGGAAACTAACCAAAGGAAATCGCTCTTTCCCCTTGCATAGGCAGAACTGTACCACAATCACTGCTGTAGATCTCGATCACCAGCCTTCAATCCCCAGGCCTTTTCCCCAACATCTCTGTTCTTGGGAGTCTTGGTGTTATGACATCTCAATATCTGCCAACACCCCAAATCCAACTCCATCACTTGCCTGTTGCATTTGGCATGCAACCCTTTCCTTGGAGCTGCAGGAGGTTTAGGGGGCCAACATCCACCACTCCTCAGTCCTCCCTTTTGAGTGAGCTGAGGAATTGTCTTACACGAACATGACACCACAAAAGCCATTCCCACCACTTTTTCTGGTGTATTGAAACCTATGTACTCAAATTTTAGGCACCTGCAGATTGTAAGAACAGATTTAAAATTAAATACAAAAGGCTTTTTTTAAAAGAAAGTCTGTAAGCTTTAAAAACTGCACTGAGATTAAAAACTATGATACCTTTTACAGTAATGTATGCAGAAAATGTTCATTACCTCAATGTCATTTAAAGATGAGCACCTTTTTCTCTCCTCTAACACCAAGCAGGCAAACAAAATGAGTTTCCTTGTCCTGAGTGGCAGTTTCCTTCCAGAGGAACAGAACAGTAAAGAATCTGGGGAAGTTATAGAGCTGGCCTTCCCCACAGGATGTGTACGGCTGCTTTACTAATCTATGTTATCTGTAATTGCATGCTTGCAGGTTTGAGGATGTTTGTCATTGAAGCAGTTCGTACACAAATACATAACTAATAATTTGAGGTGTCACTGCCCAGCATGTCAAATTACCCTCAAGGTAGATCATCATCTTGAACTGCTGCTGTCCTCCTAGCGGTTTGGGTTTTGTCTCGCAGCTGACGCTTTGCCAAAAAACTAATGTCCAGAAGAAAATAATGACTTTGTTGCCTGACTCGAATAATTCAGTTCTGTACTATGCAAAGACATTGGGAATGGGTTTTGTGGTAAGGCTGGGCAGCGGGACCTATGGCTTCAGTGGGTGGTCCAGGCCTTGCCCAACAAGTACTGAATGATGTCTTTCTGATGGAACAGAGTAGATGGGCATGTGCTTAAATGGAGGTGGGTCTTTGTGAGAGTGGCTGCCTGCAGTACGTGCAAGGGCACCTGCCCATATCTTCACAAGACAGCAGTGTAACTATATTAAAGAGTCTGACCTTTTGAGTGTTTGTGTTGGACACCTATTCTAAGGCCAATTCAAAATCTGTAGATGATGCATGGTAAGGGGTTCCAACCCTTCAGGATTAACATGGTCCATTATTTGAAGATTAATCTCTAAACTACGGCCAGTAACCTAAGGGAGAGATTACAGGGGAGCTTCAAACTTTCCCCCCATATTTCTGTGATTCCTCTAAATATAACTGGAGCAGAGGTGAAGGTGATGAGGCTTTTCAACCAAGAGTTAAAAATCATCAAATTGACTAATGGGTTATCTGTTATAGATATGGGCAGAACAATGGCAGATGAAGTTTAATCCCAGCAGATATGGGAGGTGAAATGTAAGGAGAAAGCATACAGTTAATGGCAGGACCCCTAACATCATTGATGTACAGAGAGATCTTGGGGTCCAAATCCATAGCTCCCTGAAAGTGGCTACACAAGTAAATGTGGTGGGAAAGAAGGTTTGTAGTATGCTTACCTTCATTGGTTGGGGCATTATGTACAAGAGTAAGGAAGTCATGTTGCAGCTATATAAAACGTTGGTTAGACTGCACTTTGTGAGCAATGCTGGTCACACCATTACAGGGAGAAGGTGGAAGCTTTGGAAAGGGTACAGTTGCACAGTGGTTAACTCACTGAGCTTGCCAGAGTTCTGAAACATTGATCTGGAGACATGAGTTTGAATTCAACTATGGCCATTAAGAGATTTAAATAAAAATTTATTAAATGTGGAATTAAAGTTGGAATCCACAAGAACCACCACAAAAGTGCTGTAAACCCCCACTTGGCGCTCTGTTGTCCATCAGGGAAGGAAATCAAACTTGTTTGGTCTGGCCTGTGCAACTCTAGACTCGCCAACGATTATGATTCTTAACTGATTGCTCAGTTTGGGGGACAATTGCCCAACGTCCACATCATATGAACACCCAAATCTCAAAAGCAATGTTATCTCTGGAAGCCCTGAACCGTGGCCGTCCAAGGAGGGTTGAGGCCACTTGTGGAATGGGCCATTAATGTGGGTTGGTGTTTGTGCCATCTACCCTCATTTTCACCCACATTTTCAGGATGGAGCTCATTAATGCCATTTCATAGTTTGGGGGGTGAGCACAATCACTGTGCCATTTAAACCCTTCAATTTTCTCCTTTCCCTCAAGTACTGACCCACTTCCCAGCAGGCACTTTCCACTACCCAACAGTCTCTGTTAAGGCTCAGGTTGGGTTTTGACCCCTGTCTTGGGCAAACTACATTGAAGATTGGCACTAATTTGGCATTGGGGCAAATCATAGTGCCTATTATTGCCCAAAATAGGTGAAATTGAATTTCTAGGCATTTCTAGAAGAACATAGAATCACAACAGACTGTGAAATTGTGTGGGTTTTATTGTTGGGTTTCATGGGAAGCTTGCAAAATGTGAGTCAGTTACTGCTGCTCAATGAAGTTATATTTAGTTTTGAATAAACTAATGGCCAGTGAGGAAATATGCCGTGCTTTTTCCTGTTCCAACATATGAAGCAGTTTGGATTTTATTAAAGTGGTCACATTTTGAAGCTATGTAATATATTGTAAATGTACATGGTACAATAAAGGAATCTTAAAATTTAAATTGCCATTTTATTAGGCAGAAAACTTAATGCTTCACTTTATGATTCTAGCATTTAGAATGTCCTGAGACTTTAACACATGACCACAGCAAGTTTTTTTTTGCTCCTGGTGCAGCCTCCTGTACATTGGTGAGACCCGATGCAGATTGGGTGAC
>JAUZTB010000127.1:32924195-32934490 GCA_034780895.1 Rhynchobatus australiae | reverse complement strand
CAGGTCCCCTTCGACCATAGAAAGCATCCCATCCAGATGCAGCACAGAAGCCTGAAGTCCCACCCCACCAGGTTCAGGAACAGCGACTTCCCTTCAACCATTCGGTTCTTGAACCAACCCACACAACCCTAATCACTGGAGAATAACAACACTTTGACCACTTTGCGCTACAATGGACTTTGTATTTTGTTGTTCTAATTTTGTTTTCCTTTTTAAAATTTTATTTACAGCGTGGTAACAGGCCCTTCCAGCCCAACGAGTCCGCGCCACCCATTGTAAACCCCCATGTTAACCTACCCGTACGTCTTTGGAATGTGGGAGGAAACCGGAGCACCCGGAGGAAACCCACACAGTCACGGGAGAACGTACAAACTCCTTTCAGACAGAACCCCGGTTTGCTGGCGCTGTAATAGCATCACGCTAACTGCTGCGCTACCGTGCTGGTAGCACGTGATTATACTGTGCATCCCATGGATTATTCCTTTACTAAATGTTTGGCTAAGCATGAACTTTCTAACATAACTAAAGTGATTCAAATAGAGACTAGAGAGAATCATAGAGATTTCTTTACTAGTTGAACTGGGCAAGGCTAAAATGACTAATTGTCTTCCACTAGCTCAGTAACAATATTGCTGTTTGGCAGTATTACCAAGTCATAGCAGTTATTAACATCCCAGATTTGATTTCTGTGCTAATTTATCAGCATTCAGCCAGGATGGCAGGATCTCATTACCATTGGCCCTAGTGCCTTTCTTATTTATTTTTAGCTGCAAAATGTTTCAGCAGCATTTAGTAGAGATGTCGCTGTGCTAAAGCTATAATGTTGCAGCTGACAACCTGGAATGTTTTCTTTTCTCTCTGACTGTTCATATTCCTGGGAAGGGTTTAGTTGTCAAGTATACTAGGGTTAGATTCTTTTATAATATTATTACAACTTATCAATATCAATTGATATTTTATGTTTATCGATGTGAAGCATTGTGATTTCTAGTGTGATTCAATATAATCTATTTTAATATATTTTCCTGTTTCATGTGTTTTGTACTTATTTGAAATTAATAAAAATATTGAAAAGAGAGTTATCAAATATACAGAGGTCCGTAAGTAGGTGGTGAACAGTAGGTAGTTGCAAACTGATATAAAAGTGCTGCATTTAGAGACTGAAGTGGAGGGTGGATCCAAGGAGCAGTTTTAAAATGGAGAGTTGGCAAGAAACCATGGTCAGGTTCAATCAAGTGACCACCACTTGAACTGAGCAATAATTCATCTTCATTATTAATGAGCTGCAGTTTGTGTGACCAATAATCTTCCCAGGATGGGCTCTGGGAGGATGAATTATTATCTGTGACTAGCCATCCAGATGCTCCAACAGACAGATTCAGGGTAAGGGTGAAACCTAATTCAGTTTAATGGTGCATAACCATCATGGATTACCTTCTAACATTGAAGGAAAACAAATGAGCAACAGATGTGTCAAAACTGGTCTTCAAGTTAACACCTTATTAGACAGAGATTAGGTTTGTTAGTGGGTTGGTTATTTAAATATCAATGAGTTGAAGCATTTTTTACAATTCCATTTGTAGAATTCTCTAATGTAGGTCAGATCACTTGCCTGTGCAACCAACAACTTGAATATTTTTAAGCACTAGTTTTTCACAAAGGGAAGTATCTTCTCACCATTGTACTGTTTTAGAGATGGCTTATACTTCTGATTTACCCTGAAAGGAGCTTCCAAAACAAAATGTAAGTGCTCTTCTGATAAGAGGCAAGCACAAACATGTAGCTCAACAAGTAGAAACAGTTCAAATAGAGTTCCCCATTTCATACATCACAACTGATTTCATTAGTTCATTTGTTGACCTTTCCAAATTAAAAGTTGAATCAGGGAACATTTCTTGTTCCCATTGCCGCTGGTGCCAGAACAGACCAACGTTTAGAGAGTGAGAAAGTTATGTGGAGATTGAACTCCTTGGAATTGCTGCCCGTTTTGTTTAATCAGGCCTGGAGAGCTCTTGATGAAAACAAGTGGAGCTCTGCTTTTAATATTTTGACATCAATCTCTACCAGTGATCCTTATACCTTCAGTTACCAAATCCATAAAGCACCGAAATTCCCTCCCCCTCGCTAAATCTTTCCACCTCTTTAACTAAGGCTGTAAATGGGTGGAAGACTAATACCTGCAATGGGTGTGTTGCCTTGTAAGGAAAGGCTGGGCAGGTCAGGCCTGTTTCCACTGGACTTCATAAGAGTCTGAGTGCACTCAAGATCCTGAAGGGTCATGATGGGGTGGATGCTTCCTCTTGTGGAAAAATCTAGAACCAGGGCCATTTAAAACAAAATAAATAAATAATCACCTAATTAAGGCTGTCCATGCTAATCAGGGTGTCTCCCAAAACTAGTCCCAATTGCTTGCATTTGACTTTTTTTTTGGAGTGCACGTGACTTTGGAATTCTTTCTCAGAGCAGTGGAAGTAAAATGTTTGAATTTTTTTTTAAGGCAGAGGTAGATGAATGGTTGATAAGCAAGAAGGTGAAAGATTACAGTAGGTAGGAGACAACGTGGAGTTGAGGTTGCAATCAGATCAGGCGTGATGTGTTTGAATGATGAGCAGGCTCCAGGGGCCAAGAGGCTTACTGCTTGTTTAATGTAATTATATCCTCTATTTTGGTCATCTTTCCTGTTATCTCCTAATGTGGTGCAATGGAAATTTTTGCAAATTTTGTTTAATGATTCCTTGTGAAACATCGCTGCATTAAAGATGCTTTTTTGTTTTGTAGTGGCCTTCAGAATTGTGTAAACAAATTTTCTGGGCATTCTCACTAATGCTTATATAAAATAGGCCCCGAAAGGCACTTTTTTTTAGGGGTTATAGGAAGTTTGTAAATTTAATGAGGGTCCTGCAGTTTTTTGGTTAATTTGCAATTGGATTCATTGGAATATTGCAATTCCTTGTATACCTTTTGGAGATATTTTCCTGAACTTTGTCAATTTTTGTTGTGGAGGATGTGAAAAAGAATGAACTGAAGGACTTGAGGCAGTTCCATACTGTATTTGTTTTACCTGGTACAGACATGGAGTGTAATGGGAAAACTACTATTGTAAATTCAGCTTCACTGAGGAGGCATTGACAAAATGTGGTTTATCCTTAGACATGGAGCTCTAGCCAGTTTGTATCATAGAATACAACAGGAGTTGCAATGGCTACCATGTTTCTGACCTTTGCACCCAAATCATTCTAAGCTGTCATGAGGAACATCAACTTGCACTTAACTGATTTATCAAGCAATGTTCACCAGAGTGCAAAATATTGTTACTCTCCCAATAGACAAGCAACAAAGTTAATCCTCTGAATATTTGTGGACAGCAGGATTCTAAGCATTAATATACACATGGCCATGTAGACCCCTGCATATAATTTCATTCCTTTGACTGGAGCAAGACCTTGAAATCTATCACTGTGCAGGTTGATGCCAGTCTGTATTATACCAGCTTCGTTTAATGCATTCCATGATGGGATCATTTTACAAAATCGCAGCTACGTTCACAGTGACCTACATTTGCCTTTTCAGTACTGCCACCTTAGAGCCATGAAGAGCAGTTCAATAGGGATACAAGCTTTAGTGCAGTCACTGACATCCTTGTGTGACAGGATGGGCACCCTTAAAGTGGTGGTTCAGCTTGCCAGAAATTGGGTACCTTTTTATGACTCCTAAAGTTCTGCATGGTCATTATAATCTGGTCCATAATTCTCCCTTCGAAGCATGTGCATGGTGCAAGAGGAGATCCACGGGAGTTAACTTGTGAGGAGGAGATTGCCTCAAGGCCATCAATCTAAAATGGCGCCCAAGAAATCCACTAAGGAATTCAGAAATGCCCTCTATACCTGGTGAGTTCCTGTGGAACTCACTATACAGCAGAGTGGTTGAGGGGTATTTAAGAGGAGCCTGAATAAGCACACGAGGGACAAAATAATGGAAAGTTATGCTGATAGGTTTGAAGGAGAAAAGACTTGGAGGATGCTTAAGTGAAGCATAAATGCTTGCATGGACTAACTGGGATGAATGGCTGCTTCTGTGACATGTGTTGAGAGCCAAAAAGCTTATTGAGAGTCAAAAAGCTTAATGACCTGACCAGGCACACTGGTGACAATGCAGCAGGGTGAGGAACTGCTGCATTTTCCATCTGTTATGAGTGGGATATTACTTAGTATTGGTGTGTGCTTTGCACCAGTCTGGACACCTTGCAAGCTCCATTCCACTTTGGAAGTGTATGAGCAGTAAATAGAATTAGAAAAGCTGAACCAACGTAGCACTCGGTGCCGTAGGCCTGATAGATTGATATCTGCCATCAATGGTGAAGTGACTGCTCGACTTCCCTATCTTAAATTCCCTTGCTGAATTTGGTGCTTTGATTTTGGATCCCTTGAATTATGACTCCAATTTGCCATAAGAGCAATTAAGAATGAAGTCAAATTCCTTGTTAATGCAAATTTAACAGCACTTTTCTGAAACGCATGGTTTGGATTGGAGGGTCGGCAGGAATTACAAACCACAGTGGTGTTGGCAAGGTACTGTGGGCTTTGAGGAGTATGCAGCCATTTCTGTCATTACAAAGAAGAGAACATTCATGGTTGAACCCTGAAAATGTCTTATGTCTTTAAGGGATTCATTGCATTTCTGGTAAATGCAATAAAGTAATGCATTATATATTTTCCATTTGATAATGCATAAAGCTATGAATTTATTTTGCATCTTTAAATAGCTGCTCATGAAATAATGGTATGGTTATGTTGCATTATTCCCAGTTAAGGTTAAAAAGGTTACAATGGATATTAATCAATTAAAATCCATTAGTATTCTGGATAGTCACCAAACTTTTGTGTTCCACAGAGGTACAGCTGACTGGTTTGGGGTTAGCAAAGATAGTGATACCACCCAAAAATGGCAGAGGAAGAGCCTTCGCCACTGCAGCCAGAGGTACGGCAAGCTTAAATCACACGTCATCCGTGAAATGGAACTACCTAGTCAAGACAACATCTCGCTCACCAGCACAGAAACCCCTCCTCCTCTCTATGTGGGGCCACAGTTTGGCATGCAGAAGGTAAGGCCCAGAAACAATCCCCAGTCAATCTCTTTTATTGCTGGGGCTATTAGTCGTCATAAAGGTGAACAGAGAGCAGGTGGATAGATGCTTAATTCTGGTGCAGGCTTATGTTCTGCTAAATTTATGTGTCAGTTGATAAAGCCTTTTCAAATAAAAGTGACAGGCAGCCCCAGCTGCAGAAATATCAAACAGTGAAGGTTCCCACTGATCTTCAATTATCAATGCTTTATTAACAAAACTACGGGGTAGCATTAAATTTTTTTGTTAATGGACTAACAAGCTCATGAATTTGGTTATGATGTTTTCTATGAACTCTATGCTATAGTTGCTGGAACTGCTAATGTTTAAAAACCTAACAAATGAATATGATTTGAAATAGTGCAGTAATGGAATTCTGAAAAGACTCGTTCAGTTTGCCGTGAGCCCAACGAATGTCAGAATTCTATTAGTGCAGGAATACTTGTCCTGCTGAGTTCTTCCAGCATGTTTTTTTTGCTTCAGGTTCCAGTGTCTGAAGTCTCTTGTCTTCATCTTGATAGGCTAGTTGTTTGTAGATTGGAACAGCAGCTGGCAAGTAGTCTTGAATGTTGGATGGAGGATTGCAGTTAGACACCTTGCCTGGGACATTTGGGTGACTATCACAAGGGAAGGATCATCAATCTCAGCGGAGGTCAGAGGACTCCATTGTATCCTCAACCTGATATGCACTGCTTCAGAATCACCAGAGAGTGATCAGTAGGGAGACCTGTGATTGATATTTGCCCTTCCGGTTCCAAGGATATAGAGACACTTTCTAGTATCCCAATGGTAATCAAACTCAAGTGAGAATGAAGACTGATGTTCTTGGTCGGTTGCACAGCAGGCAATGTGCTTCCAACTGAGGAAGTGCCAATAAATCATTCAAAACCTAATTAGTTTCTATTGATCCTTCTGTTCTCTGATTCTGCATTTAGTCATGAGGTCTTGGTATTGTGTTCCTTGTGCATAATCTGTTGCTAATTTGAATAAAACTTTCCATATTAATGCTTATAGCCTATGTCACTCTTTCCATTTTACAAAAAGTACATAAGGGAACTAAAAACTTGTGAGTTATTTTGTACAGTCTGTCATTTATTCTGTGCATGTGCACAGGAAGTGCAATGTAACTTCTGGGTGTATTGTTGCATTTTGTCTAAGTTTTAGTTTCCCTAGCTGATACTAATCACAAAATGCTTGGCTTGGATTTTCCTGAGTAACACCTGCCACTCACAGTGGCTACTGAAGTTCCCCCGCTGTCCCAAGGTGTTCAGGGTCCTTGTGTCTGATCTTGGTTGGCTGAAACTCTCCCTGATGCTGTTCAGGACCTCACCATGGCACAAGCCCTTGAAACGAAATAAGGTGACGTTGGTGGGCCTGAACTTTTGCGTGCTCTGCTCACCCTCACCTGGTGAAACTCTCCTGCAAACCTTTGGTAAAATCACATTCCCACCTTTTGCTATCTCTGTTACTCAAATGAAACAATCATGTTAAAAGTAAAATAAACACTTAAATTTGAACTGATTAAAAGCATTAAAACAAACAATTTGTAGGAAGAAAGTACTTGTTCTTGGCTTCAGTACCAACACCTGACGATCATCATTTGGGTAAAAAGGCTTGTGGGTTCTGTGCTTGGTCTAACTTGGTCCAGAATTTGAGAGCAGACTCCACAATGTACATACTGGTGAATCCCACAAGTTCCTGATTCACCTTTTGGGAACCATGAGTGGTCCAACAGTGGAGAGAAGTCAGGAAATCGGCACCAAAGCTTGACCAGAAAGATCAGGAGCCCCAAATTTGTCAGTGCTTAATATGGATAAATGCCGGCAGTTTGCTAAATAACTACCAATGCTCATTACCAAATTCTAAGACGTGGAAATTATAGCAGAGAAAGAGGCCACTCAGTTCATCTTGTCCACAACATCTTGGAAAGGTATTGTTTTATGGAGCTTTATTTATCTATGCGCACATATGTACACTCTCTTGAGCACTCTGCCTCTTCCATGTTTAACTTATTTGCATTAATTTATAATTTTGCACTTGCTGTATCAGCAGACCACACTGAGAATAACTCAGCATTGCAGTTCTAGGTTTAGCATGGTTTGTTGAGCCATTTTATGTTTTCGTACATGTTTAAATCAGTGTAAGCCCCACTCAATCCTTGATCACTAAAACTGTTTTGTGTTTATGGCAAAATTTAAGTGTTCCGTTTTTTAATTGTTCTCATTGCATAATATCCCATTTTGTACTAGTATTTCAAAGCTCATGTAATACTTGTTCATGGTTTTGTAATGAAAAGTCTGATGCATCACCACAATGCTACAGAGTTACAAGGACTGGAATCACTCCCAAAATTGTCTGATTTTAGCCAGTAATGTTTGGTGGAGTCCACTGAATACAGGCCAGAAATTTTCCCAAACAACCAGAAATTGGACAAGTGGAACAGGGACATGCAGTATACTATCTACTGGCTGGCTGATTCAATACATGTTACTGATATACACCTTCTGCTTTTGAGATTACTGTAGGCTGGAAAGTAAGTGAATTTCAAGCAGCAGAAGGTTTTATTTTCTAATTGGCAAGACTGGTCTGGACTTCTGATCAGTAGGTTGACGAGTGTTTATTTGGGCTGCCTGCTCTCTATCTGAGGCATGCTGTTTTAATTTGAGTAATTTGGCTTTATTCTCTGCTGACAGTTTCATAGAGGTTGTAATAGTTAGTGATCTGGTGATATGGCAACAGTCCTCGGATGTCATTGATGTATGAAAGAGCAGGTGAATGTGCCCGCACCCTCTTTGGAATTTCATGTTACGGCTGCACCCGCTGCAATTTGCCAACTGCCACAACAGGTCTACAGTGGATGTAATCTCACTGGCTCTTTGCTCAGCTATGGAGCTCCTAAACGAGAGCAATACATACATCAGGCTGCTGTTTATTGATTACAGCTCGGTGTTCAACACCACCATCCCACCACCAAGTTTCAAAACCTGGGCCTTTGCACGTCCCTCTGCAACTGGATCCTTGACTTCCTTATTGGGAGACCGTAGACAGTATGGATTGGTAATAACATCTCCTCCTCACTGGTGATCAACACAGGCGCATCTCAAGGATGAGTGCTTAGCCCACTGCTGTGCTCTACACTCACAACTGTGTGGCTAGGCACAGCTCAAATGCCATCTATAAATTTGCCAACGACACCACTGTCGTTGGCAGAATCTCAGATGGCAATGAGGAGGCGTACAGGAGTGAGGTAGACCAGCTGGTTGAGTGGTGTCTCAACAACAATCTTGCACTCAACATCAACAAGACCAAGGAATTGATTGTGGACTTCAGGAAGGGGAAGACGGGAGAGCACACACCAGTCCTCATTGAGGGGCCAACGGTGGAAAGGGTGAGCAGCTTCAAGTTCCTGGCTGTCAACATCTCAGAGGATTTATCCTGGGTCTAACACTTTGATGCAATCATGAAACAGCTCTACTTCATTCAAAGTTTGAAGAGATTTGGTCTGTCACCAAGAACTCTTGCAAATTTCTACAGATGTATGGTGGAGAGCATTCTGACTCGTTGCTTTACCTCCTGGTATGGAGGCTCCAATGTGCAGGATTGAAAAAGGCTGCAGAGGGTTGTAGACCCAGCCAGCTCCATCACAGGCACAACCCTCCCACCATTGAGGACACTTTCAAGACTCAGTGCCTCAAGAAGGTGGCATCTATCACTAAGGTCCCTCGCCATCTGGGACATGCCCTCTTTTCATTACTACCATCAAGGAGGAGGTACAGGAGCCTGAAGACCCACACTCAACATTTTAGGAACAGCTTCTTCCCCTCTGCCATCAGATTTCTGAAGGGTCCATGAGCACTACCTTGTTCTTCTTTTGCACAATTTTATTTATTTTGGTGACTTGTAGTAATTTTTATGTCTTGCACTGTACAACAACAAATTTCATGACATATGTCAGTGGTAATAAACCTGATTCTGAGTTTATAGGAAATAAAAATGTGCTGAAGGAGCAGAACACTGTGCACTTATTGCTCCCTATCAGATATTCTTTATAAGTTATGCTTTTGGTCTAGGTTAGAATTTTGTGTCGCACATTGCAAAGCATCTGAGGGTGAAATTCAGTTTTGATTGGAACATAAAGCAGGTGTTGGCAAATTGGTTGTCCTTTTATATACTCTGCACAATTTTCATTTAGCTTCCCTTCAAGACAAAATTGTCTCTTGAACATCTTTACCTAAATCTTTGGTTTGCTGGGAATAATGTTATCTCAAAGAGCAGTCTGTGGTCTCATTTCTATTAGTCTACATTTTACGTGGGTTAATTGTTCAATCACTACAAAATTAAAAGTGAAGGTATTTCGGTTTATCCATTCAGTAAAATCTTAATGTTCCCTTCTCCTCCCACCCCCAAATTATGATATTAGTTGTTTGTTAAATGCACCAGGTATTTTTGCCTTCATCAGTAATTGGATTTTTGTTTTGAAGCCTACAAATGTTCAAAATCTGCAATAAAATTAAAAAATACTTAAAAACACTTAGCAGATCAGGCAGCATCTGTGGAAAGAGGAACAGAGTTAATGCTTCAGATCAGAGACCAGGCTAATTTGTTCAATGTGGTGTTAGCTTCTGTGTAAACAGGCATTGCCACTTTAGTGTGGCAAATATATAAAAGATAATAAGATTTGGACATGGCTGATCTAAAGAGTTTGCACTAAAGTACATATTTTAAAGCAAAGTTATATCAACGGTGTCATTTTCCTGGCAGCATTTTGTAGTTGCCCATTTGAGACTGTTTGAAAGCATAAAGCCAAGTTAGTCCCAAGCTTCAGCTGCCACTGGGGAGCCTTTTGACACACTATTTTTTCTCCATTCACTCTGGTCTTTGCCACTCCTGTACAGTCGGTTAGTTTTAACCCATCCACTCCATTGCTGACCACAGAATTTTTATAGCCATTCAGGACTGCTTGTAGAGTGGTGCTTGTAAGGATACTGGGCTGCTGATTAGAGGCAAAACCTCTCATATTACTGTTTCTGGTTTTGCGCAAGGATTTGTGTTTACTGCTTGTGTTATTTGATTTTTGTTTCCATAGGTTAGTTTCTTTTCAAAAACAAAATCGCCCACCCTTTCTATTAACGGGGAGGATTTTAAGGGTTATCCTCTGTACCTGAAACTTAGA
>JAUZTB010000127.1:32631198-32642033 GCA_034780895.1 Rhynchobatus australiae | reverse complement strand
TTGGTATCATTACTGTATCCCCACATAGCCTAATAAAGCTGTTAGGCTTTAAACAAAATTTGTTTTGTATCACTTAAGGTTTAATATTGAAAACAAATGTGTGGAGGAACATGTAACGGAAGTAGATCAAGCATTTCAATAGGTTCATGACTGATCTGCAGTCTAACTACATATAGTCACCATTAGCTTTAAAATTAACAACTGACCCACATCATTTTTCATCAGCAAATGAGTTTCTAAATTCTTGCAACTTTGTGTACTAGTATTTTTTAATTTCATTCCCAAAAGGCTTAGCTTTAAATGTTTGGCCACACTCAGGAATTTCCAACCAACATAAAGAAATTCTCTTTGCCTAGTCCTCACATCTTAAAATCTTAGATAGAATTGCTGTTTAATCTATCAAATATGAATATAACCATAGTTTGTGTGGTACGCCTTATAAATTGGCACATGATCCAGATGTCTATCTGATAAATCACCTTTTACAGCTGCTCACCAAGGTTTCCTTGGCCACATGTCCCAAACCATGGTTTCTACAACCTAGAAAGTTGAGAGCAGCCATTTCAAGAAGACATACTCATTTGGGTATATAGTCGTTATTCTTGTAGTGATGGCTGAGTCAGAGTGCTGGAAAATCCTGGCCAACAGCTTTATGGGGGCAGATGTTTCCTTTGCAGATTTTAGTGGTGAAACATGACCCAATACTACCTTGTCAAAGGGCAAGAAGAGGGGAAGAAATGCCAAGATGCCAAAGACACCAACATTCTTCAAAATGGAGATCTACTCAACTCTCAGAATATAAACCCACAAGTTTCATTCAATTTCAAGAATGCTACTACCTGAACCAAGGTTGCACAAACACCACTGAGAGATTCAATACAAGAATTTCAATTTACTACATCATAGAGCAAGAGGAGAAATTTCTGTTGGATTTCCTCCCCAACTCTTGTTAATTCCAGTGGAATATTTGGGAAGAAACTGCACTGAAGTTACAAAGGGTATACAATGCAATCACTCAATTATGTAATGGATGAAAAAAAATCATAGGATATATGTCAAATGACATATTTCCCGTTATTGACACCCTAGTAAAACTGGCAGTTGGAACAATTATACAAAATCATTAAAAACTTTTCCAGCCTAGGAATTAGACCCATTTAAAAATGATAATAGTGTACAGAAGCCAGTTTGTTCACCTAAGGCTGTGCAAGCATCCACTTCTGAGGTGATGAGCAAACATTGGGAAATTGGCCTGGCAATTCTGGGCACAATTCATCTCAGTGTGTGAGACATCTGTCTGACATCAGACACACATGCAGGCACAGTAGTGTAGGGCAGGCACAGTAGTGCAGCAGTTAGCATAATGCTTTACAGCACTAGCGACCTGGGATCAATTCTGGCCACTTGTCTGTAAGGAGTTTGTATGTTCTCCCCATGTCTGCGTGGATTTCCTCTGGATGCTCCGGTTTTCTCCCATATTCCAAAGACGTATGGGTTAGGAAGTTGTGGGCATGCTATGTTGGCGCTGGAAGTGTGGCAACACTTGCAGGCTGCCCCCAGATCACTCTAAGCAAAAAAGATACATTTCACTGTACATTTCGATGTACATGTGACTAATAAAGAAATCTTATGTAATGACACCTATTGTGTGCTGGCCATTTCCACATTTACCAAGAGAAAGTGGCTGATGGAAGTGTAGCCCATGACAACTCCACAGCAAGTCAGCAAGGAGATTTCAATAAAAGGGCACCCATTGGAACAGGAATGGATTTTCCCCAAGTCTCTACAAACTCATTTCTTTGGGCTCCACTTTTGTCCATAAGCTGTATTGACAGTGATCACTGCATCTTTGTGTAATGCAGCAAGGTGCTGCAATCGCTGTGCTCTTTATGAGTCCATAGATCACTGTGTCTTCAGGCACCGAGCTTACTGGTCCAAGGCACTGAGTTGATGTGGAACCTCTGCACCCACTTTAACTCACCTCCATGACAGCCTTTTAGGATGCTGTATAGTCACAGCCAATATGGAGTGTTTTTTAAGAGCTGATTTAATTGCTGCTCTGCAGCAATTAGCATGCCAATGACACAGCAGCTGTGATCTCTGCAGATATTTGTCATCAGGAAAAGTTTTCACATGCAATTCAGCTTGAAAACCACATTCAAATAAACATTACCAAGCTTTTCATCAGTTCCTTGATTTTTTTTCCCAGGTCACCCATTGGGGTGCTGTCACTAATCACAGCACCAATTAGCCCACAAATAAAAGGTGAATTCTATTTTCTAAGCATTTTGGTTTTGGAGCCAGCCACAGTGTCATCAGCAAAGCTAAACTGCAGCAGCTACCCGAAAGCCGTTGTGACAAATCTCTGCATGCGTTAGATCAGGAATTAAACTAAAATATGTCAAATAATCCAAGCATCAACATGCCAAAAACAATTGAGCACAACCCTCAAAGATCAAGAATTCCACCTGAGCATCTCGGGATGTGCCATGGGCTTCTATAAAGTTTCCAATGTAGTTCAAGTAACGGGAGGCGTTACTAAGCAGAGGCTAGTCATAGGTCTTTAGGGAAAGAAATATGGAAAAAATATAAATGAGTTGTGGTTTGCTGATCTGATGTTTATCCTAGCGGACGGCTCAAAGACAGCATGAGCAGATGTTCAGGAGCTAGTTAAGATTGTAGCGATTAACTAGAGCAATTACTGTGCAGGGAGTAGTTTGTGAAAGAGCAAGGCATGGAATTGTAATAAGTATTTTTGTTATGCTTCATATACTCAGGAAAATTAATAGCTGGATAAATATTTAATGTTTCCTGAAAATGGTGACTCTTCATAAGAGTAGCAGCATCTGAACACAGAGTGGACAGGAGACACTGAGATGGATCACTTGGACCCAACTGGCTGCCTCAGCACGTAATGTGCACTGACATGACCCAGATCCAGAGAGCCAATAGAACTGGCCCTCCATACCCAACAGTCCTCATGCCAAGGGGACAGGTTGCAAGCAGAAAGTGGGACACAGACAGTGCATCTTGAACCCTGTCCCTTAAATGTCCAGAGAATACC
Source organism: Rhynchobatus australiae (assembly GCA_034780895.1). NCBI lineage: Eukaryota > Metazoa > Chordata > Chondrichthyes > Rhinopristiformes > Rhynchobatidae > Rhynchobatus > Rhynchobatus australiae. The sequence continues at coordinate 32,638,969 of JAUZTB010000127.1, read as the reverse complement.
TTTTCTTTTGAAAATGTGATAATCAAAGTCCTACAAATCAAAGTCTTAAAAACATTAAGATTATGGAAATAAAGAAAAATATACCAATTTGCCCTAACCTTATTTACTCAAGGTCAGCAAGCCCACTCAAATGCATGGAGTTGTGCTACTTACACCAGCCAAGGCTGGCGTTAAGCTGAGGAGTCAGATGTGAAGTGCATCTGGCTAATCAGCTCAGCACAACAGTTCTCCGCTGCTGAACCTGCTGCCAAATCCTGCAGTGATGTGGGAGGTCAGGTGCATCTAACCTGCAAATCAACTCTCTGATTTTTGCATTTCTATACACAAATACAGAGGTCAGAGTTGTTCCACCTCATGAGGAGATCACAACCAGCAGTTCACTATGGAATTGTTTGCCACAGAGGAGTACAATCCAGCCTACTCTTAGAAATTTTTACAGGACAAGGATGTCATTGTCAAGACTAGCATTTATTGCCCATACTCATTTGCCTTCGAATATAGGTAGTAGTAGTGTGCCACTTTCTTTAACAGTCCTTCTAGTGAAGGTATTCCTATTGTGCTGCTGGGTAGGGAGTTCCAGGATTTAGACCCAGTGATGAGGAAATGGTGATACATTTCCAGGCAAGGATGGTGCACAACTTGGAGGGGAACCTGCAGGTGGTGGTGTTCCCATGCACTTGCTACACTTGTCTTTCTTGCTTATGGAGATCACAGGTTTGTGAGGTGTTATTGTAGTGTTGGAATAGCCTGGGTGAGTAACTGCAGTGTATTTTGAAGATGGTACACGCTGCACCCACTGTGTACGCGTGGTGCAGGAAATGAATGTTTAGGGTGATGGATGTGACACTATTCAATTGGGCTTCTTTGTTCTGAATGGTGTTGACCTGCTTGAGAGTTGCTAGAGCTACACACTTCCAAGCGATTGGAGAGTGTGCCATCAAACTCCTGACCCGTGAACAGTGGAAAGGCTTTGGGGCCTCAAGAGCTGAGTCATTCACTGCAGATACCCAATGTTTGACCTGCTCTTGTTGCCTCAGTGTAACTAAATCCTATCCTTGCTTCCTCTCAGACGTAATAAAAAAAAGACACTGAACAAAGAAAACAAGGTAATTAAATAAATAATTCTCAGGAATTTGCAAGTGCGTGACCAGGAATGTTGTAGGGAACCAAACGACCTGATGCCTTTGCCAGCACCAGCTTTGCTCTCCAACTCAGCACTTTGCCAAGGGAATGCAGCTCAGCTGTGACTCAGTGGGAGAGAGAGAGGGGGAGGGTGCAAGAGGATGAGGGGGTGTGTGTGTGTGTGCGCCTGTGTGTGTGTGTGTGAAAGCACCTTGCACCTTTTTGCCACAGGATCAAGACCTTACTTTGCATCGTTGGTATGATATGGTATGCCTCGTTCCACATTAAGATAAGCCACACACTAGCATCTTCCATTCCTCCATATGAAGCTCAGGACCTGGTATGTCAGCACTTGCATGGACAGTCCCAGCGGTGAAAAAACCTGAATGTTGTTCCATCAAAGTCTGAGAACTTCGACTCATTGATATTGATATCATTGCCCTGGATGAGATAATGCGCAACAGATAGTCAGTTCAAAGAACAAGGGAATGTGCACCAGCACCTTCTGAAAGGGCAAACTGGAATAGCAGCACTGTGTTCATGGAGTGGGCTTTAATCCATCATGAATCAACTATTCTGACATCTCAGCAGATCCTCCTGTGGGATATGCGATCCTGTCTCACTCTAATGTTCAACCAGCACACTGCAGTTGTCAGTGCAAAACCCCCAACCCGAAAGCTACAGATGTGGCTAAGGAAGATTTCTACCCAAACCTTGAAAACAATCATCTGCATCAGAAAAGGAGATACTGATCTTCTTGAATATCTTGCGGGCTACCACCTCTCAGCGAAGGCAGCTATCAATGGCAAAATTAAGCATCAGGAGGGTTGAGAGCTTCAAGTTCCTAGGACTGAACACCAGCAATAGCCTGTCCTAGTCCAACCACATGGACACCATGGCCAAGAAAGCTCACCAGTGCCTCTACTTCCTCAGGAGGCTAAAGAAATTTGGCATGTCCCCTTTGACACTAACCAATTTTTATTGATGCACCATAGAAAGCATCCTTATCTGGATGAATCATGGCTTGCTCTGCCCGTGACTGCAAGAAGCTGCAGAGAGTTGTGAACACAGCTCAGCCCAGCACTGAAACCAGCCTCCCCTCCATGGACTCTGTCTGCACTTCCCACTGCCTTGGTAAAGCAGCCAACATAATCAAAGACCCCACCCAGCCCAGACATCCTTCTATGTTCTCCCATTGGGCAGAAGATACAAAAGCCTGAAAACAGGTACCACCAGGCTCAAGGACAGCTTCTATCCCACTGCTATAAGTCTATTGAACAGTTCCCTTGTACAATAAGATGGACTCTTGACCTCACAATCCACCTTGTCATGCCCTTGCACCTTATTGTCTACCTGCACTTTCTCTGTAGCTGTTACACTTTATTGTGCATTCTGTTATTGTTTTACCCTGTACTACCTCAATGCACTGTGTAATGAATTGATCTGTATGAACAATATGCAAGACAAGTTTTTAACTATACCTCGGTACATGTGACAATAACAAACCAATTTACCAACTTCCTACAGTTTCATAAAGCTTGCCCACCTGAAGTACCAGAATTGGTTTTGGGCATTGTGCCTAACAATGATTATTTTGAGCTTTGTTGGGGTACATTGCACACCCACTGGAATGACACCAAGGATCAAAGTCTGCATTGACTCACCCTCTCTTTAAGCATTAAACCAATCAATCCAGTAAAACTGAGCAGAGCATACATGTGTCTGGAATTGGAGTTCTGAAACAGACATTAGCATTGACATGTCATGTGGTTCAAGTGGGTGCTCAAACCTTCTCAGCCGAGAGGAAGTGGGGCCTGTGAGAATGGGCATGGGGCGATACGTTGATATATGTTGTTCCTAAATCCAAATTTTCAGCCTGTAATCCAGCACAATGGAGATGAACTTCTCTTTGACCGAGGTGCCCAAATGGGGAATCAGATGGTCCCACTGAGGCAACCTGTGTAGGATGAGCTTGGCTATCCTTACATTCTGTAACTGAGTGCAGTTATAATGAGCTGGGCAGCTTGCAGTACATATTGATATTTGTTGGCTCTAAAAATCAACAAAGGGAGAAGGTTGAATACACTAACCTTGTATACCCTCGGGCATAAAGGTGCTTTCAATTCATTTGTGCTTCAGAAAAATAATTTGTAGTACATAGCGCAATGTGGTAACCTTTGGAAGCAAAAGTAAACCTAATCAGACAGCTGCATTGCATCCAGTTGCACAAGAGAGAGACATCTCAAAAGGTTATCAGCATAGACTGTACAGAACAATAAAGCAGATAACTGATGAAATACTGGATTCCAGAGATTACATGGCATTACAAAGAACTTACAGAACAGAACCAACCACTGCATCATGTTTACATGTCACAGGATTCTTCTTCTGCCTGGTTACCTCTCACTATTTGTTTTTCTCCCTTTCTCCCTCATAAATGCATCAAACTTCCCCTTAAGTTCTGCTGCTTCAACCACTTCATCCTCAAATTTTTTGCTCTCCCTTCTGCACTATTTCAGTCTCTTCCTTGAATCATGGAGACCAGACTGCACATAACCAAGGTGCCAATATATACATTTTCTATTCTCTGGCTCCAAATGCACATTTATATGACCCTTTCAACTACAATGTTACTTATAGAGGTTTCTGTTCACTCCAATTCCACTCCATTTAGTTTCTTACCTTTTATGGAGCAAGTGGCCATCTTATTCCTCCTAATTGGAAATACTATGTCTCTTCACACACTGGGGTTATTCAATAATCATTCTCCCAGTTGTTTTTAACTGATTTTCCTCTGAATATCAGCCAGATACAAAGACTGATTCATTTAAACAGAGAGAAAATCTAACTTCTAGCCAAAATTCCCTGAGTTCTCAATTCTATTAACCATCAGAGATTGCATGATAAGACATCTTTATTAGTCACATGTACATCGAAACATCCAGTGAAATGCATCTTTTGCGTAGAGTGCTCTGGCAGCAGCCCGCAAATGTCACCATACTTCCGGCGCCAACATAGCATGACCACAACTTTCTAACCTGCACGTCTTTGGAATGTGGAAGGAAACCGGAGCACCCAGAGGAAACCCACACAGGAAGAATGTACAAACTCCTCACAGATAGAGGCGGGAATTGAACGCGGGTCACTGGTGCTGTAATAGTGCTACGCTAACCGTTACACTACTGTGCCTGCCCATGCCTGCCTGATCATTTTGGGAGCATCTGTGTTTAGTTCATAGGAGTGTCTGCCATATTAATTTGCCATCCCACTCTCATCCTAGTATTTCTATCTGTGGCCTCCTGCACTGTTACAAGCTCTAATGCAAGCTTAACGAACATCACCTCATCTTCCATCTGGGCACATTGCATCCTTTAGGATTCAATATCAAATTCTTGAACTTAAGTAACATACTCTTTCTTTCTGCCTTTATCAGAATTGACCATTTATACCTGTCATCATTTTGGCTCAATTTTTCTTTTTTGATCATATTGTCTGGCCTGCTGGGCATGTCCCACAGCCTCGATATTAACATGTGGAAGAGACAGAAGCACAATGTACTGCTAACAGCTACTCTACCTGCCTCCATTAACCCATTTGGTCTCAACCTATCAGACATATTCACTTTGTTCCACACTGCCCTCTCTCACCTTCTCTGCTTCTGAAAACCAACTTGTTTTTCTCTCTTTCCTGGTTCTGATGAAGAGTCTCAGACCCGAAACATCACCTGTATCTTTCCATAATGCTGCCTGACCTGCTGACAGTTCCAGGCATTTTCTGTTATTTCAGACTTCCAGCATCTGCAGTTTTTTAACTTCCATTCTATGGTATAATTTATGTTAACTTGTTTGTCATGTTTGTAATGTACTATGCTGCTGCTGCTGCAGAAAGCCAATTTTTATGGCATTGATACCCAGTATATATGTGTGCCTATGACAATAAACTTGACCTTATTGCTGAGTGCAGTGACAGTGAGCTAGGCTGCTTATAGTTCTGGAAATGCATGCAGGAATTCAGGAATGTCCAAAACTGGAAAGAAACCACAATGGAAATTGGGTTTGAGATGATAACTTAAACTGAATTAAAGTGACGCTTTTTAATGTTGAAGAAAATTTAGTGGAACTTTTAACAAACAGAAGGACAAAATGGAGATAGCAGAAGAGAAAATTTTAATAGTACATTTTCAATCAAATAGAATGCTCAGCACTTGGATGGTAATTCACTGTCCACTATATTTAGGCAACTTTAAACCATTATTCCTGAATTTAGCTTATTGCACCTTTTAACAGTGAGATTTTTTTAAATTACTCAGAAATCACTGTGTCTGATTCAAAACTAGATGGAGAAAGATATAACAAGTCTTCAAAGGACTTTGTAAACATTTCTCATAGTCTGACCTCAAATAAAAGTTCAATGGCTAGGGACAATAAGTCTCCTGATTCCAGAATATCTATGTGTCCAGAATACTGTCCTTTGACAAGATGGTCTGGCAGAATCCACAGCACAATCTGCCGTCCCTTTGACTTGTTCTTTGTTCCTGTAAAATTTTGATCTCAGTAGATGGAGACAGGCAGTCAATTATTACCCGAGACATTCCTGTCCCTGAATGCAAGATTGTAAGCATGCATCTGCATTTAAACTTTAATTCCAGGAATTTTGTTAGGATCTGTGCCAAACAGTTGATGGCCGGTCAGGAAAACTCCGGCAGAAATTCCCTACTTAACAGTGAAGGCATATTACTTGGGGGCAAATGAAATGAGAATCTGCTAGATTGTATCTATCAAATCACTACCTATTCAATATAGACAATAATTTTCCCAAAAGGTTGCAGAATAGATTTGCTCCATCAGCTGACGTGCTGAAGTTTTACGGAGATGTTTCATACACAGTTCTTCCTGGGCCTTGCAGGTATTTAGCCTGACCCTCAATGCCCCAACATGTATCACAACCTACACGGGTAGCCTCCCAGCTGTGTTCTGATAACAAGGAGAAAATTTGTGATGATTACAGCACATACACGTTTCTCTAATCAAAGTTTGGGTTAAAAATTCTAATCCCTGAATACCCATTTTAAAGTTAGCTCAGAATCAAGAAATTAGCATCAGGATGGACAAATGTAAATCTCCTGCTTTTGTTCTGCCACAAATCAAAATGCAGTGTATGTGCTGCATTGATAATTGAATAGTACAGACCCCAAGGACAGTAAATCCTGAGCGAAAGCATAAAAGCACCCTGACCTGGAGTAAATTCAATTCCACAATGGTAATATAGTTTAAGGTTCAAAAGGATTCAAACTAACACCTGACTAGATGTGACAAGCTGATATATTAATATTCATGTGAAGAGGTCTGAGGAAGATATGATTAGATAAATAGAAGCAAGTGTGTGACTGGGTGAGTGACATGGGAGCTGTCCTTTCTGATTTGGAGGCAGCTTCATGGTAATTACAATGTAGATCTGTCAGGGTGATAAATGAGTTTCTTCCTCCACTTTAATATCCCCAATTTACAGCTCATTTAGATTTAATGTCAACACTGAGCATCAGACAACACATTTGCAAGCAGCGAATTTTCTCGATGTGGTCGATGAATACCGAATTATTGTTTGGGTTTATGCAGCTTCAGGATGCAGTGACGACATTGTTAAATATTGCAAAATAACAAATCCCAGGAATTCTCCCCAGTACTTCTCCAGATCTTCCATCAGAGTTACAAAGCTGGGAAAAGTGAGTTTCAGAGAATATATTCTGATTGCTAATTGGAACATTGAACAGTACAGCATAGCACAGGCCCTTTGGCCCACGATGTTGTGCCAAACTATATGAAAACCTCCTCCATGATGAATCTAACCCTTCCCTCCTGCACAGCACATAACCCTCTGTTTTTCTTACTTCCATGTTCCTATCGAAGATCCTTTTAAATGACCCTGTTGTATCAACCTCTACAACCACCCCCGGCAGTGCGTCCCAGGCACCGAGCACTCTCTGTGTAAAGAACCTACCTCTGACATCTCCCCTGACCATTCCTCCTCTGACCTTAAATGGATGTCCTCTCTTCTTGGCTATTGCTGCCCCGGGGACAAGGTGCTGGCTGCCCACTCCGCTATGTCCCTCATAATCTTATACACCTCTATCAAGTTGCCTCTCATCCTGCGTCACTCCAAAGAGAAAAGCCCTAGCTCGCTCAATCTTTCCTCAAAAGACATGTTCTCTAATCCAGACAGAATCCTGGTAAATCTCCTCTGCACCATCTAAATCTTCTACATCCTTCCTATAATGAGCTGACCAGAACTGAACACAATACTCTAAATGTGGTCTAACCAGAGTTTTATAGAGCTGTAACATTACCTCATGGCTCTTGAACTCAGTCCCCTGACTAATGAAGGCCAGCACACCATACACTTTCTTAACCACCCTATCAACTTGCGCAGCAACTTTGAGGGATCTATGGACATGTACCCCAAGATCCCTCTGTTCCTCCACACTGCTCAGAATCCTGCAATTAACTTCGTACTCTGCCTTCATGTTCGTTCTAACAAAGTGGATCACTTCACACTTTTCTGCATTGAGCTCCATCTGCCAATTTTCCACCCAACTCTGCATCCTGTCTATATTCTGTTGTAACCTACAACAACCTTCTACACAATTCACAAC
>JAUZTB010000127.1:32353508-32371175 GCA_034780895.1 Rhynchobatus australiae | reverse complement strand
TATAAATCACATCTCTCAACTTCCTTTACTCCATGTGTTAACAATCCCAGCTTCTCTGGGTTCTGCAAATCTTTTTGGTCATGCAGCTTCTCCAGGCTTTATTTGTAACACATTCCTCATTCCTGAAACCATATGAGCAAACCTTTTGTGCACCCTCTCCAATGCCTTCATGTTCCTCAAGTTTTGTGGGCAGAACAGAACAAGCAGTCCCCTTTTTTTAGCCAACTTTACTACCCACGAGTTTAATCAGAATCCATCTCCATCGCTGACTGCATTCTGAAGCTACGTACAGACTCAGCAGCTTTGACAACAACCCCAATTAGAACAAGAAATACTTTCTCCTCCAAGTTTCCTTCAAGTCATAAACCAACCTGACTTACATATGTCCCTTGTTGTTAGATCAAAATCCTGCCACTTCTGCCAAACAGCATTGTGAAAGTTCCACATCACATGCACTTTAAAAAAAGTGTACTCACGATGACCTTCTCAAGAGCAATCAATAATGAACATTAAAATCAATAATGTGCAAATCTTAAAATAAAATAAACAAAAATTATATGCATAAAAGCATTATATGCTTTGAGCTGTTTCAAGGATATGACGAGACAGCATGGATGCACTTACATAGCATCTTTCATGTTCCTTTCAATACATTCCTAACCACTTTGTACATAGGAAAGGATGCCTGAGTTGTGCACAGCAATATCTCAAATTTCAGGGTGGTAGCAACCAGATAATATTTTAGTAACATTAAATGGTCAATGAATGTTGAACATGCACATTCTTTTTTTTTTGCAGTGCCAAAGGGTTCAATGGGTCATAGAAGTTAGGAGAACGGAATGGAGTCCTTACAGGAAGCACAGTGGGAAGTGGCGTTATCAAGGTAGCTGGAGTCTGTGGGTTTAGAATTCTCTTGGCAACCCCACAACTATTTTGGCTATATTTCCTACCTGCTTCCTACAATGACTATTCATTTTCCCTAGTTTCTCCAGCTCCAACACATCTATTCTGATAACATCTTCCACACCACTGCTTCTCAGACTACATATTTCTTTCAACCATGTTTTCTGCTCCACCATAATTGACAGAGCACGAATAAGTCTGTCCATTTCCCGCACTTCTGACCTTCCATCCTCCCTTCCCACCCAGAATAAAGGTAGCATTCTCCTTCTGCTCATCTTCCACATTCTCTGATTATCACCAACCATTCACAACACCTCCAATAATGTGACCAGCAATCACTTCATCCACATTTTGAAGGGACCTTCATTGCTCAAATTTCCATCATTACCAGCACACATCTTATTCATGGCTCCTTCCCATACAACGTCAGGAGATGCTACATCTGCCCTCTTACCCAACAATCACAGACTTAAATGCTCCTCCCAGGTGAAGCAGCAATTTATTTTTATTTCTTCCAATTTAATGTGCAGCAGTTGTTGTTTGCAATGCAGTGTCCTCTGCATTTGAGAAGTCAAACAGAAACTATGCGACTACTTTGCAGATACACTTCCATTCATTCTGAACTTGCCACTTTAACTCTCCATCCCTATCCCACTCTGACCTCTGCCTATGCTGCTCCACTGAAGCCTCAAATAAGCTCATGGTACAGCATCCCTTCTCCCAACTAGGTGCATGACAACCCCCTGACTTAACAGTGAATCCAACAACTTTGCAAAATCAGCTTGTTTCAAATTGGCCAGTACATATGAAAAGTCAGCAACTTGCAATGTCATATGCGTTTCATTCTGCACTGATGTTGCCTGACATGCTGAATATTTCCAACATACAGTATTTTTATTTTAAATTTTCAGCATCTGCACCAATTTGCCTTAAGTTCTCACCTCACAACCCTAGTATCTTTGTCCTCTCTCCTCATACTTTCATTAATGTCCTCCGATTTGCATCTCCTCCATACAGCTTATTATTAACAGGTGATCTTTCAGTACCATCCTACAGCCAGCACTATCACCACTTATATCACTCAATCTCTCCTCACTTCCATCCTTCCAGACATTCCCTCTGTTCTCCACACCCACACCTTTAACCCCACCCTCAGCTTCCCTGCAACTTAAATCTCATTTCATTTCTAACTTCTCTCAGTTCTAATGAAAGGTCATCAACCAAAAACATTAACTAATTTCTCTGTCCACTGACACTCACTGACCTGCTGATTATTTCCAGCATTTATTTACTTGTTCAAATCTCCAGTTTCTTGCTTTTCCATAGGTGACAGAGTAAAACTTACAAGCATAAAACAGAAATTGAAGGAGTGGAAGGAATCTGGACCCTGAATAAAGGGTTGCATTGTAAACAAAAAAAAGTAAACCTTATCTCTTACCAAGGGTACATCATCTTGAGTTAAGAACAAAACCAAATGATTGTTTTATTGGTTCCTTTTCCTCACTGACTGCTAGCTCTGTTGTTGTTTTCATACCCACGGACAACTCAATCACTAAACCCTTGTTTACTCCATTATACTTTGCTGTTTTCTTTACAGATTATAGTCAAGTAAATCAGCTTTAAAATGAAGTGTACCTTCTGTTTTAATCACTGGGCAATCACTTGTAAAAATGAAATTTCAAAAAAAAGACCTCAGCATTTTGTTTTTATTTCAGAATTCCAGCATTTCCAGTCTCTCGACTTTCACTTGCTGAAAATATATATCTAAGAAATAATAATATTTTCAACAGAATCACTCCTATATTGTCAATAAATTCATTCAAGATACTACAAAATGTCATTTGCCTTAAGACTTAACTTTTTAATAATCCAGAATATTACTCTACTTGAATAACTGATAAACTACTACTCTTGAAAAAAAAGTTACGGAATTATATAATCGAATTATTTGGAATGGACCTTTTAAAATCTATTGCAAAAGAAAATCGCATTAATATTATTTTATTGCTAATTACACTGGATTCAAGACGAACTCAGCAATGCAATTCCCGAAAAAGAACAAATTCGGGTTGGATGACAATCCAAACGGGAACAGTGCTCAATGTGCAAAATGACAAATTGCATGTAGTTGTCATGTAAACCAGGTTACATGAAGTACACCCATTACCTCTTCGGGAATTGATCCATGGATAGATTCACCTCTTAAACCTGGTATCCTCTCCCCGGGTACGGGGAGGATTGTAACCCAGGGCCGAGCTCAATTCGTATCCTGTCACACACTCTTACCAGACTTCGGCGGGTATCTGTAGGCCGAGTTGGCCTGGATGTCGATGTCCTCAACCCCAGCGATTCTCCTGCTCAACACCGAGCCCATGTTGCCGCCGTGGGTGAGGGATGCGTCACCAGCAAGCAGCTGCGAGCGCCCTGAGGCCTGGCGGAGACAGCGGCCGTGCGACCAACGACTCCGATCAAAGATCCCAGCTCGCCACCGGCCCAGCCGCGTCCTTCAGGCAACAAACGACTGGCCCAACACCAATGGCGACAGAGTGGCCGGGGGGTGGTGACGTTAGCCGGAGGGGGTCCTGTGCTATTAACGCACAAAAATCCCCGCAAAACCCAATGTGTATTTCATTCACCGGAGGGGAGAAAGCACCAACAATGGACCATTTTCCGTTTGGGTCATAAAAACCGTCGCAAACTTTTCCTTCCGGGGGTTGCGATAGTGCACTGTACATTCTGGGAAGTGTAGTTCCAGATCTTCGGTGGTTACCTGGTTTTGTGTGATAAAGACTACATTTCCCAACATGCACCGTCCCCACTCCAGCTGGTGCTGATAGCTGAAGCGATCTGCTGTTGGTTTGGAGGAGATGTTCATTCAGTTTATGGTGCTCTGCAAAGCTTTTATAGGCGGTGGATTTGTTTTGAACCGTGTTTCCTTGCTGTCTTTTTGAATGCCATCGTGCAGCTTTACCATCAGTCGTTACTGAGCCTCAACAGTTGGCATGTTGCTAGGCAGATCATGTGATCACGGAATTAGGACAAAATGCTTTTGATACTCAGTAAGTCAGGTAGGCTGGAGAGAGAAACAGAGTAAAAGAATTAGATTGATGTTCTTGGTCTATCCACAGATGTTGTTTGACTTGCTCAGCGTTTTCAGGCAGCTTTTCAACATCTGCAGTGTTTTGCTTATTTGATGGTGAAGTAAGAGCATTTGAACTGTTCTGACGCAAAGATATAACAAAACATTCCAGTCCATGTACTCAGCTGCTGATAGGAAAACCTTTAGGTGGTTATAAAGCATTCTTTCAAAGCTCGTATTTTTATCCATAAAGGATTTGTCCGAAATATTTTGGCCCGATTATACTATGTATTGAGTAAACAGAAAACTGCCTCGGCTCATTTTCTGCTGAAGCCCCCACCCACCTTACTTCTTTGATTCGGCACCCATCTGGTCGGTCTCCCTTGTACTGCTCTCTAAACCTTTCATCCAAATCTCTGTTATCATTAAGGATCGTCACCACCTGGGACATGCCCTCTTCATGTTACTACCATCTGGGAGGATGTACAGGAGCCTGAAGACCCACACTCAACGTTTTAGGAACAGCTTCTTCCCCTCCACCATCAGATTTCTGAACGGTTCATGAACGTTACCTCATTATTCCTCTTTTGCACTATTTATTTATTTTTGTAACTTATAGTATTTTTATGTCTTTATGTCTTGCACTGTACTGCTGCCATAAAACAACAATTTTCACAACATGTCAGTGATAATAAACCTGATTCTGAATCTGTTGCATGCATTCTAACTTTTACCAATCCCTGTTGATTCATCAACCTCATGTTCCCTGACCTATTGGTTCCCTGCTTTAACAATTCTCATACTTGTTTTGAAATCAAATCATAGAGTCGTTACTCCTTCTAATCATGCTATAATTTCTAACCATTTCCAAGCTAGCTATGCTCCACTAGTTCTGGGCTTTAAGGCTTCCCTCCACAATAGAGTCACACTCTCCATGTTCAAGCAACAGTTCCTAATGTGGCTCAGTGCTAATCTTAATGAAATGAATATATTATTGCAATTAAGGTGTGCATAAATAAAAGTGTCATTCCTACAGGTATTAACTTTTGTTGGACATTCTAAAACTATATATTTTTAAAAATATCATATTTTACCTGCCTGTCACTTTTTATTTGCTTTATCTTAATTAGATTTTGCTTTCCCATAGTTCAGTTATCCTTCTTTATCTGATACGACATCAAATTCCACTCTAATTTACAATATTTACTGCAAATTTGTTGTTAATTTCATAAAGGAAGCATGTAAGGGCAAATTTACAAAAGAATAAAAATATTAATGGAATAATTTAGACGAAGATATGGAAGTCCATTTTGTTTATGTAGCCATTTGAGAGCAATGCTGTCCTTAGCAAACATGAGAACAGTAACCGTCTCTGCTTTGAATATTTCTGGCTCAGTCATCAATTTGGAATGTGAGTTGGAGACACTTCAATACACAAGGGAGGGGAAGGAAAATCTGAGCACTGAGCTGGAGATAATCACAACTTGTGGAGAGTTTTCAGATTAGAAAAGCTTTGGTTTGGTTGATGATTACAATCTACTGGAATAAAGTCAGATATTGGATAAGGAGCACCGAGAATCATTTTATCTAGTTGATACAACATACTTGCTTCCTGTGAAGATGAGGATAAAATTTTGTCAGGACTATTTAAATATTGACCATGATATGGAGGTGGAGAAAGGGTGGGCTGAGGTAAGAGATGTTGAAATATTGTAGTTGTAATGGATTAAATAATTATGAAGATTCAATAAATAAAAAAAAATCAAAAGCATCATTTGTTAGTAGGATCAAAAGTGAGAAATGACTTCTTACCTACCCTGATGGCACAATGAGTGAATAATGAACCTGTTTGCTAACATTTGTTGTGTTGAAGTTACCTGAGACCATAAATGTGGATACATTGGCTGAACACTTTGAAGATTTTTATCTGATCAAAGAGAGGCGTTTGTAAGAGTATTTTTTGGCAAATCTGACTGAATTGTTTGAAAATGACGAAATTGGTGGACTGAGAAATTTAATGGAAGTTACTTATATGGACATCCAGTAAACATGTGATGATTTCTATAATAAGAGATTGTTAGCTCATAAAACTGAAGGCCATTTATTGACCTGTTTAGGAAATCGGCTGAAAAAGAGTACAGAAAGTTAGTTTGTATACAGATTTTCAAATTGGTAGCATTTGGCTCATTGATGTAGCTTCGGTGCATTAATTTGTGGAAATAGAAAGCTACCTGTCCAAATTTTATGGTGATTGCATAGATAGGCGATATCATAAACAGTGTAGATGCAAGTAATAAATTACAACAAGATAGTAAGTGATTAACATATCAAAATTGTCACAAATGGGTTTAAATGGAGGCAAATCTGAAATCAATCACTCTGGACAAAAAAGAAAGCCAAACTAGAAACACTGGAAGACCTAAGAGAACTGGGGTTCAAATACATAGATCATTAAAGTCCCATTGATTAATACTTGAAATAATCAAAGAAAATCTTTAAAGTTGCTCTTTTCATTTGGAAGACTTGAATTCAAGTTATGCAACAGGTCTACAGAGCAATGGTCAAACTATGCCTGGATTGCCTTCAGCAGCTCTTAGGAACATAGCCAATGAAGGAAATACTAACCTTGAAGGGAATGCAACATAAAGTTACCAGAATGATGCCGGTAAATGTTAAATTATGAGGATACATTTCACAAGCTGGAATTGTGTTCTCCAGGTGTTTATGTGTTAAGTGGTAATTTGATCAAAAGTTTCAAGATGTAAATGGTAATTGATAAAGTTGGTGGTGAGAAACTTTTGAGCAACTTACTTTTTGGTTTGGGAATCTTGGACTAGACAACATGGCCTAAAAATTATTTCAAGACTATACGCAAAGGATGCTGGATTTTAGAACTCTCTCCCACAAACTGCAATTAATGTAATTGTTGATTGCGATTGATGGGCCTTTGGAGTAGAGGCACATGAAGTTAGATCACAAGAATGGGCTCGAGGAACTAAATGGCTGACTTTCTTCTGTGTTCCTAACCTTTAATCTGGCTGGTTAAAGAGATACAAAGTTGTTTTCTCTGTTTGTTCTGGTCCCATATGTTGTGACATTATCAGCTCACACTTTTAGCAACACATTACTCAAAAAAATGAAAACAAGAGTATGCAAAGGCTAGTCTAATGCACATATAATCAACACAGTACTAGAGCAAAATGTGTCCAAATTTATATTTTCACTTGCATTTTATTCATTTTACAATTACATGCAGTTGAACTTCTAATTTAATAAAACTAAAAATATTGATTTATTTTTTGCCTTCAATCAATAATATCTATGGTGCCTGGACTGCTTTGAAGTTATCATAGTTAACACCTGTAAAGAGTCTCTGGACTTCCCTAGTTAAAAACAAAACATCAGGACTAATTTGATAGGAATGACCAAAAGATCTAGGGATTAATTTACTGCAAATTCTATGACTTTTCAATTAAAGACTACCATTCCTCAAGGGATAAAGAAAGCTCTTTAGGCACCTGAAGGTTGAAGTTTAACAGAAAATGCATGACCAAGGTAACAAATGGTGGGTGGAAGGAGCTCAAGAGATGTAGCAACTCGCCAATAACCTTGACAGAATCTTCACCACTGTCAGCACCATCTAAGGCTCAAGAACCCAAGAGCCTATCCGGCTGAGAGATAAGAACAAAAGAGAGCTTATCAAGGATAGAGAGACAATCAATGCCTGCTGAAATGAGCACTTCAAAGAATTCTTCAATTGGATTTATCTTTGACATCAGTGTCCTTGATGCCCTTCAGAAAAAGCTATCCAATCCAGTCAAAAAAGCTATATATTAGCTGAAAACAACAAAGCTTCAGAAGCAAAGTTCAAAAACTTCTCACACAAATTCAAAGATAGTTCTCACACTTTACTGAGAGGGTATAATCCAAGGCTTCTCAGAGATATAATAGTGACCATTTTCTAGGAGGAAGAAAAATTTGATCATGGTAACTAGAGAAGGGTCTCCCTGCTGCCTGCCACAGGGAAGATCATCACGAGTCCTCCTCAACCATCTTGTTCCCATGGCTGAAGAGTTGCACCCCGAATGTCTCTGTGCTTTCTGCCC
Organism: Rhynchobatus australiae; assembly: GCA_034780895.1. Taxonomy (NCBI): domain Eukaryota; kingdom Metazoa; phylum Chordata; class Chondrichthyes; order Rhinopristiformes; family Rhynchobatidae; genus Rhynchobatus; species Rhynchobatus australiae. The sequence continues at coordinate 32,363,087 of JAUZTB010000127.1, read as the reverse complement.
CTCTATGGACCCAATGCTCTGCAAACACCCTCGACCAACCTCCCCCCAGTGCACAACACCAAAGATCCATAACAGACTCTGGAAAATGTAAACAACTTTCTGTATATTAGGAGCCATTCTTCAACATTGATAAAATTCAATGCTGCCTTTAGTGCATGAGCACAGATTTTGGCTGTCTGAGGAAGAGACTTTTTGAAGATCAAGACCTCAAACAGAGTTAATTAGTCATAGCTCAAAGCGCTGTCTATTGGGCTGCAATGATCCACATCCTTCCAGATTTTGAGATGTTGTTTCCCAACAGCAGGCCAACACTGTCTCAATATCAACACTGTATCTACAAAATGGTCCAAATCCATTGGAAAGATAAGCAAATCAATATCAGCATCGTCCCTCAGGACAAGTTCCCCAATATTAAGGCTCTAATGGCAGAACATGTTATTCATATGCTTGCAAGCAGATTCCCAAAGAAAACATCCTAGTCTGAGCTGCAAGATGACATGTGATTCCCCAGCCTCCTTGGAAATATCTTCACCGACTTGTGCAAATCCGTAGCCCATGTGCACTCAAATTGGAGAAGGACAATTAATAATGGCACTGAGAATCTTGAGTCCCTTTGATGGAGCCAAAATTTATGGAACCATCGGATTAATAGATTAATTAGGGCACTTAAAATGAGCTAAAACAAAGGACATTGTTAAAGCTATGAAATGCAGGTCAGAGCTGTTGTTCAAACTTCTGCTGTAAGGTTATCCACCTGTAATATTAACTTGTGCTTTCTCTCTTTGCAGATACTCACTGAGATGTAGTGCGCATTTCCAGCATTGTTGTTTTAGATTCAGTTTCAACTACAACTTGGACCTGGATTTCAGTTTTGACATGTCCCTTTGTTCGTATTGTCTCTCTACGATAGCCCTCAATAATCTATCAACCAACAGCTCTGTTAACATTGAAATTACCTCATCAACCCTAGCCTCACCCAATCAGAGATATCCTTTGTCTTATACCATCCCTCTCACACTCTCTCTGCAACAGAAAACTAACTTGTTTTCTCACTTTTCCTGTTCTGGTGAAGGGCCTTTGACTTGAAACATAAGTTTTACTTTTCTTTCAAATGCTACCCCATTTGTTATTGTTTCCAGTACTTTCTGTTTTTTTTATTTCATGTGCTGCATGGTTCAATATCTTTCAGTTTACATGTTTTTAACATGTTTGAATCTTATCAAGATAATTCTCTGAAATACCAGCTCCAGATAAGACAGAGAGGGGTACAACAGGAACCAATATATTATAATTATAAATCTTACTTTATTATTTTTAAGGTTGACTTTTTAAATGAAAAATAAGATGTATAACATCCAAAATAGCTCTGAATATTATTTTTCCTTTATACTACTTAAAAATATGAGAATTACACTGGTGTTATAACAATATAAAGTAAACACAATGAAATTTCTTTGTGCTTTAATTTAGGGAGGTGTTACATGATTAACATCACTAATACTTAATATTACCAATATTACACAATTTATTTTCAAAGTCAATGAGATTTTACAGTTCTACTGTGTCCTGTGGATGTAGCCATGAAAATTATCAAGTTTTATCTGCGTAACTGAAGTATGTTTGGCATTATCAGAGATTGAATCAGTGTGATTAAGCACCTCAGTTGTCTGTAAGATGCATCGTGCAAATCCATTGCTACTTTTTTAGATAAACTACTAAGTGTGATGTACCCATTTTATTGAAGACACATGAGGCTGCAGACTGCTGGAATCTCGATCCATTTTATTGTTCACCAATGTCTCCAATATTGTACTGAAACAATAAAATGCATTTCTATTATTTACATCCATTTTCACCCTTTACAATTATCTACTCTTTTTAGCAACTGTTATCTGCCCTAGAAACCCAAATTAAGAATCTTTGTTAATAACTTATTACCATTTTTTTTGCAAATTTATTTAACATTGCAAAATTGTTTTCAAAAATAACAAGCATCCTAAATTTTTTAATGAATCTTGTAATACTTGTTGTTCTTATAGTGAATCTTACAAATACATTATAATTGTTTATTTTTTAAGTTTTATTTTCATAATACTATTCATAGCCCATATTTGTAATATTCAATGACACAAATATAGGCTGGTACCTCACACTACAATCAAGCTGCTACTTGAAACATGAACAAGGATCCCCATTTGGATCTACACTAACTGTAGAAGCAAAAAAATCCAGCAAATTTTATTGCATAACATTTGTTGAAGGAAAATGCTATTTCAAAAATTGCATTTTGGTTTGGTTGAAGACCAAATAAATATGCAATTGCACATTGTTTGCTTTCCAAGTTATTTCCAAGAAAATCCAAGAATATTCCTCACTAGTATACCTAGCCTATGTTTTTTTTTCTTTTGGATTTGCAGTTAACATGCTGTAGAAGGTTTCTTCCACTGACATGGGTAATAATTAGTTAATTATTATTAGGCCAAAGCGTTTTGTTAGGTTCCTGCATCTCTAAAGCACATACTTTCCTAACTTGGGGATGGAGAGGTAGGATTCAGTTGTAGGATCCACATAGGCATCAAAGACATGGTAGGACTAGGAAGGAAGTTCTGCTCTGGGATTATGAGGAGCTTAGGGCAAAAGTGAAAAGCAGGACCACAAGGGTGATAGTCTCTGGATTATTACCTGAATCATTTGCAAATTGGCAAAGGGTAAATAAAATTTGAGAGTAAATGCATGGCTTAAAGCATGGTGTAGTAGAAACGGGTAGACTGGCAGTAGTACTGAGGAAGGAGAGAGCTGTTCCACTGGGATGAGCTACACCTGAATAGGATTGTAGACAGGGCTAAACAGGAGTGGGCAGGGCTCCAAGAACAGGTTGTTTAATAAATCAGGAGAAAATGAGAAAGCAGTGGAACAGGATAGTGAGGGGGAAATTGACAAGCAAAGTGCAACAGGCTGGGGTATAAAATGTAAACAAAAGTATGCAGCACAGAGAAAATACAGACTTAGTAAAAACTGTGAAAAAAAATCAAAGCTTAATGGTCTTTATTTGAATGCATGTAGCATTTGCAATAAGATAGTTGAGTTGACAGCAACATACGAGTATGATCTATTACAGAGATGTGGTTGCAGGATGACCAGGACTGGGTATTCAATATTCCAGTTTATATGATATTCCAAAAGAACTGCTAAAAGGTCGTCTTGTTAATCAAGGAAGGTATCAAAGTGGGCTTGAGACATGATATAGAGGTGATGAGTAGTTACATAGAATCGGTTTGGGTTGAAATTTTGAATAGCAGGGAAAAGAAGACACGGGTGGAAGTAATCTATTGGCCTCAAAATGTGACTTCTTAATAACCTCTCAATAGACAACATAAATGGGAAAATATCTAGGGCATGTTTGAAGGGAACTGCAATTAGGAGATTTTAGTCTACAAATTGATTGGACAAATCAAACTGACAAGGGCATTGTAGAAGAATAATTTGTGAAGTATATCAGGAATTGCTTCTTAGAACAGTATGTTATGGAACCTATCTGGGAATAGGCTATTTTAGATTTGGTCATGACTAATGAGAAAGGATTAATGAGAGATCTTGTGGTTAAAGATCCCCTAGGATGTAGTGACCACCATATGATAGAATTCCAGATGCAGTTTAAAGGTGAATACTACAGGACCGAAACCATTGTATTCAACTTAACTAAGGACAATTATAATGGTGTTGAGATGGAGTTAAGGTGGACTGGGAAAATCCAAGAGACAGGTCAGTAGATGAATAGTGGCAGATATTCACACAGATGGTCCATAATATTCAGATGGAATTTATCCCTATGAGAAAGATGTACAATCTGTGATAAATAAAGGAGATTAAGGATAATGTTAAATTAGAAGTTAGGTCACAGGACTGGTGGTAGGCCAGAGGACTGGGAAGTTTTTAGGATACAACAGCAAAAGACTAAAAAGCTCATAAGAAGGGAGAAAATTGATTGAGAGAGAAAATATGTGTAATATCAAAACAAATGGTAAACATTTCTATGGATATACAACAGGAAGAAGGTTGCAAAGTTGGCTGTGGGACTTCTGGAGAAAGATGGTGGTAAATTAATAACAGGAAACAAATATACTGAATTAAATTTTTGCATCAGTCTTCACATGCAGGATGTTGCAAACATCCCTAAGTTAACAGATGGGCTAATTTCAAATAACATGGATAAACCTGCAAAAATCCCAATCATAAGGGATAAAGGATCAGAGAAACTCACAGGGCTAAAGGCAAACAAATCACTGAGTTGTGATGGTCTACACCCAAGGGTTTTAAAGGAGCTGGCTGCAGTGATAGTGAATGCACTGGTTGGAAGTTTTCAAAACTTGCTAAATTTAGGAAGGGTACCAGAAGAATGAAAAAGAGCCGATGTGAATTTGTTGTTCAAAAAGGGAGAAAGACAGAAGGTGGGAAATTATTGGCCAGTTAGTTTAACATCTATTGTTGGCAAGATGGTGGAGTAAATAATCACAGAGGAAAAAAAAATTATTTTGGAAAGCTGAATATAATTAAACCTTGTCAACATGGTTTTATGAAAGGTAAATCATATTTGACAAAGTTGTTTGAATTTTTTTGAGTATGTGACAGGAAGAGTTGATAGAGGGGAACCTGTAGATCTGGTCTATTTATATTTCCAAAAGGCATTTGACAAGTGCTGCATAAGAGGCTGGTGTTTAAATTAACATCCAAAGATATTGGAGGAAGTGTGTTAGCATGGATTAAAAACTGGATATCACACAGAAAACATAAGAGTTGGAATAATTGGGTCATTTTCAGGCTGGAAGGATGTAACTAGTGAACTACCCCAGGGATCGGTTCTTGGCCCTCAATTGTCTACTATTCACATTAATGACCTAGAAGACGAAACAAAATGCAGGGTTTCCAAGTTTGTCAATGGAATGAAAATAGGTGGAAAGACATGTTGTGATGAGGACACTGTGAACCTATAAAGGAATATAGATAGATTGAGTGATTGGCCAAAAATCTGACATATGGAATTTAATACAGGGAGATGTGAAATCATGCACTTTAGGTGAGAGGAATTAAAAGGTGAATTATTAACTAAATGCAAAGAGATTGCAAATGAGTGAAGCTCACAGGGATCCAGATATTCCAGTGCATCATAAAAAGTTAACAGCCATGTCCAAAAGGTAGTTAAGACATTTGGCATGTTGGCCTTTACTGCAAAGGGGTTGAAGTTTAAGAATAGGGAGGTTTTATTACAGTTGTACTGGATGTCAGTGAGACTGCACCTGGAATACTGTGCAGTTTTGGACCACTGAACTAAAAATAGTAGCATTAGATACAGTCCAAAGGAAATTCACCAGCCTAATTCCTGGGATGATGCAGCTGTCCTATTAAGAGAGGCCAGAACTATTTAAGTCTGTATCTCTTGAGGTTTAGAAGAATGAGGGTCGACCTTATTCATAGAATCATAGAACATTACAGCACAGTACAGGCCCTTCAGCCCACAATGTTGTGCTGACATTATATCCTGCTCTAAGATCTATCTAACCCTTCCCTTTCACATAGCCCCCTATTTTTCTATCATTCACGTTATCCAAACATACAAGATCCTAAGGGAGCTTGACTAGAGCGAGTCACAGGATAAGGGGCTGATCAGTTAAAACTAAGGTGTGTAGAAATTACTTCTGTCAGAGGGTAGTGAATCTCTGGAATTCTCTGTCACCAAGGGTGGTAGAGGCCAGATCATTAGGCATATTTTAGGTAGAGATATAGATAAATACTTTAAGAATCAAAAAAGTGAGGATTATGGGGATCTGGCACAGGAATGGAGACCAGCATAAATCAGCCAATGATCATACTGAATGGCGGGACAGGCTTAAGGGGCCTACTCCTGCTCCTTTTAAGTGTGTTCTTTACTTTCCCTGTGGAGATTAAAAGCTTATTGGAAGTGTTAATACGCCTTACGAACTTTTTGTATTTCAATACAGCCACTATCCTTTGTGGAAAGGACGTGCAACAGATTAGGCAGAAAGGTCAAAGGAGTTGTCGTCCTACGAAGTTCGAAGCTAAACTGGTTCAGTTCCTGCGACGTGGTGTAAAACAAATGAGCTAATCGGTACGATGGAAAGCAAGAATTCCCATCCCAAGGTTCTGTTTTAAGCACGTGTGGAAAATAAAGGGGCTCTTTGAGAGAGAAAAAAAATAAGGATATTTTATCAGCTTGAGGTTGACTCATGCACAAAATCAGTCCAATTACAGCAGTGCCTAGAGTTACTGTACCACTCCCTAACTGTCAACATCAATCCTCCCCACACAGTAACCGCATGCATTGGATCACATGCCCACTGCTCCCTTTGATAAAAACACGGCTTCGCGTCAGCCCCGCCGGCCCTTCGCTATTGGTGCAGCCTCAGTGTTTACCTTCGTCGGTCCAGCCCAACATGCTAAAGCTGCCTTATAAGGTCAGATACTAACACAACTCGACCCCTGATTGGTTCCTCCTTTCTGCCAATCAAATACGTCATCCGATTCCAAACAGGGAATGCCGCAAGGGCCGCGCGGGATGCTGGGAGCCGTAGTACTCCCGTCGGTTTAATACTCGGCACCTCCCCTCCTTCCCACAGCGTAATTTGCATAACGTTATTAATCAACAACAGAGCCGAGTGCGGCCGGCAAACACCACAGAGTGCTGGTAACACGTCGAAAGCACTTCGTTTCCCCCCAAAAACTATGCTCTTCCGAGCATGCGCCTTCTCCACCAGGGAACATCAGACTGATAATATTTTTAAGTGATAAGAAAGGAGTGGGGAAAATAACTGCCTTACATCAGTCGCAGAACCCGGGTGAGGGTTGTGGGGAGGAAGAATAGTACGGCCTCTGTTGACCGAGCCTCCCAGTTCGTTGGGAGCTTGAGCGGCGGCGCGGTGACGCCGCCCGTCAATCAAGGGAAGGGGCGTGACCTAACTCCACCCGTCATTCAAGGGGCGGGGCGGGGCCTGGAGCCTGAACGCTACGTAAATATTTGTATTCGTGTTGGGACCCGCTGGTGTCTCGGAGCACGTTAGTGTAAGAGCTTGGCGAGCAAAAACAACAACAACCGACAAAATTAACAGGAGGGGAGAAAGCAGACGGTCGGCTCGGGCGAGGAAAAGTTACCGGCTCGTCTCCTTGACCGTCTCCCGCAGCCGGTTAGCAATATTTACAAAGGAGCGCAAGGTGGGGGGAAGAGCAGAAGGGACCTCGTCTCCCGTCGCTGGCTTGCACCATGTCCGTTAATATGGACGAGCTGAAACACCAAGTGATGATAAATCAGTTCGTGCTGACCGCGGGGTGTGCGGCGGATCAGGCCAAGCAGCTCTTGCAGGCGGCGCACTGGCAGTTCGAGGTAAGGGGGAGGCGGCGGGAGCGACGAACCGGCCCCGATTGCTGAATTATTCCCGATTGCGTGCTGAAACTGACCGTTTTTTCTCTCCTCTCCTTCCCCCCCCCCCCCCACTTGCTTCCATGTAGACGGCCCTGAGCGCCTTCTTCCAAGAAGCCAACGTGCCCTACAATCATCATCATCAGATGGTAAGTCTTTGCAGGGTTGGGTTGGGGTGCGGGGCGGGTAGAGTCCGGGCTGCGGCCAGCATTGCCCGCTTCCCCCCCTCCCCTTCACTCCCTCCCTCTCCCCCGGTGCCGCCATGTTGGGATCAGGCCGCTAGAGGAAAATAAACACAAACCCGGCGGCTGCTCCTCGCCCGGCTGCTGCCTCATCATGTCCGACCACTCATTGCCCGACCCTTGCTTCCATTAAACCCACCCCACACTTCATACCCTCTCCCAATAGGTGGGTGGGAATGTTTTGGAGCGGCGAAACCTTACAGTCTGATTTTTTTTAAACAGCTTTTGTTTATTTTCTCATACCCCCTTTCTTGCATAATTTATCAATAAATAAAACACACATTCTTTCCAATTCGGGGAATCAACCTTTTCCTGATACTCAAAACAAAAAGAAGCGGTCGATGATAAACGCGTGGAGGAGTTTGTCATCGTGTATGTTGTGATCGCAATGTTATGGTTTCCGCACGCCACGTTAAACCCTACGATCATTGGAATTCCTTTTGAAAATATTTTATTGTTCGGAGGTTCTGTTGGTGTCGTGCTCTGCAACGTGCAAAATGTATATTTTAATGCATTTGAAGTTACCATTTCATGTGGTTAACGCGGTTCTCGTGATTTTTTTTTGAAAAGGACGGTGAACTGTATGAATGGTTAATGGTATGTTTGGTCTAATCATGTGCCGATGTCAGTTGATAGACTATAGAGCGAATGTTTTCAAATATGTAATTTACCTACACATTTGTAACATTTTTGTAAAAAAAATCAATTTTATGGTTGTACAATAAACAGTTTGATTTTTATGCATACTATCAGAGAGGTTGATAAAGCGAAATTAGAAGGGTGATTTTTTTAAAAAATCTAGAGATGAAGATTGTTTTTAGTAAGTGGAAGGTTATAGGCAGCCATTTTTAAACTCATCTACGTTAGCATAAACATTCGTTTCTGCAGACTTGTGGCAAACTACTTCCTATCGCGTTATTTATTGTATTATGGTTCACATTAGTTAGGAGTTCTTTGTATTTAGTTATAAATACATTTATGGTGGGCAGAGAAAACTAAGAATTTGAATGTCAAGAACGTACATTTTTAGGTGGTGTTGTCTTCAATGTGCAGGGTTTAAAATTCACGAGCCAATCAATAAATTAACTCATTTTCAGAAGAATAGTAGTAAATTTGTAAGAGGAACAGCAAGGTTTTCCAATAAGAATTTCCAGTAATTTGTTACAGCATGAAAAGATGGAATTCAAAATCCAGTGAATGGTGAAACAGTTCAATTTCCTTCTGTTCTCAGCATGTGTTGTGATCCTATGTTTATTTCCTGCCAGTAGTTTTTCTCCCATCCCCCATGTGACAGTTCACCCAAACACAGTCCTCCATGTAAACAGGCATTTTTCCATTTGTCAGGAAGTTGAAGTAAAATGGATTCCTTATGAAACAGCCAATGTTGTTGAAGTTTGCTCTAGACTTTTAGACTTGTTAGACAGAATGAAAAGAAATATTAATTCAATTCCTGATTGATTTTGTTATTTAAGCTTTTCATTTTTCAACATAATATACAAGTGCTGTTTCCTGAATTTTGTGTTTTTATAGAAATGTTGTAATTTTGCTTCCAGTATATTGCAACTTCAAAATGTTGAATAAGAATTTTAAGGAGATCAAATTTAAAAGGTTTCAGTGATTGGGAGATTCTCCATGACTTAAATTTTCTGTAGGCAAACTAACTGATTTTTTACACTGAAAACCTTGATTTCGATGAATAGAGGTCTGGAAATGATATCTGCTTAGTCGAGAACCAGATGTGACTTTCCAATTCAATTGCATCAAATATAGCCAAACCTCGAGCAACCTTGTCTCGTCTGCCAGACCAGGCTGAGATTGCTGGAAGTGAGACATTAATGGATTAACTGCAATGCTGACAAAATGAAAGAAGTGATGTGATCATCATTCAGATTTTTTTTTTGCAATGAA